>OZ035829.1:34891651-34939151 GCA_964034765.1 Knipowitschia caucasica | reverse complement strand
ACCAGCTGTACCTGTGTGCGCTTGGTCCACTACACCAGCTGTACCTGTGTGCGCCTGGTCCACTACACCAGCTGTACCTGTGTGCGCCTGGTCCACTACACCAGCTGTACCTGTGTGCGCCTGGTCGCACTACACCAGCTGTACCTGTGCTCCTGGTCCCTGTAGTCCAGGGGTCGGCAACCTAGGGCACGCGGAATAAACACTGGCACGCCGGTGTCCTGCCGAGTTGTGACGCCCAGCTGTTAATGACGTAATGAATGATGTAATGCAAATCTGCGCATGCGTGTCTCACGGCAGCCGAACAAACCAAGATGGCCGACACAAAGTCCGTGAATTTCTTTAAAAGTTAAAATACGAACGAATTAAGTCACGAATGTCACTTTTAATGCAATTTGAGGCGAGATGTTGATGGTTCCGCGTTGTCACATGTGGGTTTTAAGAGTCAAAGTTTCGTGTAAAGTTTAGTTTAAGCAGTCAACTGCGCCTGTGAAACTACAAAGCTAATGTTATGATAGCATTCCTCGGCTACGGACGCAGGCCGATGACTCGTCCTGTGGCCACTCTACAGCTTTGTTTTCTCTTCACCGAAGCTGAAAACTCACGTGAGTATGGCTCTCCGTTACAAAGGGCATATATTTGTATTAGTATAACGTATTATAAAGTTTGCAACCGAGCGCGTTGACTTCACTGACCTCACTGACTCTACCAAATCCTATACAGAATATTATATTACTTCTTCAACTTTGTACCATACTCCTGGGTTCGAAATTACATTATGGGGATACATTTTACGTACACGCGTAACGTATGAATGAATACGCGGTCATAATCCCTCCCGAAATGTATTGATTTTCTAATATTTGCTCGTGGAGAGATGGTAACATTATGTACTCGTGAAGAAGATGATAAAGTCTGGGATCGCGTCTTTCATTCAGACAGAAGACATGCTTTATTGTCGATGGTAGAGACAGCAGAGATACTCAAAACAAGGGAAAAGTACTGGCTTCTGCACATTGATAGAATGATGAGTTTAACTTTAACAACAGTTACTTAAAAGTGTTATGAAATCTCACACTAGTAAAAAAGATAAATTACGTTTCATTTATGTGTGTTGTTTCACATGGATGTAGCCTCATCACTAATCCTCTTCCATAGTATCTTATCTCTTGATATCTAATGGTGAAAGGAAGTCAATATTAATACAAAGTCAGAGATTTCCATCTTTTTTTAATTAGATATTTTTGTGTGGATGTTTGATCAGCTTTTAATTATTATTTGGTGGTCATTTAACAACATCTTCTTTTTCTCCCCAGAGCCATCCTTGATCCTCTTTCTTTCCCTCCCATTTTTGTCCACTTCCCCGTTTTCACATCTGCTTTTGATTGATACTGTTTTTTCACTCCTGCATTTCCACCTGACCACAATCTCTGTCTCCTCCCCTCTGATGTGTACGCCTCACTGATTGATACACCGTTTTTTGACCCTTGCCTGTCCACCTGACCAAGATTTTGTCTTTCATAATCATAATGGAGGATAAATGGGATGAAATGTTTCTTCTCCTCACAGAGAAGATTTATCCTGAGGGAATGAATACATTTCAGACAGACAGAACTTGAGGAAGTACTCCCATAAATTTACTGCAAAGGGTAATAATGCATTTGCTATTATGGTTATACATGTCTTATAGTTCTTCTGTTGTTTTATTATAATTCAGTTGTTATAGATGGTGAGCTGTTCCATGACAAAAGAAGAGCCATTAAAACAAGACACGAGGCACAGAAACTATTTAAAAGAGTGTCATGCTACACCCACGGGAGGCCACACTGGCGTGAAAAAAACCTGCCATTTGTTCCAGGTTTTACTGGCGTGGCAGGACTGATGATTGACAATGTTATGTTTTTTTCCTTTTATTTGTCTGTACAATTCCCTTCCCTGTCTGTTCTTTTTAAGATTTATGAGTGTGACCAATGTCAACGTGAGGGAAAGCCTCTGGGTTCAGTTGCACCACTCCAAACAATAAAAGTAATTGTATTTATTGTTCCTATCCAACCAGCAGTGTACATTAATGCATTCAAATCCTGTTTGCTTGTTAGGTGTCTGCTGTTTGGGAGCTGTTGGGGCCCTTCCCCAAAACTACTGATGGCTATCAGTACATATTTACAGCCACGGATTATTTTTCAAAGTAGGTAGAGGCTTTCCCATTTAAAAACTAAGACGGCTGTGGAGGTTGGGCAAAGACTTTGCTTTATAATATACAGGGGTGCCCAAAATGTATCCTGTCTGATCAAGGGCGGGAATTTGTAAATGAGGTAAATGTTCATACTTTCTTATTCATTTTATTTTCATTGTTTCAGCTCAATGTTACT
Organism: Knipowitschia caucasica; assembly: GCA_964034765.1. Classification (NCBI taxonomy): domain Eukaryota; kingdom Metazoa; phylum Chordata; class Actinopteri; order Gobiiformes; family Gobiidae; genus Knipowitschia; species Knipowitschia caucasica. The sequence goes on along the minus strand of OZ035829.1, from coordinate 34,936,785 downwards.
CTGTGTTCTCTGCTGGGCATTGAGAGAAGCGTCACCGCTGCGTACCACCCACAGACTGATGGATTGGACAAAAAGACCAACCACAACATAAAGAGGCAAGAAAGTGTCCAACAAGGCTCAGTGATTCAGTTCGCTCCTTCACCACAAAACAAGGCCAGTAGAAAGACACAAACATATTATCATTTAAAAAGTACATTTTTAAATTGTCAGATGTTCATGTCTTTACTAAATCTTAACACTCAGTTCCCATAAATGTTTTTCTGCATAAAACAGTTTGTTTAAATAATCATCCTGCAGCAGTCACATGACGCATGTGTAAAAAAAGCCAGCATTGAGGAGCAAGGTTGTAATTATACAAAGTTCTGACCTGATGGGTATTATTATGTTTTTCTCTAATGCAGGTCATTGATTCTGATCTACGTGTGCTGGTGAACAAAGTAGAGGTGACATGTGTCCTTTACATTTGTCTTGTTTCAGCAGAAACCTGTTCACCAGCTCTCTGCTGTTGTGGGCACAAGCCTCTGTGCGTGGACAAATGAAACCACTTACAAAGGTAGGTCCAATTTCCGTGGGCCAAATATTCCTTGCATACCCATATGGTTACAAAGACAATAACACTTTTTGGTTCCACTTTTTTATAGATGAAATTTCCAGAAGAGGTTCACTGGATCTGCCCCATAAAGACTGGAGGCCACTGGGTGTTAGTGGTCGTCCTCATGGAGGATAAATCAGTATTGCTCATTGACCCCATGGGAAACGAGGCCTTTACAAAACAAACATCCTCAAAAACTGGAGGTTTGTCCTATCTGAAAAGTTATCATGAGACTTGTTTTGTAACTGTTCATCTCACTTTAGGAAGTTTCTGAGGCAGGCTAACAGAGGCAGTGGTCAATGGACTGGGAGTGTGCTCAAACACCAGCTACAAATTGACACCTCTAGTTGTGGCATTTTTATTTTAAAGGTGATTCTGTAATTATTTATTCTTCTTTGAAGGCATAGTGACATGTCCTATTAGCTGTATATATAGTTTGCCGAGGCATGGTTCCTCCAGGGCCATTTGGATGCTGTGTGCACAAACTACAAATGTATTGCTGCAGCGTGTCTGGAAGTGGCATGTACGCTGCTTCAGCGAGGAGGTTATTATCGTCCTTACTTTTGAAATGTTATACCTGGGTTAATCAACAAAACTGAGACTGAAACATTGTGTTTATTTGTAGGTGAAGATGACTTCTGTGGTGTGTGTTGTTTCCACTTAAGTGGAGATGAAAAGGTATTTTCCTCTTATAACCCTACAGCATGTGTTTCTGGAATGACTAAAGTTTACTTATTTTGGATAGGTGCAGTGTTGTATGTGCGGCGACTTCACACATTTTGATTGCACCAACAAAAAAGCGCCTTTGGTAGCATGTAATAAATGTAATCAATAGAAAAAAGTGTTGGCCACACATGTCAGAGTAATTGTATTTTTATAAAATGTACCATGTTGCAACAGTGGTTTCTGGTCTTTGTTTTACCTTGTGCTTTTCAGAATCATAATTTTTGTTTTGCTCTACATTTGAGGCTATGGTGCAAAGTCCCTGGTTATCTATGCATTTATGTTTAATTACTATTCAAACAAGGGTTCTAAAATAAAAATATTGGAAAGTCAGAGGTAACAACATTTCAGAACACAACAGTGTGACAGCAAGATATACCTCTATCTGACATGTGGTTGTATACTACACAAATTATTGGGATTAGTAGTGTTGGAAATGTGTATTTATAATTAAACTGTCCTCTGTTCATATGTAATGTGATGGTGTTTCTGTAGCTACATAAAAAATATAAAATTAATCGAATGTAACATGTGTAATCTTGTTATTCGGTATGGATACATTACAATACAATCGTTAATAATCCCATATCAACATGTTCAGACCAGTTGTAAACTGTAGAGTTGCCACAGGACGCGTCATCGGCCTGCGTCCGTAGCCGAGGACTGCTATCATAACATTAGCTTTGTGGTTTCACAGGCAGAGTTGACTGCTTAAACTAAACTTTACACAAAACTTTGACTCTTAAAACCCACATGTGACAACGCGGAACCATCAACATCTCGCCTCAAATTGCATTAAAAGTGACATTCGTGACTTAATTCGTTCGTATTTTAACTTTTAAAGAAATTCACGGACTTTGTGTCGGCCATCTTGGTTTGTTCGGCTGCCGTGAGACGCGCATGCGCAGATTTGCATTACATCATTCATTACGTCATTAACAGCTGGGCGGCACAACTCGGCAGGACACCGGCACCTCCGCATTATTCTCACTGTATCTGTCCTGTTTTAAAAATAAGTCTGTCTGAGCGCTTTTTGGAGGCCGGCACTAGGACCCAGGACCCAGCGGACACCACCGCGGGGATAAGCTGCTTCCCTCACCGGTGTGTGTGTAGCTGTGGGTGGAGCCAGCAGCTGCAGGTGTATGCGCCATTTAAACTTCTTTTTGCACATTCAAAGTAGTAACTGGTGCCATTCACTGCAGACGCCTCCTACAATCACTGTGACACACTGTTATCACTGTTATCACTGTGACACAGTGTTATCACTGTGACACACTGTTATCACTGTGACACACTGTTATCACTGTGACACACTGTTATCACTGTGACACACTGTTATCACTGTGACACACTGTTATCACTGTGACACACTGTTATCACTGTGACACACTGTGACACACTGTTATCACTGTGACACACTGTTATCACTGTTATCACTGTGACACAGTGTTATCACTGTGACACACTGTTATCACTGTGACACACTGTTATCACTGTGACACACTGTTATCACTGTGACACACTGTGACACACTGTTATCACTGTGACACACTGTGACACACTGTTATCACTGTGACACACTGTGACACACTGTGACACACTGTGACACACTGTTATCACTGTGACACACTGTTATCACTGTGACACACTGTGACACACTGTTATCACTGTGACACACTGTTATCACTGTGACACACTGTGACACACTGTTATCACTGTGACACACTGTGACACACTGTGACACACTGTGACACACTGTTATCACTGTGACACACTGTTATCACTGTGACACACTGTGACACACTGTTATCACTGTGACACACTGTTATCACTGTGACACACTGTGACACACTGTTATCACTGTGACACACTGTGACACACTGTGACACACTGTTATCACTGTGACACACTGTGACACACTGTGACACACTGTTATCACTGTGACACACTGTTATCACACTGTTATCACTGTGACACACTGTGACACACTGTGACACACTGTGACACACTGTTATCACTGTGACACACTGTGACACACTGTGACACACTGTTATCACTGTGACACACTGTGACACACTGTTATCACTGTAGTCTCTCTCACTGTTGTAGTCTCTCTCACTGCTGTAGTCTCTCTCACTGTTGTAGTCTGTCTCACTGCTGTAGTCTCTCTCACTGCTGTAGTCTCTCTCACTGCTGTAGTCTCTCTCACTGCTGTAGTCTCTCTCACTGTTGTAGTCTCTCTCACTGCTGTAGTCTCTCTCACTGCTGTAGTCTCTCTCACTGCTGTAGTCTCTCTCACTGCTGTAGTCTCTCTCACTACTGTAGTCTCTCTCACTGCTGTAGTCTCTCTCACTGCTGTAGTCTCTCTCACTGCTGTAGTCTCTCTCACTGCTGTAGTCTCTCTCACTGTTGTAGTCTCTCTCACTGCTGTAGTCTCTCACTGCTGTAGTCTCTCTCACTACTGTAGTCTCTCTCACTGCTGTAGTCTCTCTCACTGCTGTAGTCTCTCTCACTGCTGTAGTCTCTCTCACTGTTGTAGTCTCTCTCACTGCTGTAGTCTCTCTCACTGCTGTAGTCTCTCTCACTACTGTAGTCTCTCTCACTGTTGTAGTCTCTCTCACTGCTGTAGTCTCTCTCACTGCTGTAGTCTCTCTCACTGCTGTAGTCTCTCTCACTGCTGTAGTCTCTCTCACTGCTGTAGTCTCTCTCACTGCTGTAGTCTCTCTCACTGCTGTAGTCTCTCTCACTACTGTAGTCTGTCTCACTACTGTAGTCTCTCTCACTGCTGTAGTCTCTCTCACTGCTGTAGTCTGTCTCACTACTGTAGTCTCTCTCACTGCTGTAGTCTCTCTCACTGCTGTAGTCTCTCTCACTGCTGTAGTCTCTCTCACTACTGTAGTCTCTCTCACTGCTGTAGTCTCTCTCACTGCTGTAGTCTCTCTCACTACTGTAGTCTCTCTCACTGCTGTAGTCTCTCTCACTGCTGTAGTCTCTCTCACTGCTGTAGTCTCTCTCACTGCTGTAGTCTGTCTCACTGCTGTAGTCTCTCTCACTACTGTAGTCTCTCTCACTGCTGTAGTCTCTCTCACTGCTGTAGTCTCTCTCACTGCTGTAGTCTCTCTCACTGCTGTAGTCTCTCTCACTGCTGTAGTCTGTCTCACTGCTGTAGTCTCTCTCACTGCTGTAGTCTCTCTCACTGCTGTAGTCTCTCTCACTGCTGTAGTCTCTCTCACTGTTGTAGTCTCTCTCACTGCTGTAGTCTCTCTCACTGCTGTAGTCTCTCTCACTGCTGTAGTCTCTCTCACTGCTGTAGTCTCTCTCACTGCTGTAGTCTCTCTCACTGTTGTAGTCTCTCTCACTACTGTAGTCTCTCTCACTGCTGTAGTCTCTCTCACTGTTGTAGTCTCTCTCACTGCTGTAGTCTCTCTCACTACTGTAGTCTCTCTCACTGCTGTAGTCTCTCTCACTGTTGTAGTCTGTCTCACTGCTGTAGTCTCTCTCACTACTGTAGTCTCTCTCACTGTTGTAGTCTCTCTCACTGTTGTAGTCTCTCTCACTGCTGTAGTCTGTCTCACTGCTGTAGTCTCTCTCACTTCTGTAGTCTCTCTCACTGCTGTAGTCTCTCTCACTGCTGTAGTCTCTCTCACTACTGTAGTCTCTCTCACTGCTGTAGTCTCTCTCACTGCTGTAGTCTCTCTCACTACTGTAGTCTCTCTCACTGCTGTAGTCTCTCTCACTGCTGTAGTCTCTCTCACTGCTGTAGCTCTCTCACTGTTGTAGTCTCTCTCACTGCTGTAGTCTCTCTCACTGCTGTAGTCTCTCTCACTGCTGTAGTCTCTCTCACTGCTGTAGTCTCTCTCACTGCTGTAGTCTCTCTCACTACTGTAGTCTCTCTCACTGCTGTAGTCTCTCTCACTGCTGTAGTCTGTCTCACTGCTGTAGTCTCTCTCACTACTGTAGTCTCTCTCACTGCTGTAGTCTGTCTCACTGCTGTAGTCTCTCTCACTACTGTAGTCTCTCTCACTGTTGTAGTCTCTCTCACTGTTGTAGTCTCTCTCACTGCTGTAGTCTGTCTCACTGCTGTAGTCTCTCTCACTACTGTAGTCTCTCTCACTGCTGTAGTCTCTCTCACTGCTGTAGTCTCTCTCACTGCTGTAGTCTGTCTCCACTGCTGTAGTCTCTCTCACTGCTGTAGTCTCTCTCACTGCTGTAGTCTCTCTCACTGCTGTAGTCTGTCTCACTGCTGTAGTCTCTCTCACTGCTGTAGTCTCTCTCACTGCTGTAGTCTGTCTCACTGCTGTAGTCTCTCTCACTGCTGTAGTCTCTCTCACTGCTGTAGTCTCTCTCACTGCTGTAGTCTCTCTCACTGCTGTAGTCTCTCTCACTACTGTAGTCTGTCTCACTGCTGTAGTCTCTCTCACTACTGTAGTCTCTCTCACTACTGTAGTCTCTCTCACTGCTGTAGTCTCTCTCACTGCTGTAGTCTCTCTCACTGTTGTAGTCTCTCTCACTGCTGTAGTCTCTCTCACTGCTGTAGTCTCTCTCACTGCTGTAGTCTCTCACTACTGTAGTCTCTCTCACTGCTGTAGTCTCTCTCACTGTTGTAGTCTCTCTCACTGTTGTAGTCTCTCTCACTGTTGTAGTCTGTCTCACTGCTGTAGTCTCTCTCACTGCTGTAGTCTCTCTCACTGCTGTAGTCTCTCTCACTGCTGTAGTCTCTCTCACTGTTGTAGTCTCTCTCACTGCTGTAGTCTCTCTCACTGCTGTAGTCTCTCTCACTGCTGTAGTCTCTCTCACTGCTGTAGTCTCTCTCACTACTGTAGTCTCTCTCACTGCTGTAGTCTCTCTCACTGCTGTAGTCTCTCTCACTGCTGTAGTCTCTCTCACTGCTGTAGTCTCTCTCACTGTTGTAGTCTCTCTCACTGCTGTAGTCTCTCTCACTGCTGTAGTCTCTCTCACTACTGTAGTCTCTCTCACTGCTGTAGTCTCTCTCACTGCTGTAGTCTCTCTCACTGCTGTAGTCTCTCTCACTGTTGTAGTCTCTCTCACTGCTGTAGTCTCTCTCACTGCTGTAGTCTCTCTCACTACTGTAGTCTCTCTCACTGTTGTAGTCTCTCTCACTGCTGTAGTCTCTCTCACTGCTGTAGTCTCTCTCACTGCTGTAGTCTCTCTCACTGCTGTAGTCTCTCTCACTGCTGTAGTCTCTCTCACTGCTGTAGTCTCTCTCACTGCTGTAGTCTCTCTCACTACTGTAGTCTGTCTCACTACTGTAGTCTCTCTCACTGCTGTAGTCTCTCTCACTGCTGTAGTCTCTCTCACTACTGTAGTCTCTCTCACTGCTGTAGTCTCTCTCACTGCTGTAGTCTCTCTCACTGCTGTAGTCTCTCTCACTACTGTAGTCTCTCTCACTGCTGTAGTCTCTCTCACACTGCTGTAGTCTCTCTCACTACTGTAGTCTCTCTCACGCTGTAGTCTCTCTCACTGCTGTAGTCTCTCTCACTGCTGTAGTCTCTCTCACTGCTGTAGTCTCTCTCACTGTTGTAGTCTCTCTCACTGCTGTAGTCTCTCTCACTGCTGTAGTCTCTCTCACTACTGTAGTCTCTCTCACTGTTGTAGTCTCTCTCACTGCTGTAGTCTCTCTCACTGCTGTAGTCTCTCTCACTGCTGTAGTCTCTCTCACTGCTGTAGTCTCTCTCACTGCTGTAGTCTCTCTCATTGCTGTAGTCTCTCTCACTGCTGTAGTCTCTCTCACTACTGTAGTCTGTCTCACTACTGTAGTCTCTCTCACTGCTGTAGTCTCTCTCACTGCTGTAGTCTGTCTCACTACTGTAGTCTCTCTCACTGCTGTAGTCTCTCTCACTGCTGTAGTCTCTCTCACTGCTGTAGTCTCTCTCACTACTGTAGTCTCTCTCACTGCTGTAGTCTCTCTCACTGCTGTAGTCTCTCTCACTGCTGTAGTCTCTCTCACTACTGTAGTCTCTCTCACTGCTGTAGTCTCTCTCACTGCTGTAGTCTCTCTCACTGCTGTAGTCTCTCTCACTGCTGTAGTCTGTCTCACTGCTGTAGTCTCTCTCACTACTGTAGTCTCTCTCACTGCTGTAGTCTCTCTCACTGCTGTAGTCTCTCTCACTGCTGTAGTCTCTCTCACTGCTGTAGTCTCTCTCACTGCTGTAGTCTGTCTCACTGCTGTAGTCTCTCTCACTGCTGTAGTCTCTCTCACTGCTGTAGTCTCTCTCACTGCTGTAGTCTCTCTCACTGTTGTAGTCTCTCTCACTGCTGTAGTCTCTCTCACTGCTGTAGTCTCTCCACTGCTGTAGTCTCTCTCACTGCTGTAGTCTCTCTCACTGCTGTAGTCTCTCTCACTGTTGTAGTCTCTCTCACTACTGTAGTCTCTCTCACTGCTGTAGTCTCTCTCACTGTTGTAGTCTCTCTCACTGCTGTAGTCTCTCTCACTACTGTAGTCTCTCTCACTGCTGTAGTCTCTCTCACTGTTGTAGTCTGTCTCACTGCTGTAGTCTCTCTCACTACTGTAGTCTCTCTCACTGCTGTAGTCTCTCTCACTGCTGTAGTCTCTCTCACTACTGTAGTCTCTCTCACTGCTGTAGTCTCTCTCACTGCTGTAGTCTCTCTCACTACTGTAGTCTCTCTCACTGCTGTAGTCTCTCTCACTGCTGTAGTCTCTCTCACTGCTGTAGTCTCTCTCACTGTTGTAGTCTCTCTCACTGCTGTAGTCTCTCTCACTGCTGTAGTCTCTCTCACTGCTGTAGTCTCTCTCACTGCTGTAGTCTCTCTCACTGCTGTAGTCTCTCTCACTACTGTAGTCTCTCTCACTGCTGTAGTCTCTCTCACTGCTGTAGTCTGTCTCACTGCTGTAGTCTCTCTCACTACTGTAGTCTCTCTCACTGCTGTAGTCTGTCTCACTGCTGTAGTCTCTCTCACTACTGTAGTCTCTCTCACTGTTGTAGTCTCTCTCACTGTTGTAGTCTCTCTCACTGCTGTAGTCTGTCTCACTGCTGTAGTCTCTCTCACTACTGTAGTCTCTCTCACTGCTGTAGTCTCTCTCACTGCTGTAGTCTCTCTCACTGCTGTAGTCTGTCTCACTGCTGTAGTCTCTCTCACTGCTGTAGTCTCTCTCACTGCTGTAGTCTCTCTCACTGCTGTAGTCTCTCTCACTGCTGTAGTCTGTCTCACTGCTGTAGTCTCTCTCACTGCTGTAGTCTCTCTCACTGCTGTAGTCTGTCTCACTGCTGTAGTCTCTCTCACTGCTGTAGTCTCTCTCTCACTGCTGTAGTCTCTCTCACTGCTGTAGTCTCTCTCACTGCTGTAGTCTCTCTCACTGCTGTAGTCTCTCACTACTGTAGTCTCTCTCACTGTTGTAGTCTCTCTCACTGCTGTAGTCTCTCTCACTGCTGTAGTCTCTCTCACTGTTGTAGTCTCTCTCACTGCTGTAGTCTCTCTCACTGCTGTAGTCTCTCTCACTGCTGTAGTCTCTCACTACTGTAGTCTCTCTCACTGCTGTAGTCTCTCTCACTGTTGTAGTCTCTCTCACTGCTGTAGTCTCTCTCACTGCTGTAGTCTCTCACTACTGTAGTCTCTCTCACTGCTGTAGTCTCTCTCACTGTTGTAGTCTCTCTCACTGCTGTAGTCTCTCTCACTGCTGTAGTCTCTCTCACTGCTGTAGTCTCTCTCACTGTTGTAGTCTCTCTCACTGCTGTAGTCTCTCTCACTGCTGTAGTCTCTCTCACTGCTGTAGTCTCTCTCACTGCTGTAGTCTCTCTCACTGCTGTAGTCTCTCTCACTGCTGTAGTCTCTCTCACTGTTGTAGTCTCTCTCACTGCTGTAGTCTGTCTCACTGTTGTAGTCTCTCTCACTGCTGTAGTCTCTCTCACTGCTGTAGTCTCTCTCACTGCTGTAGTCTCTCACTACTGTAGTCTCTCTCACTGCTGTAGTCTCTCTCACTGCTGTAGTCTCTCTCACTGTTGTAGTCTCTCTCACTGCTGTAGTCTCTCTCACTGCTGTAGTCTCTCTCACTGCTGTAGTCTCTCACTACTGTAGTCTCTCTCACTGCTGTAGTCTCTCTCACTGCTGTAGTCTCTCTCACTGCTGTAGTCTCTCTCACTGTTGTAGTCTCTCTCACTGTTGTAGTCTCTCTCACTGCTGTAGTCTCTCTCACTGTTGTAGTCTCTCTCACTGCTGTAGTCTCTCTCACTGCTGTAGTCTCTCTCACTGCTGTAGTCTCTCACTACTGTAGTCTCTCTCACTGCTGTAGTCTCTCTCACTGCTGTAGTCTGTCTCACTGCTGTAGTCTCTCTCACTGCTGTAGTCTCTCTCACTGCTGACTCATTTGCATATGATGAAGAAGTTGTTATCGTTCAGTCAAATATAAATAACATCAAATAAACTTTACTGCTGTAAAAACATGACACAGTCTGAAGACTTTTCATCTCTGAAAATGAATAATTCAACTTTTTTTTATCTCAATGTTTTTTCTTAACTTGAATCTGGGTCATTTTAAGCCTTTTAGACTTTAATTTAGAGCATGTTTCTTCTTTTGTCGTAATTTTGACCCAGACTGTATACAGATGCTAATGCTAACACTGTATACAGATGCTAATGCTAACACTGTATACAGATGCTAATGCTAACACAGACTGTATACAGATGCTAATGCTAACACAGACTGTATACAGATGCTAATGCTAACACTGTATACAGATGCTAATGCTAACACAGACTGTATACAGATGCTAATGCTAACACAGACTGTATACAGATGCTAATGCTAACACAGACTGTATACAGATGCTAATGCTAACACAGACTGTATACAGATGCTAATGCTAACACAGACTGTATACAGATGCTAATGCTAACACAGACTGTATACAGATGCTAATGCTAACACAGACTGTATACAGATGCTAATGCTAACACAGACTGTATACAGATGCTAATGCTAACACAGACTGTATACAGATGCTAATGCTAACACAGACTGTATACAGATGCTAATGCTAACACAGACTGTATACAGATGCTAATGCTAACACAGACTGTATACAGATGCTAATGCTAACACAGACTGTATACAGATGCTAATGCTAACACAGACTGTATACAGATGCTAATGCTAACACAGACTGTAGACAGATGCTAATGCTAACACAGACTGTATACAGATGCTAATGCTAACACAGACTGTATACAGATGCTAATGCTAACACAGACTGTATACAGATGCTAATGCTAACACAGACTGTATACAGATGCTAATGCTAACACAGACTGTATACAGATGCTAATGCTAACACAGACTGTATACAGATGCTAATGCTAACACAGACTGTATACAGATGCTAATGCTAACACAGACTGTATACAGATGCTAATGCTAACACAGACTGTATACAGATGCTAATGCTAACACAGACTGTATACAGATGCTAATGCTAACACAGACTGTATACAGATGCTAATGCTAACACAGACTGTATACAGATGCTAACGCTAACACAGACTGTATACAGATGCTAATGCTAACACAGACTGTATACAGATGCTAATGCTAACACAGACTGTATACAGATGCTACATGCTAACACAGACTGTATACAGATGCTAATGCTAACACAGACTGTATACAGATGCTACATGCTAACACAGACTGTATACAGATGCTAATGCTAACACAGACTGTATACAGATGCTAATGCTAACACAGACTGTATACAGATGCTAATGCTAACCTGCTAGCTCTCTGAACCCCAATAGAGAAGTGCTCATCAGTAAACTTTTGCCACACTCTCTCTGGCTTTTTCTGTCTGTTTGTGTGTCTTTGTGTGTGTGTGTGTGTGTGTATGTGTGTGTCTCTGAGTGTGTGTGTCTGCAGCAGTGTGTTGTGACATCACCTTTGGACACTGGGTTGTAGTCCTCTCCAGAGACTGCAGACCCGTCTTTGGTGTGGACTCGGACCAGAGACACTTTGGACGTGTCTCCGAGGCGGACCACAGGGACCGTCACCACGGTAACAGACCCCGCCTCCTCCGGCTCACGCACACTGAACTTGGTCTCAGAGAAGCGGATGATTGGCTCTGGAGGACACAGGGTCACAGGACAGGTTTCTCCGTCACAATGGAAGACAAGAACAAAGCTGTCTTAAAACATCACTGTCTTTGCCCCAACAGCAAGAATAAATAATAGATCAGTGTGAGATCAGTGTGAGATCAGTGTGAGATCAGAGTGAGATCAGTGTGAGATCAGAGTGAGATCAGAGTGAGATCAGAGTGAGATCAGAGTGAGATGTGAGATCAGAGTGAGATGTGAGATCAGAGTGAGATCAGTGTGAGATCAGAGTGAGATCAGAGTGAGATCAGAGTGAGATCAGTGTGAGATCAGAGTGAGATCAGAGTGAGATCAGAGTGAGATCAGTGTGAGATCAGAGTGAGATCAGAGTGAGATCAGAGTGAGATCAGAGTGAGATCAGTGTGAGATCAGAGTGAGATCAGAGTGAGATCAGTGTTAGATCAGAGTAATACAATTGTTTTAAACAGCACCTTTCTGGACACACTTCCACAAATTAGCCACATTAGCTTAGCATGTTGCATTAGCGGCACGGTGGCTGAGTGTGATAGACACTCTCGCCTCTCAGCAAGAAGGTCCTGGGTTCGAATCCCGGTCGGACCAGGGCCTTTCTGAGTGGAGTTTGCATGTTCTCCCCGTGTCTGCGTAGGTTTCCTCCGGGTCCTCCGGTTTCCCCTACCACTAAAAATATGTACAATAGTTCTGGCATGTGCCTCCTGTACTGGCCCCTCCCACTCCCAAAAATAACAATTGTAAACCGCTTTGAGACTCCGATGTTCAGTGAAAAGGCGGTATATAAATAAAGATGACTTACTTACATTAGACGATAACGCTCTCTACACTGAGATTAAATGAACTAAAATCTGTGGTTACAAACTGCCTGCACTGACACAAACGGGTGGAACTCAGAATGTTACAATATCACACAAAAGTGTATCTATTTCTGTGAATGATGTGAGGTTTTTACAGCTTTGAGCCAGTTATCAACATTATAAACACGTACAGTAGAGGCGTCATATCTCACTCTGCCTGTGAGCTCATTTTAGGTTGAATTACAGAATCGAATCAAATGGACTTGTGAGCAATGATCTCAGACCAGATACGTACGGTCGGCAGAGTCCCGGATCCTGACCAGAGTCTCGCTCAGGTCTCCCACCGTGGCCCCGACCCCAGAGTCACTGCTGGGACTCCCCAAGACCAGCCTCAGCTCCTCCTCCTCCTCAAACAGAGAGTCATCCACCAGAGACAGCACACAGGGCTTCTCCGTCTCCCCTGGCAACACACACACAAGAACTGTGAGATCAGTGTGAGATCAGAGTGAGATCAGTGTGAGATCAGAGTGAGATCAGAGTGAGATCAGAGTGAGATCAGTGTGAGATCAGAGTGAGATCAGAGTGAGATCAGTGTGAGATCAGTGTGAGATGAGAGTTAGATCAGTGTGAGATCAGTGTGAGATGAGAGTTAGATCAGTTAGATCAGAGTGAGATCAGTGTGAGATCAGTGTGAGATCAGAGTGAGATCATAGTTAGATCTGTGTGAGATCAGTGTGAGATCAGAGTGAGATCAGTGTGAGATCAGTGTGAGATCAGACTGAGATCAGAGTGAGATCAGAGTGAGATCAGAGTGAGATCAGTGTGAGATCAGTGTGAGATCAGAGTGAGATCAGTGTGAGATCAGAGTGAGATGAGTGTGAGATGAGTGTGAGATGAGTGTGAGATCAGAGTGAGATCAGAGTGAGATCTGTGTGAGATCTGTGTGAGATATGTGTGAGATCTGTGTGAGATCAGTGTGAGATCAGTGTGAGATCAGAGTGAGATCAGAGTGAGATCAGTGTGAGATGAGAGTTAGATCAGAGTGAGATCAGAGAGAGATCAGTGTGAGATCAGTGTGAGATGAGAGTTAGATCAGAGTGAGATGAGTGTGAGATGAGTGTGAGATCAGAGTGAGATCAGTGTGAGATCAGTGTGAGATCAGAGTGAGATCAGAGTGAGATCAGTGTGAGATCAGTGTGAGATGAGTGTGAGATCAGTGTGAGATCAGAGTGAGATCAGAGTGAGATGAGTGTGAGATGAGTGTGAGATCAGAGTGAGATCAGAGTGAGATCAGTGTGAGATCAGAGTTAGATCAGAGTGAGATCAGTGTGAGATCAGTGTGAGATCAGAGTGAGATCAGTTAGATCTGTGTGAGATCAGTGTGAGATCAGTGTGAGATCAGACTGAGATCAGATTGAGATCAGAGTGAGATCAGTGTGAGATCAGTGTGAGATCAGAGTGAGATCAGAGTGAGATCAGTGTGAAATCAGTGTGAGATCAGAGTGAGATCAGAGTGAGATGAGTGTGAGATCAGAGTGAGATCAGAGTGAGATAAGAGTGAGATCAGAGTGAGATCAGTGTGAGATGAGAGTTAGATCAGTGTGAGATCAGAGTGAGATCAGTGTGAGATCAGTGTGAGATCAGTGTGAGATCAGAGTGAGATCAGAGTGAGATCAGTGTGAGATGAGTGTGAGATGAGTGTGAGATGAGTGTGAGATCAGAGTGAGATCAGAGTGAGATCAGAGTGAGATCTGTGTGAGATCAGAGTGAGATCTGTGTGAGATCAGAGTGAGATCAGTGTGAGATCAGTGTGAGATCAGTGTGAGATCAGAGTGATATCAGAGTGAGATGAGTGTGAGATGAGTGTGAGATCAGAGTGAGATCAGAGTGAGATCAGTGTGAGATCAGAGTGAGATCAGTGTGAGATCAGAGTGAGATCAGTGTGAGATGAGAGTTAGATCAGTGTGAGATCAGAGTGAGATCAGTGTGAGATCAGTGTGAGATCAGAGTGAGATCAGAGTGAGATGAGTGTGAGATCAGAGTGAGATCAGAGTTAGATCAGTGTGAGATCAGTGTGAGATCAGAGTGAGATCAGAGTGAGATCAGTGTGAGATCAGAGTGAGACAGAGTGAGATCAGTGTGAGATCAGTGTGAGATCAGAGTGAGATCAGTGTGAGATCAGAGTGAGATCTGTGTGAGATCAGAGTGAGATCAGAGTGAGATCAGTGTGAGATCAGAGTGAGATCTGTGTGAGATCAGAGTGAGATCAGAGTGAGATCTGTGTGAGATCAGAGTGAGATCAGAGTGAGATCTGTGTGAGATCAGAGTGAGATCAGAGTGAGATCTGTGTGAGATCAGAGTGAGATCAGAGTGAGATCAGTGTGAGATCAGAGTGAGATCAGTGTGAGATCAGAGTGAGATCAGAGTGAGATCAGTGTGAGATCAGAGTGAGATCAGAGTGAGATCAGAGTGAGATCAGAGTGAGATCAGAGTGAGATCAGAGTGAGATCAGTGTGAGACGTGAGATCACCTGGGAGGAAGGTGATGGTGGAGGCCTCAGTGTTGGGGAGTTCCTGGAAGTCCTCTGAGACCTGAGCTGATCCCTGTCGACTGAAACATCGAACGCTGGTGCTGTGGCCGAGGTCACCGCGGCGCGTCACCACGGCAACCACCGACCCATCACTCTCCTCCACCGACTGATGCGGACTCAGGAACTGTAGAGAGGGACCTGAAGGAGAGAGAGGGGGTTAGACACCGAGACACACACACAGAGACACACACAGAGACACACACACACACACACACACAGAGACGCACACACACACACACACACACACAGAGACACACGCACAGAGACACACACACCGAGACACACACACCGAGACACACACACAGAGATACACACACACACACACACAAAGACACACACACACACACACACAGAGACACACACACACACAGACACACACATACACGTTTTTGTTACCTGGTGGGTCCCTTTGACAGGGCCGTTCAGAATGGGACCCATAGACATAATCTTTTTTTACCAAGACTTTAAGTAATACAAAACAGTCAATAGAAACCAAACAACTATTTTAAAGGAATTTTATTTTAGATTTTGTTTTCGAATTGCAGTGATTCTATTTTTGACATAGAATTTAATGCCACTCCATGTCCGATGTCTAAGGTCATCTGGTGAGGCATTAATGCAGGCCAGGCCAGGCCAGGCCAGGCAGTGAGACTTCCCAGGGACCTTTCCAGTCTGTATGAAAGGTGTCATGGTCTTCTCCACAGCCTTCACCTCAGATGCAGACCATGGCTTTCTTACACGTTCTAGGGAGAGAAATAAAAATATATTAGCAATATACACTCCCAGGGTGAGGACCAAGCAGCCTGGCTGTAATCCCCCACCTGGTACACTTACCAGAAGGGGCACTGCCACTACCATGGGGTGCATCTGGATGAATGGTTGAAGGTTCTCCGCTTGAAGTTTCTTTTAGCCCGTCCGTTTGTGAGAGGATCTCTACTGCTCTCCCTGTCGCACAGAAAATAAAAATACAAGTGGCCTTTAGGGGAAAAAAATCATACATATTTTAATAATATCAAGAATTACCTTCAGGCTCAATTTGTATCTGGTCGAGGCTCTTTCCTTCGAATTCCGTCACTCTTCCCTGCTCCATGGCCATCAACACTTTGCTGATTTTGGCCAGCTCCAGTGTCCCCTCTGGTAGTCTGTAATATTGCCTGTGGATGCGAATGTCATGGCCGAGGAAGTTGGCAAGTATGTCCATCTCATTCTCTTTCATATTGAGAACTGTAGACATAGTAGCTATGTGCTTTCTAAGTTTGGTTGAGGATAGCATCTCTGGATGCACCGCACCACATTCTTTGGCTACCTGGCGTAGGGAGTCTGATCCCCTGATGTGGGTGTCTGCGCCCGGGCGGGAAAAGAAGTATGGGTTATGGTCAGAGATGGAACAGGCCCTTCTGTTCTCCACCAGCACCTCCATCGAAGCAATCATTTCAGGAGTCAAAAGAACCGGCACTTTCCGACTTCTTTTCCCTTTAATTTCAATGCGTTGAAAATGCTGACACAGCTTTTTCTCAAGTTGGGACAGTCCCAGAGCAATGTCAGAATGGATCCCAGTCTTACTTCTTAAGGTAAAGGCTGTCAGTGGCATCTTTGAAACCTCACCTTCCCTTCTTCGATTGAAAATGATGACCTCACAAAGAGTCAAAACTGCCAGTTTAGACCAATGCTTAGACGTTGGCTCACTTATTAGGGTTTGCACATATTCAGGTCGACATACCTCAATATGTGCATGCATGGCTCTAACGTCCTCAGTCAGAGGGAGCAGGTCCGGAGTGTTCCACTTGGCTTGCCGGAGGGTCTGTAGGGCAGCAGAAGAAACACAGACGTCCCACCTCTTCTCAAAAAGCAGCCGGCTTCGTTGGAGGTTTTTAATAAATAGTTCATCAACACAATGCTCCATTTTTGAGTCACATTCAAGAATATCTGCTAGCTTTCTGAGGCTATGGCCGAGTTTGAGGGCCAAGGATGGAGTCTTGTATTGATTTGTTTCCTCATCATATCCAGCCACAGACCTGACTGCATCAATCACATGGTTAAAGTTGGAAGGAATAAAGAAATCCTTAATTGTTTTCAGTTTCCCTGCGGTTTTTGCTTCGTTAATTAACCTACCGACTTCTCTCATTTTCTGCCTAATGTAATCATGCTTAGTCTTATCATGCCCGTGTTTTAAGTACAGGTGCTCTCCGAGTCTCAGAATCCCCTTTTCTGCTTTGACAACACCCGTGACCTCATCCTGATGCATTGCCCAAATTAAAGACCACAGCTTTTTGTTGATGCCCTCCGGTACAGGCTGGGCTAGGGAGCAGAGGGACTGGACCCTACTTCTACCTGGTTTAGCCTGGTTTAGCCTGGTTTAGCCTGGGCATCTTTCTGTGAAAGCCGGCACCTGCCACATGCCTCCACAGCGACTTTCGCTTAAGCAATGCCCCACAGTCTATACAGTGCAAAAACTCACTGGATTTAACTGGGGAATTTGGCTGTTTAGCTGGGACTAAAGTTCCAATGCCGGCCTTTAAAACCTCAAAATTGTGCTCACGGTTTCCACTATTCCTGATCAAATCAAACTGAAGTTTACGTGCTTTAGATTTCACAGGTAGAGCCAATGCTCTGGCTACGTCACTTTCATTTCCATGTTTTCTAGTCAAATGACGGGACATTTTGTGGCAGGACATTGAACAGTAGAGGCAGAAGTGTCTCTTGCTGTAAACTCGCCCCCCATTTTTCTTCTTTTGCAGCTGCATGATAACAATCTTATTTGCCTTTGGTTCGTCACTTTCCGAGTCTTGAAGAAAAGTGTTTTTGATTTGTCTTTTTCCATACTTTTTTACAGGTTTCTTCTTGACAGTTAAATCGTCAGAATCTGAGTCGACTTCATCAATTAGGGACTCTTGACTAAGCTGCACAAACAACAAATAATTTGTAATCATTCTATATAACAATTTGAAGTCATGACTTGTAGTCAGCACTTACCAGTGGTTTGTAAGCGTGCGCTTCAGTGTGCTGCTCTGTGATTGGCTGCAGCCTAATGAACCACACACTTGCACCTTTTTCTAGCCTGACACCTGATTTCCTCTGTTGTGCTGCTCCATGATTGGCTCCAGCCTGCTGGACTGAAATTGCCCCAGTGTGCCCCTCCTTGATATCCCGCAACCCACCACCAGGGTTCCGACACATAACACACTTTTTTCAGGAAAGTAAACCTCCAGGGGTCCTTTCCATATTTTTACAGAGACTGCATAAGGACCGTTAGAAAAGCATTACCCATTGATTATTAAGCTTGGACCAGTGGGGTCCGGTGTTCGGGCCCCACCACGTAAAACCAGTCCCCATGACGTGAGTGGAATCTCAGGTTATGGAACCCACCAGGAGTTGAAAACAAGTGCACAGAGACACACACACACAAACTCACACAGACACACACACACAGAGACACAGAGACACACACACACACACACACACAGAGACACACACGCACACACACACACACAGCGACACAAAGACACACACACACAGAGACACACAGAGACACACACACAAACACGCACACAGAGACACAAACACACACGCACACAGAGACACACACAGAGACACAGAGACACACACAGAGACACACACACACACACACACACACACACACAAAGACACACACACAAACACGCACACAGAGACACACACACACACACACATACAGAGACACACACACACACACACATACAGAGACACACACACAGAGACACACACACAGAGATACACACACAGAGACACACACACACACACACAGAGACACACACACACACACACAGAGACACAGAGACACGCACACACACACAGAGACACACACACACACACACACACACACACACACACACACAGAGACACAGAGACATACAGAGACACACACACACAGAGACACACACACACACACACAGAGACACACACACACACACACACAGAGACACACACACACACACAGAGACACACACACACACACAGAGACACACACACACAGAGACACACACACACACGCACACAGAGACACACACACGCACACAGAGACACACACACACAGATTTGATACTAGCTTCATGATGATGCTAAAGCTGAATGTGTTATTGCAGACTCACGGTCCGACAGGGAGTCGTTGATGAAGACCGTGGCTCTGGACGGCTTTCCCAGAATGCCGTTCACCGCCATGTGCAGCTGCAGGTGGAAGCTCTCGGCGCCCTCCAGCTCGGGACGTCCCATATCGTCCAGAATGGTCACTCTGAAGGTCTGCACGCTCACACCAGGAGCGAAGTCAAGGTTCCGACTGATGCCCACATAGTCCACACCAGCTGCAGGACCAGAGGAGCAGGTTTCAGATGCGTCTGGTTCATGGTTACTAGCTCAACAAAGTCCAATAGGGAAGCGCTCATGGATGAAGTTTGCTCTTACTCTCTGGCTCCTATTGACTTCCATGTTAGAAACTCAGTAACTGTTTGTGTCACACTCACCATTTTGGTCTCTCTCTGGTCTCTCTCTGGTCTCTCTCTCTGGTCTCTCTCTCTGGTCTCTCTCTCTGGTCTCTCTCTGGTCTCTCTCTGGTCTCTCTCTGGTCTCTCTCTGGTCTCTCTCAGGTCTCTCTCAGGTCTCTCTCTGGTCTCTCTCTGGTCTCTCTCTGGTCTCTCTCTGGTCTCTCTCTGGTCTCTCTCAGGTCTCTCTCTGGTCTCTCTCTGGTCTCTCTCAGGTCTCTCTCTGGTCTCTCTCTGGTCTCTCTCTGGTCTCTCTCAGGTCTCTCTCTGGTCTCTCTCTGGTCTCTCTCTGGTCTCTCTCTGGTCTCTCTCTGGTCTCTCTCTGGTCTCTCTCTGGTCTCTCTCTGGTCTCTCTCAGGTCTCTCTCAGGTCTCTCTCAGGTCTCTCTCAGGTCTCTCTCTGGTCTCTCTCTGGTCTCTATCTGGTCTCTCTCTGGTCTCTCTCAGGTCTCTCTCTGGTCTCTCTCTGGTCTCTCTCTGGTCTCTCTCTGGTCTCTCTCTGGTCTCTCTCTGGTCTCTCTCAGGTCTCTCTCTGGTCTCTCTCTGGTCTCTCTCTCTGGTCTCTCTCTCTGGTCTCTCTCTGGTCTCTCTCTGGTCTCTCTCTGGTCTCTCTCTGGTCTCTCTCTGGTCTCTCTCTGGTCTCTCTCTCTGGTCTCTCTCTGGTCTCTCTCTGGTCTCTCTCTGGTCTCTCTCTGGTCTCTCTCTCAGGTCTCTCTCTCTGGTCTCTCTCTGGTCTCTCTCTGGTCTCTCTCTGGTCTCTCTCTCAGGTCTCTCTCTCTCTCTCTGGTCTCTCTCTGGTCTCTCTCTGGTCTCTCTCTCAGGTCTCTCTCTCTGGTCTCTCTCTGGTCTCTCTCTCAGGTCTCTCTCTCTGGTCTCTCTCTGCTCTCTCTCAGGTCTCTCTCTGGTCTCTCGCTGGTCTCTCTCTCTGGTCTCTCTCTGGTCTCTCTCTGGTCTCTCTCACTGGTCTCTCTCTGGTCTCTCTCTCTGGTCTCTCTCTCTGGTCTCTCTCTGGTCTCTCTCTGGTCTCTCTCTGGTCTCTCTCTGGTCTCTCTCTCTGGTCTCTCTCTGGTCTCTCTCTGGTCTCTCTCTGATCTCTCTCTGGTCTCTCTCTGGTCTCTCTCTGGTCTCTCTCTGGTCTCTCTCTGGTCTCTCTCTGGTCTCTCTCTGGTCTCTCTCTGGTCTCTCTCTGGTCTCTCTCAGGTCTCTCTCACGTCTCTCTCTGGTCTCCCTCTGGTCTCTCTCAGGTCTCTCTCTGGTCTCTCTCTGGTCTCTCTCTGGTCTCTCTCTGGTCTCTCTCTGGTCTCTCTCTGGTCTCTCTCTGGTCTCTCTCTGGTCTCTCTCAGGTCTCTCTCAGGTCTCTCTCTGGTCTCTCTCTGGTATCTCTCTGGTCTCTCTCTGGTCTCTCTCTGGTCTCTCTCTGGTCTCTCTCTGGTCTCTCTCAGGTCTCTCTCTGGTCTCTCTCTGGTCTCTCTCTGGTCTCTCTCTGGTCTCTCTCTGGTCTCTCTCAGGTCTCTCTCTGGTCTCTCTCTGGTCTCTCTCTGGTCTCTCTCTGGTCTCTCTCAGGTCTCTCTCTGGTCTCTCTCTGGTCTCTCTCGGGTCCCAAGAACACCCAAGAACAGTCCTGAAGGTTCCACTCACTTCTCCCTGATTTCTTCCGTTCAAACTCGTCCCGGTTCCTCCTCGTTCCCACCTCCATCTCGTCCCGATCCCACGCCTCATCAAGAGGGAATAGAAAGTTCCGCTGGATTGATAATTCATGCAGGAAGTCTTTCGGAAAAAGGAAGCGCGACCGAACGCAAACGCCGCGTCGAGCTAATTGGTGTCACGAGGGAGCTCCACATCAAAGAGGATTTAACAAAGAAGACTCGGTCCTTTCGCTTCCGACAGACATAAAATGGCCGCCGCTGCCATTAAGCGTCGCACCTGCAGGCGAGCGGCGTCATCGGGTCTCCAAAGTGAACTCCTGTCTCGTCTGTGTTTTTGTGAGTCTCGCTGTGGCTTCGTCTCTGGCACAGAATGGCTCAAAATGGCTCAGAATGGCTCAGAGCGACAGAGTCAGTTCTCTGATTGTTTCTCGAGAGAATCTGCGAGTTTGTCTTTTCGGACGGAGACGTTATTTCCATCGACTGACGCGAGGTGAGGTGAGGAGTTCAGACCGGGACGAGTCTGAGTTTGGAATCTGCAAAACCAGGAGAGGAGTCGAAACCAGCGCAGACTCTGAACTTTTCTGTGGGAGAAACAAGACGAGAGAAACGAGAAACGACTGTTATTATAAAATTCTGAAATGCAAATGGACCAGAGAGAGACCGAAGAGAGAGACTAGAGGGAGACCAGAGAGAGACCAGAGAGAGAGACTAGAGAGAGACCAGAGAGAGACCAGAGAGACACCAGAGAGAGACCAGAGAGAGAGACTAGAGAGAAACCAGAGAGAGACCAGAGAGAGACCAGAGAGAGACCAGAGAGAGACCAGAGAGAGACCAGAGAGAGACCAGAGAGAGAGACTAGAGAGAAACCAGAGAGAGACCAGAGAGAGAGACCAGAGAGAGACCAGAGAGAGACCAGAGAGAGACTAGAGAGAAACCAGAGAGAGACCAGAGAGAGACCAGAGAGAGACCAGAGAGAGAGACTAGAGAGAAACCAGAGAGAGACCAGAGAGAGACCAGAGAGACACCAGAGAGAGACCAGAGAGAGAGACTAGAGAGAAACCAGAGAGAGACCAGAGAGACACCAGAGAGACACCAGAGAGACACCAGAGAGACACCAGAGAGAGACCAGAGAGAGAGACTAGAGAGAAACCAGAGAGAGACCAGAGAGTTGGACCATAGAGAGACCAGAGATAGACCACAGAAAGTCCAGAGAGTTAGACCAGAGAGAGACCAGATAGAGTCCAGATAGAGACCAGAGAGAGACCAGAAAGACACCAGAGAGAGAGCAGAGAGAGACCAGAGAGTTGGACCATAGAGAGAGCAGATTATACATTATTGTCTTGTTTATTGGAATCAAATCAATGGTCCACACTTTGTGAACGCAGATGCTGATGTTGTAATAACGGGTCCAGCTCCTTCTGCCTGGAGCTGATCAGATTATCACAGGTCATTATTCGGAGGATTTCTGAAATATGCAGCGTTTGTATTTACCTCGTCTCACAAGAGTTTAGTCTGAAATCTATATTCTCCAAATGTAGACGTCAGAGAGTGAAGTCAACTCTGTCAAAGTCTGCCCACATCCAGCTGTGAACCTAATCACACTCTCTCTGGTCTCTCTCTCTGGTCTCTCTCTCTGGTCTCTCTCTGGTCTCTCTTTCTGGTCTCTCTCTGGTTTCTCACTGGTCTCTCTCTCTGGTCTCTCTCTGGTCTCTCTCTCTGGTCTCTCTCTCTGGTCTCTCTCTGGTCTCTCTCTCTGGTCTCTCTCTGGTTTCTCACTGGTCTCTCTCTCTGGTCTCTCTCTGGTCTCTCACTGGTCTCTCTCTGGTCTCTCTCTGGTCTCTCTCTGGTCTCTCTCTCTGGTCTCTCTCTGGTTTCTCACTGGTCTCTCTCTCTGGTCTCTCTCTCTGGTCTCTCTCTGGTCTCTCTCTCTGGTCTCTCTCTCTGGTCTCTCTCTGGTCTCTCTCTCTGGTCTCTCTCTCTGGTCTCTCTCTGGTCTCTCTCTCTGGTCTCTCTCTCTGGTCTCTCTCTGGTCTCTCGCAAGTCTCTCTCTGTTTTTTCTCTAGTTTCTCTCTAGGCTCTCTCTGCTCTCTCTCTGTAGTCTCTCTTTTTTTCTGGTCTCTCGCTCTCTGCTCTCTCTCTCTACTCTCTCTCTCTGCTCTCTCTCTCTACTCTATCTCTCTCTCTACTCTCTCTGCTCTCTCTCTGCTCTCTTTCTCTCTATCTCTCTCTCTCTGCTCTCTCTCTCTATGCTCTTTCTCTCTGCTCTCTTTCTCTCTCTCTCTCTCTGTTTCTCTCTCTCTCTCTACTCTCTCTCTCTCTTTCTCTCTCTCTCTCTACTCTCTCTCTTTCTCTCTCTCTCTGCTCTTTCTCTCTCTCTCTCTCTCTCTCTCTCTGATATGTAGAAGGATTTCTTGTTGTTTTTGTGTAGCTAAAAATACCTAATCCATTTTTGGAGATCAGAATCTGATCCTGAAAACAAACGCAGACAGAGGAGAAGGCGTGACGTTGGCAGTGACCCTCGAGCCTAAAACACAATCAGCAATAAACGTATTTATAAGTATAGATCTCTTACACAAATATGAATCATTTATGTCATAGTTTTAGAGATAGAGACCAGAGAGAGACCAGACAGAGACGAGAGAGAGAGACCCCAGAGAGAGAGAGACCAGAGAGAGAGACCAGAGAGAGACCAGAGAGAGACCTGAGAGGGACCAGAGAGAGCGACCTCAGATAAAGACCAGAGAGAGACCAGAGAGAGACCAGAGAGAGACCAGAGAGAGAGACCAGAGACAGACCAGAGAGAAACCTGAGAGAGACCAGAGAGAGAGACCAGAGACAGATCAGAGAGAGACCAGAGAGAGACCTGAGAGAGACCAGAGAGAGAGACCAGAGACAGACCAGAGAGAGACCTGAGAGAGACCAGAGAGAGACCTGAGAAAGACCAGAGAGAGAAACCAGAGACAGACCAGAGAGAGACCTGAGAGAGACCAGAGAGAGCGACCTCAGATAGAGACCAGACGAAACCTCCAGACAACAACATGCCTCCTCCGTCTCTGCTCGTCCTGATCCTCAGGGGGGTATCCAGTGATGACGCCCTTGGAGGTGGAGTGACCGCGCTTTGGGTTTCGGGTCAATACGGATCCAGGTAGAGTTACGCAATAACATTGTGAATTATTAACGACGGCGAGGAGGGGGCAAGGAGGGGGGGGGGGATGGGGGAGAGGAGTAGCCGAGATGGGGGAGAGATGGGGGTGAGATAGAGGAAAGATGGGGGAGAGGAGTGGCCGAGATGGGGGGGAGAGATGGTGGAGAGATGGGGGTGAGGAGAGGGAGAGATGGGGCAGAGATGGGGCCGAGATGGGGGGAAAGATGGGGGTGAGGAGAGGGAGAGATGGGGCAGAGATGGGTGGAGAGATGGGGGTGAGGAGAGGGAGAGATGGGGCAGAGATGGGGCCGAGATGGGGGGAAAGATGGTGGAGAGATGGGGGTGAGATGGGGCCGAGATGGGGGGAGAGATGGTTGTGAGGAGAGGGAGAGATGCATATTTCCCACTGCTCTGTGTGAGGGCTGGGGCTGCAGAGTGATTATCTGGTTATTGAGGGAGTCACGCAGGCGCTTCGGACCGATTAGGATCACTTCTGTCTTCTCCGGGTTGAGAAGTAGGAAGTTAAGAGTCATCCACATTTTAAGGTCCTTTATGCAGGCACTAAGCTTTTCTAGCTGATCTGTCTGATTTGGCTTCATCGACAGATAAAGCTGTGTGTCATCTGCAGCAGTGGAAATTAATTCCATGCTTTTTAATAATGTTTCCTAACGGCAGCATGTAGAGAGTGAAAAGAATCAGTCCGAGTACCGAACCCTGCGGCACACCGAATTCTACTCCAGAATAAGGCGACGAGTTCTGATTTACGTTGACGAAGTGATACCGATCTGATAAATAGGATTTAAACCAGCCAAGGGCTGTTCCTCTAAGACCTATATCACATTCTAGCCTCTGCAGTAGAATGCTGTGGTCTATTGTGTCAAATGCAGCACTAAGGTCCAGTAGGACCAGCACTGACTAGGGCTGGGATAAACGATTATTTTTTAAACGATTAATCTAGCGATTATTTTTTCGATGCATCGATTAATCTAACGATTATTTTTTTCGCTTCGATTCGATTTCGATTCGATTCGATTCTCGATTATCTCCCCATTAATTGACTAATATTGATGTATACATGTTGATTTAAATATTTTAATGAAAAAAACATGAATTCCTTCACAAAAAATATGTATTGCTTGCTCTTAAAATTAAAAAATAAGACATTCTTAGAGGTAGCATAAAACCTTAAAGCCTTGAAAACACAGCTTACTGAAAAAAGTGCATCTTATCATTCTTGAAACAAACATTTGATGCTTAGCATTCAATAAAAATATGAAAAAGTTCAGCCAAATACTTGTGTAGAGCAACTAAAAGAAAACAGTAACCAATGTAAACTTGAAGGCTTTAAGCTAAACAAAGAGTGCTTTTCCAGCAAAAACAGTGGGAGCCATCAGCCCTGTCATGGCTACATAAGAGTGTAGAGTGGCCACAGGACGCGTCATCAGCCTACGTCAGCAGCCGCGGACTGCTATGAAAACATTAGCTTTGTGGTTTCACAGGCGCAGTTGACTGCTTAAACTAAACTTTGCACGAAACTTTGACTCTTAAAACCCACATGTGACAAAACGGAACCATCAACATATCGCCTCAAATTGCATTCAAAGTGACATTCGTGTCTGAATTCGTTCGTATTTTAACTTTTAAAGAAATTCACGGTCCGCCATCTTGGTTTGCTTCGGCTGCCGTGAGACGCGCATGCGCAGGTTTGCATTACATGATAAACAGCTGAGGCTGTGCATCTCTTCAAGGCAGTGTATCTCGGCGTTACACCGGCTTGCACTTCTCTAACACGGCACTTGCATTGCTACCGCTCGCCGCCATCTTTGTTTTGTGTGTGACGCACCGACGCGCATATTATACGTCGGTGTATTTTTTGCGTCGACGTCACCGATTACGTCGACGCGTTGTCCCAGCCCTAGCACTGACACTTGTCCATTATCAGCAGCTAGTAGTAAGTCATTTGTGACTTTGACTAGTGCCGTTTCAGTGCTAAGATGAGCTCTGAATCCTGATTGAAAGACTTCAAACATATTATTTTCCTGCAGGTGGCAGCGAAGCTGCTCAGCTATAAGTTTTTCCATGATTTTAGATATGAAAGTGAGGTTCGAGATCGGTCTGTAGTTTGTAAGTATTTCTGGGTCCAGGTTTGTTTTCTTCAGAAGGAGTTTGATTACCGCGGTTTTAAAAGCTTGTGGGACACAGCCACATTGTATGGATGCGTTTATTATATTTACAATAGGCTCAATTATCAAAGGAAGTATGTCTTTGAAGAGCCATGTCGGGACTTCGTCTAACATGCACGTTGAGGCTTTTGAGGATGTGACCACAGAGATCACCTCTGCTTGGCTCACAGCCATGAATTTATCGAGGCCCACTGAAGAGTCTAAGTGGGAAGTCACGTATGCCGCTTCAGCTTGTCCACTACCAACAGCAGGAGTAACCTCCTCCAGTTTGTCACGGATGGATGTAATTTTATTATTAACCTCTTAACTAACACCGGCGCGCCGGCGGCCGTTTTTATGTTTTTAAATGTTCTGCTGGCAATAGCAGATGTATTTTGAACACCAAACCCCAAAAGCTGTATATCATTTTAAAGCTTATTTTCTTATCTACATTTATATACAAGTGTAAACTACAGACTTTGCATTCAAAAGATATAACACATAATGTGGGCACAAAATAAATCAATTCCAAAATAGTTTTTTACCTTTGGGCTTGTGCTGTACAAATAAATCAGCTCTCCTCCCAGCTTGCAATACATCATTCTCTCTGGAACAGTCCAAAGGAAAATTATATCCACTTGTATTTCCCAAAGTAAAATCCATTCTGCAGAAATAATCCAAAAATGTGCATTTATCTTTAGCGAAAAAAACGAAAAAAAAGAGCACTGATGTTACTCTTTCACTTTTAACGGACTTTTAGCTTTGTTTTTCACCCAAACATCTG
Source organism: Knipowitschia caucasica (assembly GCA_964034765.1). Classification (NCBI taxonomy): domain Eukaryota; kingdom Metazoa; phylum Chordata; class Actinopteri; order Gobiiformes; family Gobiidae; genus Knipowitschia; species Knipowitschia caucasica. The sequence continues at coordinate 34,909,738 of OZ035829.1, read as the reverse complement.
GTATCCACGTGTTCCTTAGTTCCTTATCTTTCAAATGAGACTACTCCCGAAAAGCTAGACCAATTTTTGGGTCTGCAAGAGCTCCCGCGAGTACAGCTAGTGCTGCTATTTGCGCATTGATCACTGATCTTTGTTGTGATCCCAACTTGTTTGCTTTTACTTCCGGGATTTACGATTGACATGTCCTTGTAGCCAATGAGGAAAGCTTTCGAACAAGGGGTGGGACAATGGTACACTTGTGCCAAATTGTGCCAAATGTGCACTACTTGATGAAAAGGAGAAACTGCATAAAAACTATAAAACTTAGAAGTCTGAAACTTTAGACAGTTGTTGTCAACAACACAATGAACAGAGGTTTTGAATATTGTGAACTTACAATGAAGTATGCCTTTTTTAGGGCCTTTAGAAATTGAAAATGTTAGGCGAGGCTAAAAAAATTGGGTTTTTTTCCTTGACTTCAAAGGATGCAGAGGAAAATAGGAATGACAAACATTATTTTAGTGTTTTTTTACATAAACTAGAAGGCTCTAGCTTTAAAATGATGCATCACACAAGCATGTGAGATGTAAGATGTGTTTTTAAATAAGCAAAGACATTTGGGTATGCCAAACTTTTGTGCACAAGCCAAAATGAGGCGGGTGTTAAGAGGTTTTAAAGAAGTGGAGAAAGTCGACACTGCTCAGTGAGCTTGGAATTTAAGGCTCGATTGTGCTATGGCAGTTTGTGAGTTTAGCGACGGTGCTAAACAAATATCTACTGTTATTTTTATTGGCTTCTATTAAAGTTGAATAGCATTGAGTTCGAGCCCTGCGAAGGGCATTCTTGTAGTTTCGGAGACCTGCTTTCCACTCCCTGTGGACAGGCTCCGAGTGGGAGTGGCGATATAGCCTCTCCAATTTTCTGACGTCCTGTTTTAAAGTGTGGAGTTGAACACTGTACCAGGGCGACGATGATATAATTCTAATAGTTTTCTGTTTTAAAGGAGCTGCTGCATTTAATGCAGATTTTAAAGACTCCATAGTGTTGTCCACGTTTGGTCAATGACTGAGGGACTGCAGCAGCTGTGAACAGGTTCACCTGCAGCAGTATTCAACATAGGCTGTATTAGTTCTTTGAACCTTGTGATAGATTTATCATTTAAGGTTCTTTTCATTATGGTTTTATCTTGCGGCGCAGAAAAGTCCTCCAAATCGAGATCAAACGTGATCAAGAAATGGTCAGACAGCAACGAGCTTTGACGCTGGACGTCAACATTGGAGACATCAGAGCCGTAGGTCAAGACAAGGTCCAAGGTGTGGTTATGAATGTGAGTAGGTTCCTCAACATTCTGAGTAAAACCAACACCATCTAGTACGGCGCTGAAAGCTTTGTTTAAGCTGTCCTACTAGTGTCTATGCCCCCCTTTACTCCTACTAGTGTCTATGCCCCCCTTTGCTCCTACTAGTCTATGCCCCCCTTTGCTCCTACTAGTCTATGCCCCCCTTTGCTCCTACTAGTGTCTATGCCCCCCTTTACTCCTACTAGTGTCTATGCCCCCCTTTGCTCCTACTAGTCTATGCCCCCTTTACTCCTACTAGTCTATGTCCCCCTTTGCTCCTGCTGGTCCATGTCCCCCTTTGCTCCTACTAGTCTATGTCCCCCTTTGCTCCTTCTAGTCCATGTCCCGCTTTGCTCCTGCTAGTCCGTGTCCCCCTTTGCTCCTGCTGGTCCATGTCCCCCTTTGCTCCTGCTGGTCCATGTCCCCCTTTGCTCCTACTAGTCTATGCCCCCCTTTGCTCCTACTAGTCTATGCCCCCCTTTGCTCCTACTAGTGTCTATGCCCCCCTTTACTCCTACTAGTGTCTATGCCCCCCTTTGCTCCTACTAGTCTATGCCCCCTTTACTCCTACTAGTCTATGTCCCCCTTTGCTCCTACTAGTCCATGTCCCCCGTTGCTCGTGCTGGTCCATGTCCCCCTTTGCTCCTACTAGTCTATGTCCGCCTTTGCTCCTTCTAGTCCATGTCCCGCTTTGCTCCTGCTAGTCCGTGTCCCCCTTTGCTCCTGCTGGTCCATGTTCCCCTTTGCTCCTGCTGGTCCATGTCCCCCTTTGCTCCTGCTGGTCCGTGTCCCCCTTTGCTCCTGCTGGTCCATGTCCCCCTTTGCTCCTGCTGGTCCTTACCCCGCAGCAGTTTCCCACAGAGACATTATCTTGAGTGGATGTTATTGTCTGTGAACGATGTCATGAGACGATGGATGCTTCCAAAACTCACTACAGCTCCCTACAGCTCTCTACAGCTCACTACAGCTCTCTACAGCTCACTACAGCTCTCTACAGCTCCCTACAGCTCACTACAGCTCTCTACAGCTCACTACAGCTCACTACAGCTCTCTACAGCTCACTACAGCTCACTACGGCTCTCTACAGCTCACTACAGCTCACTACAGCTCACTACAGCTCCCTACAGCTCTCTACAGCTCTCTACAGCTCTCTACAGCTCCCTACAGCTCACTACAGCTCTCTACAGCTCACTACAGCTCACTACAGCTCTCTACAGCTCTCTACAGCTCTCTACAGCTCCCTACAGCTCACTACAGCTCTCTACAGCTCACTACAGCTCACTACAGCTCTCTACAGCTCACTACAGCTCACTACAGCTCACTACGGCTCTCTACAGCTCACTACAGCTCACTACAGCTCTCTACAGCTCACTACAGCTCACTACAGCTCTCTACAGCTCACTACAGCTCACTACAGCTCACTACAGGTCACTACAGCTCTCTACAGCTCTCTACAGCTCCCTACATCTCACTACAGCTCTCTACAGCTCCCTACATCTCACTACAGCTCTCTACAGCTCACTACAGCTCACTACAGCTCTCTACAGCTCACTACAGCTCTCTACAGCTCACTACAGCTCTCTACAGCTCACTACAGCTCACTACAGCTCACTACAGCTCTCTACAGCTCACTACAGCTCTCTACAGCTCACTACAGCTCCCTACAGTTCACTACAGCTCTCTACAGCTCACTACGGCTCTCTACAGCTCACTAAAGCTCTCTACAGCTCACTACAGCTCCCTACAGTTCACTACAGCTCTCTACAGCTCACTACGGCTCTCTACAGCTCGCTACAGCTCTCTACAGCTCTCTACAGCTCTCTACAGCTCACTACAGCTCTCTACAGCTCACTACAGCTCACTACAGCTCATTAAAGTCTTGTTGTGACCAGAAAGAGACCAGAGAGAGACCACAGAGAGAGAGAGACCAGAGAGAGAGACCAGAGAGAGAGACCAGAGAGAGAGACCAGAGAGAGAGACCAGAGAGAGAGAGACCAGAGAGAGAGAGACCAGAGAGAGAGACCAGAGAGAGACCAGAGAGAGAGACCAGAGAGAGACCAGAGAGAGAGAGACCAGAGAGAGACCAGAGAGAGACCAGAGAGAGAGACCAGAGAGAGACCAGAGAGAGAGACCAGAGAGAGAGACCAGAGAGAGAGAACAGAGAGAGACACCAGAGAGAGACACCAGAGGGAGACCAGAGAGAGAGAGACCAGAGCAGAGAGACCAGAGAGAGAGACCAGAGAGAGACCCCAGAGAGAGAGACCCCAGAGAGAGAGAGACCAGAGAGAGAAAACACAGAGGGACCAGCGTCAGAAAGACCAGTGAGAGAAAGACCAGAGAGAGAGAGACCAGAGAGAGAGACCAGAGAGAGACACCAGAGGGAGACCAGAGAGAGAGAGACCAGAGCAGAGAGACCAGAGCAGAGAGACCACAGAGAGAGACCAGAGAGAGAGACCAGAGAGAGAGACCAGAGCAGAGAGACCAGAAAAATCCAAAAATATTAGTTAATTTATTTTTTATGTAGTAATATCAATTTTTTTTTGTTAAAACAATTTTTCTCCCTTTTTCACAAAAAAAAAGTTATTAAGTATTTTATATTCTGACTTCGTTCTTGATTTTAATTTTCCATTTATAGGCTTCAACAGTTTTGGTCGGTTCTGAAACATGGAGAAACAAGGATAATACTCAGCGCTAACACTTCATTGGCTAACAGCTAACAACTGCACATGGCTAACAGCTAACAACTACACATGGCTAACAGCTAACAACTGCACATCGCTAACAGCTAACAACTGCACATGGCTAACAGCTAACAACTGCACATGGCTAACAGCTAACAACTGCACTGATGTATGTTAACAGGGTAGCTCACATAAACATTTGTAATATATGACTTGGATCGTGCGCTCTGATTGGCTGATTTGTGGTCTGATTTTTTCCCATCTCAGACCGTTACCATGACAATCGGTCCGCATGCAGCGTGTATCAGATTTGATGTCTTTCCTTGGTAAAAAAGAAATCATGAGATGCACAACTTGGTTACAGACCAGAAAGGTAAAACCAGGACCAGGAAAACCAAGTGGGACATGAACATCACAGATATGTAAAAAGCATTGGTAAAGACACAGACTGAGAACTTACAGCGGGCGCCTCAATCCTCTGATCAGTTCTTCATGTCACAGTTTGACACTTTGGTCAAATGGGTTTTTAGTTCAAACCGATGGACATTTTCATAAATTAAAAACAGTCATATAATAAAACAATTATTAACCTCGCGCTCGTTTAATAATCCGTTGTTATGCTTCTGCCTTCTCCTTTTGAGCCTGTGTGTTGTAATCCTGGTGGTGTTATGTCAGTTATGTCAGTTATTTCAGTTATGTCAGTTATGTCAGTTACAGTGCCTTGCGAAAGTATTTGGCCCCTTGAACCTTTCAACATTTCGCCACATTTCACGCTTCAAACATAAAGATATAAAAATACAATTTTTTGTCAAGAATCAACAACAAGTGGGACACAATCGTGAAGTGGAACAAAATTTATTGAATAATTTATACTTTTTTAACAAATAAAAAACTGAAAAGTAGGGCGTGCAATATTATTCGGCCCCTTGCGCTAATACTTTGTAGCGCCACCTTTTGCTGCAATTACTGCTGCAAGTCGCCTGGGGTATGTCTCTATCAGTTTTGCACATTGAGAGACTGGAATTATTTCTCATTCTTCCTTGCAAAACAGCTCGAGCTCAGTGAGGTTGGATGGAGAGCGTTTGTGAACAGCAGTCTTCAGCTCTTTCCACAGATTCTCGATTGGATTCAGGTCTGGACTTTGACTTGGCCATTCTAACACCTGGATACGTCTATTTGTGAACCATTCCATTGTAGATTTGGCTTTATGTTTTGGATCATTGTCCTGTTGGAAGATAAATCTCCGTCCCAGTCTCAGGTCTTTTGCAGACTCCAACAGGTTTTCTTCCAGAATGGTCCTGTATTTGGCTCCATCCATCTTCCCATCAATGTTAGCCATCTTCCCTGTCCCTGCTGAAGAAAAGCAGGCCCAAAGCATGATGCTGCCACCACCATGTTTGACAGTGGGGATGGTGTGTTCAGGGTGATGAGCTGTGTTGCTTTTACGCCAAACATATCGTTTTGCATTGTGGCCAAAAAGTTCAATTTTAGTTTCATCTGACCAGAGCACCTTCTCCCACATGTTTGGTGTGTCATTCACTAAAACGCAACATGGAGGACTTGGCTCTGGCAGGTTTTGGTTCTGGCTGTAGTCTTCCTGGTGTGGTCTTCCTGGTGTGGTCTTCCTGGTGTGGTCTTCCTGGTGTAGTCTCCCTGGTGTGGTCTTCCTGGTGTGGTCTTCCTGGTGTAGTCTTCCTGGTGTGGTCTTCCTGGTGTGGTCTTCCTGGTGTGGTCTTCCTGGTGTGGTCTTCCTGGTGTGGTCTTCCTGGTGTGGTCTTCCTGGTGTAGTCTTCCTGGTGTGGTCTTCCTGGTGTAGTCTTCCTGGTGTAGTCTTCCTGGTGTGGTCTTGCTGGTGTGGTCTTCCTGGTGTGGTCTTCCTGGTGTGGTCTTCCTGGTGTGGTCTTCCTGGTGTGGTCTTCCTGGTGTGGTCTTCCTGGTGTGGTCTTCCTGGTGTGGTCTTCCTGGTGTGGTCTTCCTGGTGTGGTCTTCCTGGTGTGGTCTTCCTGGTGTGGTCTTACTGGTGTAGTCTTCCTGGTGTAGTCTCCTGTGTGGTCTTAGTGTGGTCTTCCTTGTGTGGTCTTCCTGGTGTAGTCTTCCTGGTGTGGTCTTCCTGGTGTGGTCTTAGTGTGGTCTTCCTGGTGTGGTCTTCCTGGTGTTGTCTTCCTGGTGTGGTCTTCCTGGTGTGGTCGTCCTGGTGTGGTCTTCCTGGTGTGGTCTTCCTGGTGTAGTCTTCCTGGTGTGGTCTTCCTGGTGTGGTCTTCCTGGTGTAGTCTTCCTGGTGTAGTCGTCCTGGTGTGGTCTTAGTGTGGTCTTCCTGGTGTGGTCTTCCTGGTGTGGTCGTCCTGGTGTGGTCTTCCTGGTTTGTTCGTCCTGGTGTGGTCTTTCTGGTGTGGTCGTCCTGGTGTGGTCTTAGTCTGGTCTTCCTTGTGTGGTCTTGCTGGTGTGGTCTTCCTGGTGTAGTCTTCCTGGTGTGATCTTGCTGGTGTAGTTTTCCTGGTGTGGTCTTCCTGGTGTAGTCTTCCTGGTGTGGTCATCCTCGTGTGGTCTTAGTGTGGTCTTCCTGGTGTGGTCTTCCTGGTGTGGTCTTCCTGGTGTAGTCTTCCTGGTGTGGTCGTCCTGGCGTGGTCGTCCTGGTGTGGTCTTCCTGGTGTAGTCTTCCTGGTGTGGTCTTGGTGTGGTCTTCCTGGTGTGGTCTTCCTGGTGTAGTCTTCCTGGTGTGGTCTTAGTGTGGTCTTCCGGGAGTGGTCGTCCTGGTGTGGTCGTCCTGGTGTAGTCTTAGTGTGGTCTTCCTGGTGTGGTCTTCCTGGTGTGGTCTTCCTGGTGTGGTCTTCCTGGTGTAGTCTTCCTGGTGTGGTCGTCCTGGTGTAGTCTTCCTGGTGTGGTCGTCCTGGTGTGGTCTTAGTGTGGTCTTCCTGGTGTGGTCTTCCTTGTGTTGTCTTCCTGGTGTGGTCGTCCTGGTGTGGTCGTCCTGGTGTGGTCTTCCTGGTGTGGTCTTCCTGGTGTAGTCTTCCTGGTGTGGTCTTCCTGGTGTGGTCTTCCTGGTTTAGTCTTCCTGGTGTGGTCTTCCTGGTGTAGTCTTCCTGGTGTGGTCTTCCTGGTTTGGTCTTCCTGGTGTGTTCGTCCTGGTGTGGTCTTTCTGGTGTGGTCGTCCTGGTGTGGTCTTAGTCTGGTCTTCCTGGTGTGGTCTTGCTGGTGTGGTCTTCCTGGTGTAGTCTTCCTGGTGTGATCTTGCTGGTGTAGTTTTCCTGGTGTGGTCTTCCTGGTGTAGTCTTCCTGGTGTGGTCATCCTCGTGTGGTCTTAGTGTGGTCTTCCTGGTGTGGTCTTCCTGGTGTGGTCTTCCTGGTGTAGTCTTCCTGGTGTGGTCGTCCTGGCGTGGTCGTCCTGGTGTGGTCTTCCTGGTGTAGTCTTCCTGGTGTGGTCTTGGTGTGGTCTTCCTGGTGTGGTCTTCCTGGTGTAGTCTTCCTGGTGTGGTCTTAGTGTGGTCTTCCGGGTGTGGTCGTCCTGGTGTGGTCGTCCTGGTGTAGTCTTAGTGTGGTCTTCCTGGTGTGGTCTTCCTGGTGTGGTCTTCCTGGTGTAGTCTTCCTGGTGTGGTCGTCCTGGTGTGGTCGTCCTGGTGTAGTCTTCCTGGTGTGGTCTTCCTGGTCTGGTCTTCCTGGTGTAGTCTTCCTGGTGTGGTCGTCCTGGTGTAGTCTTAGTGTGGTCTTCCTGGTGTGGTCTTCCTGGTGTGGTCTTCCTGGTGTAGTCTTCCTGGTGTGGTCTTCCTGGTGTGGTCTTCCTGGTGTGTTGTTCCTGGTGTGGTCTTCCTGGTGTAGTCTTCCTGGTGTGGTCTTCCTGGTGTAGTCTTCTTGGTGTAGTCTTAGTGTGGTCTTCCTGGTGTGGTCGTCCTGGTGTGGTCTTGGTGTAGTCTTCCTGGTGTGGTCTTCCTGGTGTGGTCGTCCTGGTGTGGTCTTAGTGTGGTCTTCCTGGTGTGGTCTTCCTGGTGTGGTCGTCCTGGTATGGTCTTCCTGGTGTGGTCGTCCTGGTGTGGTCGTCCTGGTGTGGTCTTTGTGTGGTCTTCCTGGTGTGGTCTTGCTGGTGTGGTCTTCCTGGTGTAGTCTTCCTGGTGTGGTCTTGCTGGTGTAGTCTTCCTGGTGTGGTCTTCCTGGTGTGGTCTTCCTGGTGTAGTCTTCCTGGTGTGGTCTTCCTGGTGTGGTCTTCCTGGTGTAGTCTTCCTGGTGTGGTCTTCCTGGTTTGGTCTTCCTGGTGTGGTCTTCCTGGTGTAGTCTTCCTGGTGTGGTCTTACTGGTGTAGTCTTCCTGGTGTAGTCCTCCTGTGTGGTCTTAGTGTGGTCTTCCTTGTGTGGTCTTCCTGGTGTAGTCTTCCTGGTGTGGTCGTCCTGGTGTGGTCTTAGTGTGGTCTTCCTGGTGTGGTCTTCCTGGTGTTGTCTTCCTGGTGTGGTCGTCCTGGTGTGGTCGTCCTGGTGTGGTCTTCCTGGTGTGGTCTTCCTGGTGTAGTCTTCCTGGTGTGGTCTTCCTGGTGTGGTCTTCCTGGTTTAGTCTTCTGGTGTGGTCGTCCTGGTGTGGTCTTAGTGTGGTCTTCCTGGTGTGGTCTTCCTGGTGTGGTCGTCCTGGTGTGGTCTTCCTGGTTTGTTCGTCCTGGTGTGGTCTTTCTGGTGTGGTCGTCCTGGTGTGGTCTTAGTCTGGTCTTCCTTGTGTGGTCTTGCTGGTGTGGTCTTCCTGGTGTAGTCTTCCTGGTGTGATCTTGCTGGTGTAGTTTTCCTGGTGTGGTCTTCCTGGTGTAGTCTTCCTGGTGTGGTCATCCTCGTGTGGTCTTAGTGTGGTCTTCCTGGTGTGGTCTTCCTGGTGTGGTCTTCCTGGTGTAGTCTTCCTGGTGTGGTCGTCCTGGCGTGGTCGTCCTGGTGTGGTCTTCCTGGTGTAGTCTTCCTGGTGTGGTCTTGGTGTGGTCTTCCTGGTGTGGTCTTCCTGGTGTAGTCTTCCTGGTGTGGTCTTAGTGTGGTCTTCCGGGTGTGGTCGTCCTGGTGTGGTCGTCCTGGTGTAGTCTTAGTGTGGTCTTCCTGGTGTGGTCTTCCTGGTGTGGTCTTCCTGGTGTGGTCTTCCTGGTGTGGTCTTCCTGGTGTGGTCGTCCTGGTGTGGTCCTCCTGGTGTGGTCTTCCTGGTGTGGTCTTCCTGGTCTGGTCTTCCTGGTGTGGTCTTCCTGGTGTGGTCGTCCTGGTGTGGTCTTAGTGTGGTCTTCCTGGTGTGGTCTTCCTGGTGTGGTCTTCCTGGTGTGGTCTTCCTGGTGTGGTCTTAGTGTGGTCTTCCTGGTGTGGTCGTCCTGGTGTGGTCTTCCTGGTGTGGTCTTAGTGTGGTCTTCCTGGTGTGGTCTTCCTGGTGTAGTCTTCCTGGTGTGGTCTTCCTGGTGTGGTCTTAGTGTGGTCTTACTGGTGTGGTCTTCCTGGTGTGGTCTTCCTGGTGTAGTCTTCCTGGTGTGGTCGTCCTGGTGTGGAGTGCTCTGCTGTTGTCAATAAAACTCTCTCCCATCATCACAGAAAGGTTTGCTGCTGATCACTGATTACAGACATGTTATTGGCTCTTGCTAGTCCCTCTCTATGGTCTCTCTCTCTCTCTATTCTCTTTCTGGTCTCTCTCTGTTCTCTCACTGCTCTTTCTCTCTCTCTCTCTCTGGCCTCTCTCTGGTATCTCTCTGGTCCCTTTCTGGTCCCTCTCTAGTGCCTCTCTCTTTCTCTCTCTCTCTCTCTGGTCTCTCTCTCTCTCTCTCTGCTCTCTCTCCACTTTCCCTCCACTCTCTCTCCGCTCTCTCTCTCCGCTCTCCCTCCGCTCTCTCTCTCCGCTCTCTCTCTCCGCTCTCCCTCTGCTCTCTCTCTCTCTCTCTCCTCTCTCTGCTCTCCCTTCCCTCCTCTCTCTCCTCTCTCTCTCTCCGCTCTCCCTCCGCTCTCTCTCTCTCTCTCCGCTGTCCCTCCGCTCTCTCTCTCTCCGCTCTCTCTCCGCTCTCTCTCTCCGCTCTCTCTCTCCGCTCTCTCTCTCCGCTCTCCCTCCGCTCTCTCTCTCTCTCTCCGCTGTCCCTCTGCTCTCTCTCTCTCTCTCTCTCTCTCTCTCTCCCTCCGCTCTCGCTCTCTCTCTCCGCTCTCTCTCTCCGCTCTCTCTCTCTCTCTCTGTTATTTGCTCGTCACACTGCTGTAGATATAATCGGTGGTTGTGTTTTTATGTGAGCTCTGGTGAAAGTCAAATTAGAAACAGAAGAAAATGAAGCAGCAGTAAAAGTTTATTACAGAGTTTAGTCTCAGTTTGTGTGAGACGCAGATCAGGTCTGAGAGAATCTATCAGACAGAGAGAGACCAGAGAGAGACCAGAGAGAGACCAGAGAGAGACCGGAGAGAGAGAGACCAGAGAGAGACCAGAGAGAGGGGCTAGAGCAGGGGTTGGTAACTCAAAAAGTTCAAAGAGCCATACTTGACCAGAAACACAAAAAACAAATCTGTCTGGAGCCGCATAAACATCTTGTATAAGGTTTATATGAAAGTAACACAGGCTGTGAGCTGTATTAGCTACTATCAAAATGAGTAAGTATAGGCTACAAACACATAATATGCATTCATGATTATTATATACATTATCACTGTAGTGCCAGAGAGTGACGCACCATGTGACTCTGCTATACCATATATGCTTTAAGTTTAACTTTCCTTTTGTTGCATTCATGCAATTGCAGAAATACAGTAAATAAATCCGTGTTTGGCTCAGAGTTCACACACCTGCATTACAGCGCTGTCTGTTCATATCCATCACGTCACACGTCGTCACGGCTGGAGTTGGCTGGAGCTGAATGTCCTGAACGAAGTTTGCACTTCTTTGTTCCTTGTGTTGCAACAAAATTCAGTAGAAGAAGTTTGGAGATGAATCTGCTCCGGAATAACTGCGATCGCAGTGTTTCTCTCCAAACTGGGGTCAGCTCCGATGTTCCACGTGACTCTTTTTGTTCTTTGATATATCCTCACAAAGCAAACATGAAGCAGTCCTTCCTCTTTGACTCAATGAGAGAAAATGTTCCAGCTCATTCTTCCTTGAGTTCCTGGTTCTTATCAACTCTTTCTCTTCATAGCTTTGGGATTCCTGTGGCACAAGCCGGTCTGTTTACAACAGCGGGCGCCCGGCGCAGGGCCGTGTAACCGCGCGTCACAGGATATGACGCATATCTCAGTTGACACAAATGTTAAAAATGAATATTTCTTATGCACATTTTTACTACATTGGAAAACGTTAAGAATGTTGTCCCTCCAACAGAAACCACATTGAAACTAGAAATAAAACATATCCCTCCCACTCCATTTTCAGACATTTTTGAAAAGGCTCCAGGAGGGGCACTAAAGAGCCACATGCAGACCCAAGGACTAGAGAGAGAGACTAAAGAAAGAGACCATAGAGAGACCAGAGAGCAAGACCAGAAAGTGACCAGATAGACACAAGAGAGACCAATCATCCGTCTCTGCAGTGGATAGAAACATGTTCTCTTCATTTTGTGGTGAACTAAAAACTAAACTAAAAAAGCATATTTTGGAGAGATCTTTTCTTCTATTGTAGAAGCACCATTTGCCGAGCACTCAGCACGAAAGGAACCATGACATTATTATAACGGCTCCATCAAAAGAACAGTCTCTGCTCAGACCAGAGAGAGACCAGAGGGAGACCAGAGGGAGACCAGAGAGAGACCAGCGAGAGACCAGCAAGAGACCAGCTAGAGACCAGCTAGAGACCAGCAAGAGACCAGCAAGGGACCAGCAAGAGACCAGCAAGAGACCAGCAAGAGACCAGCTAGAGACCAGCTAGAGACCAGAGAGAGACCAGCAAGAGACCAGAGAGAGACCAGTGAGAGACCAGAGAAAGTGCCCAGAGAGAGACCAGAGAGAGACCAGAGAGAGACCAGAGAAAGTGCTCAGAGAGAGACCAGAGAGGGCCCAGAGAGAGACCAGAGAGAGACCAGAGAGAGACCAGAGATCTGAAACAGCAGTAGTACAGACTTTTACATGTCACCGATCCCGAACGACAGCAGCTTCGGTCCAGTCTCTTAAAGTCCATTTGCATCTGCTCTCAAATCCCTCACACTTTTTTCCACCAACCAGAAGTCACTGAATCGATGGTCCCCCTCACTCCTGGTCCTTCAGCTCCGCAGATTTCCCTGTCAGGCTCACATCAGTATAATGCAGTCTGCCAGTGTGGGAGGGGCGGGGGAGACGGGGGAGGGGCGGGGGAGACAGGCCACGGTGTCAGCGGTGATGAAAGCTATCTGTCAGGCGGGGTGGGGACCCGGGCTGCCTCCGCTGCCACTCACAGGGTTCCTGGGGGAGCCCGACTTTAACCCTGATGCCCCGAACAGCGCCTGGTTCTGTGGAGAGAGGCCACAGATTGTCAAGACTTCAGCTCTGTCAGCTCCACTCCCCGGCCTCCGCGGACCCGGATCTCAGACACCATTGAGGATCTGTCGAGGCTTTGTGTCGCGGTGAGCGTGTCAAAAGTTTTGGATGTGTGTTTGTTTCGGGGGAGGAGGGGGGAGGGGGGAGGAAGTGTCACTCTGAAAAAGGACTTAGATCGAAGAATATTCCGATGTTGACGAGAGAGCAGGGCGTATGAGGACGGAGGAAAGAGCTGTGGAAGCTTTAACCACTTTGTCAATATTCAGCTATAGGTACAAGTGAGACACTGCAAGATCCAGAGAGAGAACAGAGAGAGACCAGAGAGAGAGACCAGAGAGAGAGACCAGAGAGAGAGACCAGAGAGAGAGACCAGAGAGAGAGACCAGAGAGAGAGACCAGAGAAAGAGACCAGAGAGAGACCAGAGAGAGAGGCCACAGAGAGAGACAGAGAGAGAGACCAGAGACAGAGGCTGGAGAGTGGAGAGAGACCACAGAGAGAGGCCAGAGAGAGAGAACAGAGAGAGACCAGAGAGAGAGGCCACAGAGAGAGACCAGAGAGAGACCAGAGAGAGAGACCAGAGAGAGACCAGAGAGAGACCAGAGAGAGAGACCAGAGAGAGACCAGAGAGAGAGACCAGAGAGAGAGACCAGAGAGAGAGACCAGAGAGAGAGACCAGAGAGAGAGACCGGAGACAGAGGCTGGAGAGAGAGGCCAGAGAGGAGACCAGAGAGAGAGGCCGGAGAGAGAGAGACCAGAGAGAGACCAGAGAGAGGCCAGAGAGAGAGACCAGAGAGAGAGACCAGAGAGAGACCAGAGAGAGAGACCAGAGCGAGACCAGAGAGAGACCAGACAGAGAGAGATCAGGGAGAGAGATCTTGGATGTTTTGTTTATGATTTGTCGGAGTTTGTTGCGAGAGTGAGAATAATGCATTGGTTTTCTACAGCGCTCTTTGGGAGCAGCTCCATTCATTTGAACGAGAGACTTCAAAAATTCACAGCGACTAAACGAGACTGGTCCAAAACACCCCCCTCAGCATTGACACACATGTGGAACGGAGCTTTGGGCCAAGAGACAACTTTTGGTCCATCCTGTAAAGACGTTTTCGAGAGGTCTGCCAACGCTATATGTTAGCATTGGCTAATTCTTCTTCTGGGTCCACCCCCACAGGCCCGGGGTGGTATTGCAGCATGTCAACGCACATCATTTTGGCCACTTTTGAGCTGTGACCCGCCCCCTCTGGCATACAGTCTGTGTTAAGATAAGATAAGATAAGAATTCCTTTATTCGTCCCACAGTGGGGAAGTTTCGATGTTGCAGCGCACAGACAGGACAGTAGTAAGAGCACACAGGGATCACACAATATATACACTATATACAAATAAGTAGTAGCTATGTTTCTTAGCTAACATAACTATTATCTTATCTTAGCATTAGCCTCTGTATACAGTCTATGAATACGCAGATACAGCCAACATGGTTAAAACATATTTTCTTTTCCATAACATTGCTCCTACGGATACAAAACCAAGCCTTTCCATTCCGTTTTTCCCGACTCCTTGCATCTGAGAGTTTCCCGGGCGGCGATGGAGGACGTGGTGTTTTTCCTAACGGCGTCTCTCTCAGAAGAACGACTCTCCAGTGTCCCGCAGTCAGAGCTGAACTTGGAGACTCTTCTACAAAGACCAGACCGGGCCCGGCACCACACTGAGGGATCCACGGAGAGGGTTCTGCCCTCCGTCTGAGAGCCCTCCGCCGGCTACATCTCACAGAAAGAAAAAAGCATCTCAAACTCTACATACGGCGAGTCCTTCTGTGAGTTAGAGAGATTAAAGGGGACGTGGTGTGAGGGCGGGGGCTTTGTTCGGGCGCTTCAGATGGACGGCTTTGATAAGTGTCAGAGGCGGCGTGTTGTAACCGTGGGAACTGAGCAGATCTGATCAAGAAAAAGTAAAAGAAACATCACATTTGAACATTGTGTGTGCGCTTTGGGAACCTACAGATAAACACGACTTACTGACATAGGCATAGTGGAACTGGGTCTCTCTCTCTGGTCTCTCTCTAGTCTCTCTCTGGTCTCTCTGTGGTCTCTCTCTAGTCTCTCTCTGGTCTCTCTCTGTGGTCTCTCTCTGGTCTCTCTCTGGTCTCTCTCTGGTCTCTCTCTCTGGTCTCTCTGGTCTCTCTGGTCTCTCTCTGGTCTCTCTGGTCTCTCTCTGGTCTCTCTCTGGTCTCTCTCTGCTCTCTGGTCTCTCTCTGTTCTCTCTGCTCTCTCTCTCTGCTCTCTCTCTTTGCTCTCTCTTTCTGCTCTCTCTCCCTGGTCTCTCCCTCAGCTCTCTCTCTGGTCTCTCTCTCTGCTCTCTGGTCTCTCTCTGGTCTCTCTCAGGTCTCTCTCTGCTCTCTCTGCTCTCTCTCTGCTCTCTCCCTGCTCTCTCTCTCTCTGCTCTCTCCCTGCTCTCTCTCTCTACTCTCCCTGCTCTCTCTCTGCTCTCTCTCTGCTCTCTCTCTCTGCTCTCTCTCCCTGGTCTCTCTCTCTGCTCTCTCTCTCTGGTCTCTCTAGTTTCTCTCTCGGGTCTCTCTCTGGTCTCTCCCTGGTCTCTCTCTCTGGTCTCTCTCTGTTCTCTCTCTGCTCTCTCTCTCTGCTCTCTCCCTCTGCTCTCTCTCCCTGCTCTCTCTTTACTCTCTCTCTCTTCTATCATGCCACAATAATCCAAATCCAAATATGTTTTTATTGCAAACACAAGTATCAGAAATCAGGAATTGTCTTTGGCTCAAGGTGCAATAGTTTTTAAAATTCCAATTTCATAGTCGTGCCTCTGACTCAAGGAATGGTTGTTTCTGTCGGCACCTGCTGCACACGTGACCATTCCATAATAATAATAATAATAATGATAATAATAATGATAATAATAATAATAATAATAATAATAATACTCAGTCTGGTGTGAGAGTAATCCATACTTGTGTAAAAGCTTCTCTGTGGAGTCTGTTTACATTTGTATCACTGTTGTCGCTCCAGACCATTTCAGACCAGTGTCTCCCGTTGTACAAACCTCTCTCTCTCTCTCTCTCTAGTCTCTCTCTGGTCTCTCTCTTTCTCTCTAGTCTCTCTCGCTCTATCTCTCTCTCTCTCTCTCTCACATCGATGTTTGGATACAGTGTCATGGAGTAAAAACAAAAGCTGAAGGTCTTTTTTTATACTGACCACAAATAGTGGATCAAGTTTATGTTTCAGACCAGTGTCTCCCGTTGTACAAACCTCTCTTTCTGGTCTCTCTCTCTGGTCTCTCTCTCTGGTCTCTCTCTGGTCTCTCTCTGGTCTCTCTCTGGTCTCTCTCTGGTCTCTCTCTGGGCTCTCTCTCTGGTCTCTCTCTGGTCTCTCTCTGGTCTCTCTCTCTTTCTCTGGTAGCTCTCTCTCTCTCTCTTGCTCTGGTCTCTCTCTGGTCTCTCTCTCTGGTCTCTCTCTCTGGTCTCTCTCTGGTCTCTCTCTGGTCTCTCTCTGGTCTCTCTCTGGTCTCCCTCTGGTCTCTCTCTGGTCTATCTCTCTGGTCTCTCTCTCTGGTCTCTCTCTGCTCACTCTCTGGTCTCTCTCTGGTCTCTCTCCCTCTCTCTTTCTCTGGTAGCTCTCTCTCTCTCGCTCTGGTCTTTCTCTCTGCCCTCTCTCTCTCTTGTCTCTCTGCTAGCTCTCTCTCTCTTGCTCTGGTCTCTCTCTCTCTCTCTCTCTCTTTCCCTCTCTCTGGTCCTCTCTGGTCCTCTCTGTACTCTCACCTTCTCTCCCAAACTCTCTCTCTTCTCTCTCTCCTCCTCAGTCCTCGGTGCGCCACGTAAACATAAATGTCTGTAAATGCTCCCACGCCTCGTCCGGGTGTGTGGCCCCGAGGCTCTCCGCACGCTCTGCTGTGACCTACTGCGTAAACAGGAGAGAAACCCCCCCCCAGGTCGAATCTTGACCTCAAAGGCAGCAATTTCCTCCCATTGAAATGAACGAGGCCATTAGTGCTGTGAGTGTGTGAGTGCTGCTGCTGTGGGGACCGGTCTGAGGTTTAGGAGCGTAATGAGTCCTCGTTTTACAGCCTCTCTCTCTCTAGTCTCTCTCTGGTCTCTCTCTGGTCTCTCTGGTCTCTCTGGTCTCTCTTTCTGGTCTCTCTGGTCTCTCTTTCTGTTCTCTTTCTGGTCTCTCTCTGGCCTCTCTCTAGTCTCTCTCTGGTCTCTCTCTGGTCTCTCTGGTCTCTCTTTCTGGTCTCTTTCTGGTCTCTCTCTAGTCTCTCTCTGGTCTCTCTCTGGTCTCTCTGGTCTCTCTTTCTGGTCTCTCTGGTCTCTCTTTCTGGTCTCTCTCTGGCCTCTCTCTAGTCTCTCTCTAGTCTCTCTCTGGTCTCTCTCTGGTCTCTCTGGTCTCTCTTTCTGTTCTCTTTCTGGTCTCTCTCTGGCCTCTCTCTAGTCTCTCTCTGGTCTCTCTCTGGTCTCTCTGGTCTCTCTTTCTGGTCTCTCTGGTCTCTCTTTCTGGTCTCTTTCTGGTCTCTCTCTGGCCTCTTTCTAGTCTCTCTCTGGTCTCTCTCTGGTCTCTCTTTCTGGTCTCTCTGGTCTCTCTTTCTGGTCTCTCTCTGGCCTCTCTCTAGTCTCTCTCTGGTCTCTCTCTGGTCTCTTATTCTGGTCTCTTTCTGGTCTCTCTCTGGTCTCTCTCTGGTCTCTCTGGTCTCTCTTTCTGGTCTCTCTGGTCTCTCTTTCTGGTCTGTCTTTAGTCTTTCTTTGGTCTGTATGATCTCTCTCTTGCTCTCTCTCTCTCTCTATCTCTTTGGTCTCTCTCTGGTCTCTCCCTCTCTTATTCTCGCTGGTTTCTCTCTATTTCTTGCTGCTCTCTCAATGGTCTCTATCTGCTCTCTCACTCTGCTCTCTCTCTCTCTCTCTCTCTCTCTCTCTCTCTCTCTCTCTCTGGTCTGTCTTTCTCTCGCTGGTTTCTCTCTATCTCTTGCTGCTCTCTCTCTGGCCTCTCTCTGGTCTCTGTTTCTGCTCTCTCACTCTGCTCTCTCTCTTTCTCCATCTGCTCTCTCACTCTGCTCTCTCTCTCTCTGGTGTCTTTCGGCCCAAACTTGTATTGAATATGACCTTTGTCCAGTAATGGTTGTGTCTGTGTGAGTTTGGGGGTGCTCTCTCTCCCAACGCCTCGTAACAGAAACATAACTGTCTGGAGAGCAGCCAGAAGACGAGAGAGACCAGATGTTCTAGACCAGTGCTCTCTCCTGTTCCACTTTCCATGGACTCCTCCTGTGTTTCAATAAAGCATCATCTGCACCTGTGGCTTTGTACCTTTGTGCTGAACATAAAGATACTCTCCAACGTTCATGAAATACTGCAACAATATGAAAGAAGAATTTGAGCATTTTTGAGGTTTTTACAATCACTGCCTTCACTCAAACAGCTACATGTCTCTTTCTGGTCTCTCTCTTCTCTTTGGTCTCTCTCTCTACCTATCTCTCCGGTCTCTCTCCCTGGTCTCTCTATGGTCTTTCTGGTCTCTCTGGTCTCTCTCTGATCTCAATCAATCAATCAATTGGTCTCTCTCTCTACCTGTCTCTCCGGTCTCTCTCTCCGGTCTCTCTCTGGTCTCTCTCTGCTCTCTTTCTGGTCTCTCTCTGGCCTCTCTCTGGTCTCTCTCTGGCCTCTCTCTGGTCTCTCTCTGGTCTCTC
>OZ035829.1:34856651-34889151 GCA_964034765.1 Knipowitschia caucasica | reverse complement strand
ATTTTGATTAGAATTTATGGATATTAATATGTACATTGTGGCAAATAAATCTAAGGCAAAGTGATACTGGCATAATGTAAAAACAAATATTAGCCTTGTTAGCATGTTTTATGATATCAAGTAGAGTTAGCTAACTTGCCCAACACTAGTTAGCTTGAATCTCACAAATAAGGCTAAAAGGTTAAAAGAGTTGCGCACTAATATGTACAAAACTGATGAAAATATGTTTATACCTTGTTCAGATGACAGTGAAACCTCCTACAGATTCAGCCCAGACTGCTGCTGCTGTGAGAGGTCATTCTCCTACGTCATAGGCGCCATTTTGGCGTCCCCTAGCGTTTCTGTGCGGAAGTGAAAAGGTGCCACTTCAAAGCAGTTTTTTTAACATAATTCATCTGAACATGTCAAAATGAACACCCGAAATATTATAAACACATATTGTAGTTATATATTCTGGATAGCAGCATGGTAAATTCTAGTACTACTTTAAGCAGAGATTCAGAGTGGACGACCTGAGAACCAACTCTGAGCGTTCTCCTGCTGTTGCCCATAGCAACAGCAATCTGTCAATCACACTCAGCTGCAACGCCTCAGGCACTGCCCACATCAGCTTCATATCACGCAGACGCTCCATCCAAGAGCAGCTTCACTCACGCTGCAACCCTCCTCCTCCCCATCTCTGCCATGTTCGGTTCAGTTCTTTCATCCTTCTCCTCGCTCCCAGGGTCTAGGCCCCGGGAGGACCACCACCAGGGTCTAGGCCCCGGGAGGACCACCACCAGGGTCTAGGCCTAGGTAAAGTTGGTGTTTTGTAAAAATGAACTCCCAGGTTCAGCTGCTTTAGCCGTGGTGGGCCGTGGCGGGCCGTGCCTTTCAGACCTGCGCCTGCAGTGATGTCCTAACCCGGCGGTCTCCAACATGTTTAGTGCCACAGATGTATTCACCTCCCTCAGCCGTACAGGGTTGGAAAACTATAACAAGTTGTCGTGCTACACATGTTAGCATTTCTGCTCTGCTATGGGCTGCACCACAGACTGTAACGGATCCAATCAGAAGACCCGCTTCCCCAGGCCCCAAAGTAGGAGACTGGACACTGATTGGTTAATGCCACAGGTTAGTTTTCATTGCCTTTAAGCTAGCGCGGGTCAGCACTGTAGACTCTGAAGGCCCAGAGGCAGATTCTGGGCCATATACACATGAAGCTGAGTAAGAATTGAACTCTGTTAGACGCCAGACCTCCCAAATGTCCACCTTAAGCTGGATGCTGCGCAACCAACGAAGTTTGTGGAAAAATAAACATCAAAAAAATAATTATAAGTAGAAAAATTATATATTATATATATTATAAAAATATATGTATATACAGTATGTAATCATGTTTAGTCCTGCAGAGCAGGCCTTGCAGGCATCGAGGGTCCGCCACTGTGGTCCCGCCCTGGTCCATCAGACCCCTGCTGGTGACTCATGGGAACTGCAGTCATTTGAATCTGGCACAAGTTTGACCATTTCTGTCAAAAGCACCTTGTACAACAGCCCATAATCTGTCCCCGAGCGTTAGCTGGAAGACCTCCAGGGACTCGGCTCGGCTCGGCTCGGCTCCACGGGTCGTAAATAAGTCTGGTTCTCCGGGTTTGTGGGTTTTAAAGCCTCCGTGTGACTTTCTTTTTAGATCATTTATTTCTGTCTGGAGTCAAACCATCTTCTTTAAACACAGTAAATGTTTAATGATTTCTTTGTTATTTTTAAAGAACATAAGGTTCTTTTCTAGTGAGAGAAAAGAGAAAAGGAGGCTGTAGACCCAGGACTGAGGCTGTAGACCCAGGACTGAGGCTGTAGACCCAGGACTGAGGCTGTAGACCCAGGACTGAGACCAGTTCACAGATGCACATAAACGTAAATTTGATTGATTAAGATTATATCCTATAGAAACATGACTTTTACACAGTGATATTGGTAATGAGTCCACAGTACCATGTGACCACACCATGTGACCAGATCATCATACCATGTGACCATACCATCATACCATGTGACCATACCTTGTGACCATACCATGTGACTATACCATGTGACCAGACCATGTGATCATATCATCATACCATGTGACCATACCATGTGACCAGACCATGTGACCATATCTTCATACCATCTGACCATACCTTGTGACCATACCATGTGACCCTACCATGTGACCATACCATGTGACCATACCATGTGACCATACTTTGTGACCATACCATGTGACCATACCATGTGACCATACCTTGTGACCATACGATGTGACATGTGACAGTGGTATTCCAAACCTCGGTGATAGAGGAGGCGGTGACCCAGACCACGGACCATGGAGCAGTAATGGACCATCAGAAACAAAGCTACAGGACCATTAGCAGAAATAGCTCTGTCATTAGCCCAGTGTGTGCCGCGGCCCGGGCCTAATGAGGGCCATCTGTCCCGGGCCGGACCAGGTGACAGGGGATGGAAGACCCGCCGGGTCAGGACCAGGTGACAGGTGATGGAGGACCAGCAGCTGGATCAGGACCAGTCCATCACGTCCCAGAGACAACACCAGGGACTGGCCATCCCATAATGCACTGCAGTCCATTAACTCTGCTGTGGTTTATGTGTCGTGATGAGTGGGAGGAGAGGGGAGAGGGGGGGGGAGAGGAGAGTGGGGGGGAGAGGGAGGAGAGGGGGGAGAGGACCAGCGGGGAGAGGAGAGAGGGGGGACCAGGGGGTGCATAATGTAGAGCTGCTTCTCTGCTGTATCAAGAGGAGAGAGAAGACAGAGACGAGAGAGATTTTGCTGTTTTGGGGAGAGAAGTATCTCTATGATCTCTCTCTCTGGTCTCTCTCTCTCTGGTCTCTTTCTGGTCTCCAGAGAGAGACCGAGAGAGAGACTAGAGAGAGACCAGAGAGAGAGACCAGAGAGACAGACCAGAGACAGACCAGAGAGAGAGACCAGAGAGAGAGACCAGCGTGAGACCAGAGAGAGACCAGAGAGAGAGACCAGAGAGAGAGACCAGCGTGAGACCAGAGAGAGACCAGAGAGAGAGACCAGAGAGAGACCAGAGAGAGACCAGAGAGAGAGACCAGAGAGAGACTAGAGAGAGACCAGAGAGAGAGACCAGAGAGAGAGACCAGAGAGACAGACCAGAGAGACAGACCAGAGAGAGAGACCAGAGAGAGAGACCAGAGAGAGACCAGAGAGAGACCAGAGAGAGACCAGAGAGAGACCAGAGAGAGAGACCAGCGTGAGACCAGAGAGAGACCAGAGAGAGAGAGACCAGAGAGAGACCAGAGAGAGACCAGAGAGAGAGACCAGCGTGAGACCAGAGAGAGACCAGAGAGAGAGAGACCAGAGAGAGACCAGAGAGAGAGACCAGCGTGAGACCAGAGAGAGACCAGAGAGAGAGAGACCAGAGAGAGACCAGAGAGAGACCAGAGAAAGACCAGAGAAAGACCAGACTGAGACCATTGACCAGAACTGGCCCTGAGCTGCTGAAGTTTCTCTGAAGCCGCTGAACTCCTCGCACCATCGTGAATAATAACTAAATCTTCTGTGTCTCTTCGTGAGTGACTTTTCCAAGGACAGGACTAAAGCCTCGCGGACGACGACAAATGAAAAGGCAAAATCCCGAAACGATATTGTGTCATCCTCTGTTTGCATCACTCTCTCGCTTCTCTTTGTGTTCTTGAATTAAAAGCTTGTTCTTGCTCCACACTGTCCATCTGGGACTGAGGCTGTAGACCCAGGACTGAGGCTGTAGACCCAGGACTGAGGCTGTAGACCCAGGACTGAGGCTGTAGACCCAGGACTAAGGCTGTAGACCCAGGACTGAGGCTGTAGACCCAGGACTGAGGCTGTAGACCGAGGACTGAGTGGAGTTTTGCCCTTGGTATCAGTATTATGCGACATCACTCTCTGTGGGACCCTGGTTATGGACCGTGGCCTGTGATTGGTCCGTTCTCCTCTTGGCAGAGTCCCTCCACAAACAGAGCACAGGGAACTATTATTTAAATGTCCGTGACTTCTTTGACCCAGACGTCTCATTTGCTGGTTCCCTGTGGTCCGCCTGCATGAGCGCCGTTAGCATTAGCATACGGCGCTGCGGAGCCAGGGGCCGGGGCTAACCTCGCAGAACGCTTTTGAAACACGTTCGTACAGACTCAAAGTTTGTCTGAATTATCGCTGAAGTTTGTGTCAGACGATTAAAAACATAAATATTAAATCTCCACAGAGAGACGGAGGATCAGGAGGTAATGAAAATGAGATGGAAAGAAAAATCAGATTAATTTAGGTTATTTAGATTTTAGAGGAGAGGAGAGAGACATCTTCTTCCGCTTCATCCATTGCCGGGTCGCAGGGGCAGCAGTCTAAGCAGAGACACCCAGACTTTCCTCTCACACACTTCCTCCAGTTCGTCCGGGGGGGACTCAAGGCGTTCCCAGGCCAGATGAGAGACCTCGTTCCTCTGTGTCCTGGGTCTTCCCCGGGGCCTCCTCCTGGTGGGATTTCCCCAGGGAGGCGCCCAGAACAGATGAGCCAGGTTGTGACTGAGCTCCTCTCTCTCTAATGCCGCGTTCAGACCGGATCCTGCTGCGTCTGCTTTCAATGCAAAGTCTACGGTGACGCGCGTTTGAGCGTCAAAACGCACGGACCTCTCGGGACGCACTTATGGACCGTTCAGTAGAGACGCACGGACCGTTCAGTAGAGACGCACGGACCGTTCAGTAGAGACGCACGGACTTGGCGGGAAAGTGAAAGGGGAGGAGCAGGAGCGGAAAAACGATGCCCACAGGAGATAAACTTTGCTCAACTTTTCCTCGGGACGTTCGTGCAGCGACCAATCAGAGAGCTGCAAAGTGGTCACGGGGACATTAGTCTGAGCGAGCAGACTGAACATACTGTAAACAGCCAAAACAGGACTAAACCAGGACTAAAAACCAGGACTACACCAGGACTAAACCAGGACTAAACCAGGGCTACACCAGGACTAAACCAGGACTAAACCAGGACTAAACCAGGACTAAACCAGGACTAAACCAGGACTAAACCAGGAATAAACCAGGGTTGACAATGGGGGACTCTGTGCTTGTGAATATATGCGTTGTCATGCTCCCATGACTTTGTGCAACTGCTTCGAGTGTGTTCACTGATGCGTAAATACCGTTTAATAATATGAAAAAACGTATGGCGCACCGCCGTGAACACATACTGCTGTTATATAAAGTCACCTCCGTGAACACACACTGCTGTTATATAAAGTCACCTCCGTGAACACATACTACTGTTGTATAAAGTCACCTCCGTGAACACACACTGCTGTTATATAAAGTCACCTCCGTGAACACACACTGCCGTTATATAAAGTCACCTCCGTGAACACACACTGCCGTTATATAAAGTCACCTCCGTGAACACATACTACTGTTGTATAAAGTCCGCACACGCTGCACTGATCCGCCTTCAGTCTGTCGGGTCTGACACACACACGCTCAAAGACACTGACATCTCCCACAGATGAATCTTTCTTGAGTCTAAAGTCTCTGTGTCTGTTGTCTGTTGTCTGTGTCTGTTGTCTGTGTCTGTGTCTGTGTGCGTTTTCTGTTGTGTGTTGTCTGTGTGTGTGTCTGTGTGCGTTGTGTGTTGTGTGTTGTGTGTTTTTCTCAGCCTCGTACCTGTTTCCGAGCTTCCAGGGCCTGATGTCGGACAACGACACGGTGCGTCTGGGTCTGGACTTTCAGAGGATGCTCCGGATCAACCACATGCTCTACATCGCTGCCAGGTCAGGACCCAGACTGGACTCAGACTGGACTCAGACTGGACTCAGACTGGACTCAGACTGGACTCAGGCTGGACTCAGGCTGGACTCATACTGGACTCAGACTGGACCCAGTCTCCTCTCCTCTCTTGGAGCGAGAGGAGAGGAGAGAGAGGAGAGAGAGGAGAGAGAGGAGAGAGAGGAGAGGAGAGGAGAGGAGAGAGAGGGGAGAGGAGAGAGAGAGGAGAAGAGAGGAGAGGAGAGAGAGGGGAGAGGAGAGGAGAGAGAGGAGGGAGAGGAGAGGAGAGAGAGGGGAGAGGAGAGGAGAGAGGAGAGGAGAGGAGAGAGAGGGGCGAGGAGAGGAGAGGAGAGAGAGAGCAGAATGAGGAGAGCAAGGGAGGAGAGATAGGACAGAGGTGAGAGAGAGAGAGGAGACGAGAGAGGAGAGGAGAGGAAAGAGAGAAGAATGAGGAGAGGAGAGAGAGGGGAGAGGAGAGAAGAGGAGAGAGAGGGGAAAGGAGAGGAGAGAGAGGAGAGGAGGGACAGGAGAGGAGAGAGAGAGAGGAGAAAGGAGAGTGAGGAGAGAAAGAGACAAGAGGAGAAAAGAGAGGAACGAGAGAGAGGAGAGAGTGAAGAGAAAGTGAAGAGAGAGAGAGGTTGTTTCTCTCCGTTTACTGTGGCCCAATGAGGAACCAGTGATTTGGTCCTGGTCAGAACTGGGATTATGGTACCAGCTGGGTTTTGGTACCAGCTGGGCACATTGGTACCAGCGTTCAGTCCCAGTCTGTAGTCCCAGTCTCTCCTCTCCTCAGAGCTCCTCTCAGCGGACTGGTGTCTGAAGGCAAGGCAAGTTTATTTGTTCAGCACAGTTCATACAAAAGGGAACTCTTAATCTCTGCACATAAGGTCTCTCTTTGGTCTCTCTCTCTCTGGTCTCTGATCTCTCTCTGGTCTCTCTCTGGTCTCCCTGTGTTATCCCCCTCTGGTTGCTCTCTCTTTCTCTCTCTCTCTGGTCTCTGTCTCTCTTTGGTCTCTCTCTCTCTCTCTCTCTCTCTCTCTATAGTCTCTGTCTCTCTTTGGTCTCTCTCTGTCTCTGGTCTCTCTCTCTCTGGTCTCTCTATCTCTGGTCTCTCTGTGTTATCTCTCCCTGGTTGCTCTCTGGTCTCTCTCTCTCTCTCTCTGGTTTCTGTCTCTCTTTGGTCTCTCTCTCTCTGGTATCTCTCTCTCTGGTCTCTCTCTGGTCGCTCTACGGCATCGTCTCTCTCTCTCTTTGGTCTCTGATCTCTCTGGTCTCTCTCTCTCTCTGGTTTCTGTCTCTCTGTAGTCTCTCTCTCTGCTCTCTTTCTCTCTCTGGTCTTGGTCTCTTTCTTGTCTCCCCGTTCTGTGGCAGCAGTGTGTGTCTTGCCTGCTGCACCTGCTGTTTCCTCCTGATGGCTGCCCCTCCCTCAGACATGGAGGTTAATGGTCCAAAAGCGCTCTCTCCTCAGACAGAGCAAGATAAATCTCGCTTCGTCTTTGGCTCGAGCCCAAACTGCGGCGAGATTCTCTGCCAAGAATCGCTTTGAGCCACAGCAGGTTTTTACAGAGACTTCACAGACTCTGAGGTTCTGAGGCTCAGAGGTCCAGTCAATATTTGGAAAGTCAGAGAGAGAGGTTTGGGACTGGACAGGCTCTCTCTGGTCTCTCTCTGGTCTCTCTCTGGTCTCTCTCTGGTCTCTCTCCGGTCTCTCTCTGGTCTCTCTCTGGTCTCTCTCTCTGGTCTCTCTCTGGTCTCTCTCTGGTCTCTCTCTCTGGCCTCTCTCTGGTCTCTCTCTGGTCTCTCTCTGGTCTCTCTCTCTGGTGTCTCTCTGGTCTCTCTTTGGTCCCTCTCTCTGGTCTCTCTCTGGTCTCTCTCTCTGGCCTCTCTCTGGTCTCTCTCTGGTCTCTCTCTGGTCTCTCTCTTGTCTCGCTCTCTGGTCTCTCTTTGGTCCCTCTCTCTGGTCTCTCTCTGGTCTCTCTCTCTGGCCTCTCTGGTCTCTCTCTGGTCTCTCTCTGGTCTCTCTCTCTGGTCTCTCTTTGGTCCCTCTCTCTGGTCTCTCTCTGGTCTCTCTCTTGTCTCTCTCTCTGGTCTCTCTTTGGTCCCTCTCTCTGGTCTCTCTCTGGTCTCTCTTTGGTCCCTCTCTCTGGTCTCTCTCTGGTCTCTCTTTGGTCCCTCTCTCTGGTCTCTCTCTGGTCTCTCTTTGGTCCCTCTCTCTGGTCTCTCTCTGGTCTCTCTTTGGTCCCTCTCTCTGGTCTCTCTCTGGTCTCTCTTTGGTCCCTCTCTCTGGTCTCTCTCTGGTCTCTCTTTGGTCCCTCTCTCTGGTCTCTCTCTGGTCTTTCTTTGGTCCCTCTCTGGTCTCTTTCTGGTCTCTCTCTCCTCTCTCTCTCCTCTATCTTTTCTCTCTAGTCTATCTCTCTGGTCTCTCTCTCTCTCTCTCTCTCTGGTCTCTCTCTCTGGTCTCTCTCTCGTCTCTCTCTCTGGTCTCTCTCTCTGGTCTCTCTCTGGTCTCTCTCTGGTCTCTCTCTGGTCTCTCTCTGGTCTCTCTCTGGTCCCTCTCTGGTCTCTCTCTGGTCTATCTCTCTGGTCTCTCTCTGGTCTCTCTCTGGTCTCTCTCTCTCGTCTTTCTCTGGTCTCTCTCTCCTCTCTCTCTCCTCTATCTTTTCTCTCTCTGGTCTATCTCTCTGGTCTCTCTCTCTCTCTGCTCTCTCTCCTCTCTCTCTCCTCTCTCTCTCTGGTCTCTCTCTCTGGTGTCTCTCTGGTCTCTCTTGGTCCCTCTCTCTGGTCTCTCTCTGGTCTCTCTCTCTGGCCTCTCTCTGGTCTCTCTCTGGTCTCTCTCTGGTCTCTCTCTTGTCTCGCTCTCTGGTCTCTCTTTGGTCCCTCTCTCTCTGGTCTCTCTCTGGGTCTCTCTCTCTGGCCTCTCTGGTCTCTCTCTGGTCTCTCTCTGGTCTCTCTCTCCTGGTCTCTCTTGGTCCCTCTCTCTGGTTCTCTCTCTGGTCTCTCTCTCTCTCTGCTCTCTCTCGCTCTGCTCTCTCTCTCTCTCTCTCTCCTCTCTCTCTCTGGTCCCTCTCTCTGGTCTCTCTCTGGTCTCTCTCTGGTCTCTCTCTGGTCTTTTTTTGGTCCCTCTCTGGTCTTTTTTTGGTCCCTCTCTGGTCTCTCTCTGGTCTATCTCTCTGGTCTTTCTCTGGTCTCTCTCTGGTCTCTCTCTCTCGTCTTTCTCTGGTCTCTCTCTCCTCTCTCTCTCCTCTATCTTTTCTCTCTCTGGTCTATCTCTCTGGTCTCTCTCTCTCTCTGCTCTCTCTCCTCTCTCTCTCCTCTCTCTCTCTGGTCTCTCTCTCCTCTCTCTCTCTGGTCTCTTTCTCTTGTCTCTCTCTCTCCTCTCTCAGTCCGGTCCATGAAGCACATTCAATGGGTCTTATAATGGTTTTTATGGTCGTAGTTTTTTATTGAAGTTTCACCTTTGTAACTTAATACCACATGTGTTTGTATATCAGATTTATTATACTGCTCTCTCTCTCTCTGCTCTCTCGCTTTGCTCTTTCTCTCTCTCTCTCTCTCTCTCTCTCTCTCTCTCTCTCACAGGGACCATGTGTTTGCCGTGAACCTGGCCTCGTCCTCGGACCAGATCATCCCGCAGCAGGTGAGACCAGTTTAGACCAGTTTAGACCAGTTCTGCATTACTATTGTTAGTAACTTTAAAACTATGTATTTATAAGTTTGTATGAACACCTTTCTCCTATCACAGTTTAGATGGGAGACATAGGTCTCCCATCACAGCACTAACCAGAACCTGTTCTGCTTAGAAATGTGAATAACCAAAAAATAGTCTTTTAAAAATCCATGGTTTATCGCTCTCTGTGACGCTGCTGTTTATTTTGTGATGATGTCTTTTTGTAATGACAGATATTAGCCATAATTATTGACCAATCAGACGCCTCCTTTCACTCCAGCTTTCCTTAGCGATTACCTTAGCAACACATTAAAAGAAAACTAAACACCTGTGCCCAGTCTGACTCCGCCCATATGGACAATTGAAAATGTTCTATAAAAGGTGGGGGCAAGGAAGGGGCGTGGCCTGGGCTGTGATTGACAAGCGAGCTGTAATCACACACAAAATATCGCTGCCGTCTTAAAGCAATAGTTTAAACACTGAGATAAAAGCCACAGATTTACATCAGCAGTGGCTCTCAACAGATACCATTACATTTTAAACCACTAGATGTCGCCAGAATTCTCCAACTCACTACAGGCGTGTGTTTTTATACCACAGGTGCAGAGTGATGTCACACTGCACTCCAGAGCCAATGAGAGGCCAGGACCAAATCCAAGTGTAGTACCACCGAAAATGTAGAGAGGGCGCCACACAGACGGTTTTAGGCTCAAAAGTCAGCACTTTAAATAACATATTCAAGCACTTTTAGGCACTTTTACATCAAACTGCATCACAAGCATTTAATAACGAAAAACTAGGGGTTAAAAAAAAGAAACGTGAAGATTATTTGTGTTATTAGTGCTCAATAAACTCTGTCTGTTGTAGAGCAAAGATTTGGATAAATATGGATTTCTTTTCTCTGGTTGTAACGAGTCAAAGACGATAGAAACCCTCGTCCATCTTCACTGCCTCGGTCTCGTGCCGTTCCCTCAGCTGCCATCAGAGTAATGCGTCCATAAACCGTCTCTGCGAAAACAAAGCAGCGCCGACGAACCATCAAGACCATAAAACCATCAAGACCATAAGACCATAAAATATCAATAGTGTGGAGCCCGCTGCTCATTTGGAATAATTGGAACGAAGATTTCCTGTGTTTTATTTGAGTCGAGTCGAGACGCAGAGGGAATTGTTTCTTTCTCTGCGTGGATCTCAAAGCCGTAAAAAATATATTAAGGATTATTTTAGACATGATTGACACGATGTGGGAGGATTTTATAACAATTTATCTATTTTTACTCTTTTATTGTGCAAACTATAGACCCAGGACTGAGGCTGTAGACCCAGGACTGAGGCTGTTGTTGATCCAGGACTGAGGCTGTAGAACCAGGACTGAGGCTGTAGACCCAGGACTGAGGCTTTAGACCCAGGACTGAGGCTTTAGACCCAGGACTGAGGCTGTTGTTGATCCAGGACTGAGGCTGTAGACCCAGGACTGAGGCTGTAGACCCAGGACTGAGACTGTAGACCCAGGACTGAGGCTTTAGACCCAGGACTGAGGCTGTTGTTGATCCAGGACTGAGGCTGTAGACCCAGGACTGAGGCTGTTGTAGACCCAGGACTGAGGCTGTTGTAGACCCAGGACTGAGGCTGTAGACCCAGGACTGAGGCTGTTGTAGACCCTGGACTGAGGCTGTTGTAGACCCTGGACTGAGGCTGTTCTAGACCCAGGACTGAGGCTGTTGTTGATCCAGGACTGAGACTGAACCAGGACTGAGGCTGTAGACCCAGGACTCAGTCTACAGACCACATTGTCAGTTTCCCCTGTAGCTATAGTGCCTTCCTGCCTACACACACACACACAGACACACACACACACGCACATACACACACACACACACACACACACACACACACACACACACACACACACACGCACACACAGATGAGGCAGAATGAATCCTAATCATAATCAATGCTGTGCTATCTGCTCTTATAATATATTTAATAACAAACCAGTGCAGACTCTGCCCTTTGCACCAATCAATACTAATATGAAACTTTAGTCACATGACCTCCCTCTGCGGCCATTAAAAGTGCTGCTTCTTCTTCTGCAGCTGCGACAAATATCCAGGACTGAGGCTGTAGACCCAGGACTGAGGCTGTAGACCCAGGACTGAGGCTGTAGACCCAGGACTGTGGCTGTAGACCCAGGACTGAGGCTGTAGATCCAGGACTGAGACTGTAGACCCAGGACTGAGGCTGTAGACCCAGGACTGAGGCTGTAGACCCAGGACTGAGGCTGTAGATCCAGGACTGAGGCTGTAGACCCAGGACCCGGGGCGAATGGGAGAAACTGTCCGTTCAGTTTCTCTCTCTCTTTTTTGCAGAAGCTGACCTGGAAATCCAAGGATGTGGCCAAGTGCACGGTGCGAGGCAAGAACAGCGTGAGTCCCTTTGATGTTGCTTTCAGAGCGAGAGAGACCAGTGAGAGGGACCAGAGAGAGGGACCAGAGAGGGACCATAGAGAGAGAGACCAGAGAGAGACCAGAGAGAGAGACCAGAGAGAGACCAGAGAGAGAGAGACCAGAGCGAGAGAGACCAGAGCGAGGGAGACCAGAGAGAGGGACCAGAGAGAGGGACCAGAGAGAGACCAGAGAGAGAGAGACCAGAGCGAGAGAGACCAGAGCGAGAGAGACCAGAGAGAGACCAGAGAGAGAGACCAGAGAGAGACCAGAGAGAGACCAGAGCGAGAGAGACCAGAGCGAGGGAGACCAGAGAGAGGGATCAGAGAGAGGGACCAGAGAGGGACCAGAGAGAGAGGGACCAGAGCGAGAGAGACCAGAGCGAGAGAGACCATAGCGAGAGAGACCAGAGCGAGGGAGACCAGAGAGAGAGACCAGAGAGAGACCAGAGAGAGAGACCAGAGAGAGACCAGAGAGAGCGACCAGAGCGAGAGAGACCAGAGCGAGGGAGACCAGAGAGAGGGACCAGAGAGAGGGACCAGAGAGAGAGAGACCAGAGAGAGACCAGAGAGAGACCAGAGCGAGAGAGACCAGAGCGAGGGAGACCAGAGAGAGAGACCAGAGAGAGACCAGAGAGAGACCAGAGAGAGACCAGAGAGAGAGACCAGAGAGAAGGACCAGAGAGAGGGACCAAAGAGAGACCAGAGCAAGACCAGAGAGAGAGACCAGAGCGAGAGAGACCAGAGAGAGACCAGAGAGAGACCAGAGAGGGACCAGAGAGAGACCAGAGATAAAGGCCAGAGAGAGACCAGAGAGTTTTTTGTGTGTGTTTTCAGGATGAATGTTACAACTACATCAAAGTCCTGGTTCCTCGGAACGACGAGACGCTGTTCGCCTGCGGCACCAACGCCTTCAACCCCACCTGCAGGAACTACAAGGTAAGGACCAGAAGGAGACCGTGAGGAGACCATAACAAGACCATGAGGAGACCATAATGAGACCATGAGGAGACCATAACGAGACCATGAGGAGACCATAACGAGACCATGAGAAAACCACAAGGAGACCGTAAGGAGACCATAACGAGACCATGAGGAGACCATAACGAGACCATGAGGAGACCATAGCGAGACCATAAGGAGACCATAACGATACAGTACCATGAGGAGAGGAAAGGTGCGTTCATTAACATGCACTGTCCCAATCAAAAATACAAATACATTAATAAGGAGAACATAAGGAGGTAGCAGGAGGCCAGTCCCTGTGCTCCTCAGAGTCCCAGCAGGAGGCCAGTCCCTGTGCTCCTCAGAGTCCCAGCAGGAGGCCAGTCCCTGTGCTCCTCAGAGTCCCAGCAGGAGGCCAGTCCCTGTGCTCCTCAGAGTCCCAGTAGGAGGCCAGTCCCTGTGCTCCTCAGAGTCCCAGTAGGAGGCCAGTCCCTGTGCTCCTCAGAGTCCCAGCAGGAGGCCAGTCCCTGTGCTCCTCAGAGTCCCAGCAGGAGGCCAGTCCCTGTGCTCCTCAGAGTCCCAGCAGGAGGCCAGTCCCTGTGCTCCTCAGAGTCAGAGTTGGTTCATTTTGGTGCATAATAATTAATATCAGTGGAATTACGTCTGAAGTCCCACATTTTGACCGATTTATCAAATGAAGAAAAATCTCTTTGTAAAATATATTTTTAATCCAAACGTCACAGAACAGTTCTGTCAAACACATCTGAGCGGGAAGTTTAATGACAGAGACAGAGACCAGAGAGAGACCAGAGAGAGACCAGAGAGAGACCAGAGAGAGACCAGAGAGAGACCAGAGAGAGACCAGAGATGGACCAGAAAGAGACCAGAGAGAGACCAGAGAGAGACCAGAGAGACTAGAAAGAGACCAGAGAGAGACCAGAGAGAGAGACCAGAGAGACCAGAGAGAGAGACCAGAGAGAGACCAGAGAGACCAGAGAGATCAGTGAGAGACCAGAGAGACTAGAAAGAGACCAGAGAGACTAGAGAGAGACCAGAGAGAGACTAGAGAGAGACCAGAGAGAGACCAGAGAGAGACCAGAGAGAGACCAGAGAGAGACCAGAGAGAGACCAGAGAGAGAGACCAGAGAGAGAGGCCAGAGAGAGACCAGAGAGAGAGACCAGAGAGAGAGACCAGAGAGAGACCAGAGAGAGAGACCAGAGAGAGAGACCAGAGAGAGAGACCAGAGAGAGACCAGAGAGAGCGACCAGAGAGAGCGACCAGAGAGCGACCAGAGACAGCGACCAGAGAGAGACCAGAGAGAGACCAGAGAGAGAGACCAGACCATCTGACATCATAGAGACATGAGCTAAAACTGGACCAAACATACATTCGTTAAAATGTTTAAAAGATTGTATTAAAAGTCTTCCACACACGTTACCGTTAGCTGCAGCTAGCTTTGGTGATTTCACACTCTGGTGATGTCACACTCTGGTGATGTCACACTTTGGTGATGTCACTCTCTGGTGATGTCACACTCTGGTTATGTCACTCTCTGGTGATGTCACACTCTGGTGATGTCACACTCTGGTGATGTCACACTCTGACAGTTCACTGATTAACTGTCTGTAGTTAGTCCAAATAGCAAAATCTGCCACTATTTTATGATAATTATTGCACATATCTTGCTTTTTATATATCTAAATGGTGTATGTGTTGTGTGTCGGTCTCAGTGTAAAAGCTGGTCCACATTCCTCAGTGGCCGTGGGGGGTCTGTAGTTTGGCCTCTTGCATTATGTATTGAATCCATCAGAGTCTCTTTGCCTTGAACATTTATTCAACACAGAAAGTTGCACCTCACACTGACCTACATCTGCTGCAGCTGTGTGTGTGTCTGTGTGTGTCTCTGTGTGTGTGTCTGTTTGTGTGTGTGTGTGTGTGTGTGTGTGTGTGTGTGTGTGTGTGTGTGTGTGTGTGTCTTTGTGTCTGTGTGTGTGTGTGTGTGTGTGTGTGTGTGTGTGTGTGTGTCTGTGTGTGTGTGTCTGTGTCTGTGTGTGTGTGTCTGTGTGTGTGTGTGTGTGTCTGTGTGTGTGTCTGTGTGTGTGTGTGTGTGTGTCTGTGTCTGTGTCTGCGTGTGCGTGTGTGTGTGTGTCTGTCTGTCTGTGTGTATGTGTGTCTGTCTGTCTGTCTGTCTGTCTGTCTGTCTGTGTGTGTGTGTGTGTGTCTGTCTGACTGTCTCATACATAGTCTAATGAAATCGTCCTGAGCTGAGCCTCTTTTCTCTACAACACTGAGTTTCTGTTTTAATGTTTTCAATGCAAAGTTAATGAGGAGAGAGGACACAGACAGGGCTCTACACAGACAGAGCTCTACACAGACAGAGCTCTACACAGACAGGGCTCTACACAGACAGAGCGCTACACAGACAGAACTCTACACAGACAGGGCTCTACACAGACAGGGCTCTACACACACAGAGCTCTACACAGACAGGGCTCTACACAGACAGGGCTCTACACAGACAGAGCTCTACACAGACAGAGCTCTACACCGACAGGGCTCTACACAGACAGAGCTCTAAACAGACAGGGCTCTACACAGACAGGGCTCTACACAGACAGGGCTCTACACACACAGAGCTCTACACAGACAGGGCTCTACACAGACAGGGCTCTACACAGACAGAGCTCTACACAGACAGGGCTCTACACAGACAGGGCTCTACACAGACAGGGCTCTTCACAGACAGGGCTCTACACTGACAGGGCTCTACACACACAGAGCTCTACACAGACAGGGCTCTACACAGACAGGGCTCTACACAAGACAAGGCTCTACACAGACAGAGCTCTACACAGACAGAGCTCTACACAGACAGAGCTCTACACACACAGAACTCTACACAGACAGAGCTCTACACAGACAGGGCTCTACACAGACAGGGCTCTACACAGACAGGGCGCCACACAAACAGAGCTCTACACAGACAGGGCTCTACACAGACAGGGCTCTACACAGACAGAGCTCTACACAGACAGAGCTCTACACAGACAGAGCTCTACACAGACAGAGCTCTACACAGACAGAGCTCTACACAGACAGGGCTCTACACAGACAGAGCTCTACACAGACAGGGCTCTACACAGACAGAGCTCTACACACACAGGGCTCTACACGGGACAGGGGTCTACATGGGACAGGGCTCTACACAGACAGGGCTCTACACAGACAGGGCTCTACACAGACAGAGCGCTACACAGACAGGGCTCTACACACACAGAGCTCTACACACACAGAGCTCTACACAGACAGGGCTCTACACAGACAGGGCTCTACACAGACAGAGCGCTACACAGACAGAGCTCTACACAGACAGAGCTCTACACAGACAGGGCTCTTCACAGGCAGGGCTCTACAATGACAGGGCTCTACACAGACAGGGCTCTACACAGACAGGGCTCTACACAGACAGAGCGCTACACAGACAGAGCTCTACACAGACAGAGCTCTACACAGACAGGGCTCTTCACAGGCCGGGCTCTACACAGACAGGGCTCTACACAGACAGAGATCTACACAGACAGAGCTCTACACAGACAGGGCTCTTCACAGGCAGGGCTCTACACACACAGAGCTCTACACAGACAGAGCTACAGAGCTCTACACGGGACAGGGCTCTACACAGACAGGGCTGTACACGGGACAGGGCTCTACACAGACAGGGCTCTACACAGACAGGGCTCTACACGGGACAGGGCTCTACACAGACAGGGGTCTACATGGGACAGGGCTCTACACAGACAGGGGTCTACACAGACAGGGCTCTACACAGACAGAGCTCTACACGGGACAGGGCTCTGCACAGACAGGGCTCTACACAGACAGGGCTCTACACGGGACAGGGCTCTACACGGGACAGGGCTCTGCACAGACAGGGCTCTACACAGACAGGGCTCTACACGGGACAGAGCTCTACACAGACAGGGCTCTACACGGGACAGAGCTCTACACAGGACAGGGCTCTACACAGACAGGGCTCTACACGGGACAGGGCTGTTCATGGGACGGAAACATTTTAACAAATGTATGTTTGGTCCAGTTTTAGCTCATGTCTCTATGATGTAAGATGGTCTGATCTCTCTCTGGTCTCTCTCTGGTCTCTTTCTGGTCTCTCTCTCTAGTCTCTCTCTGGTCTCTCTCTGGTCTCTCTCTGGTCTCTCTCTGGTCTCTCTCTGGTCTCTCTCTGGTCTCTCTCTAGTCTCTCTCTGGTCTCTCTCTGGTCTCTCTTTCTGGTCTCTCTGGTGTCTCTCTGGTCTCTCTCTGGTCTCTGTCTCTGGTCTATCTCTGGTCTCTCTCTCTGGTCTCTCTAGTCTCTCTCTAGTCTCTCTCTGGTCTCTCTCTGGTCTCTCTCTGGTCTCTCTCTGGTCTCTCTCTAGTCTCTCTCTAGTCTCTCTCTGGTCTCTCTCTGGTCTCTCTCTCTGGTCTCTCTCTAGTCTCTCTCTGGTCTCTCTCTGGTCTTTCTCTCTGGTCTCTCTCTGGTCTCTCTCTGGTCTATCTCTGGTCTCTCTCTGTACACGGGACAGGGCTGTCTTCTGTGTCCAAGACTCGTCTCTTCTGTGTATAACCTTGGACTTCCTGTCGACATCTCCGCTCCATTAATTCTTAATTTCTGATCTGAGTCACGTGACGACAGAATATGAAGTGCATCCAATAAAACAGTCTTTAACCACAGTGTGTGAAACAGCCGCACTTTGTCTAAATATGTGCCTCAGAGACCAGAGAGAGACCAGAGAGAGACCAGAGAGAGACAAGAGAGAGACAAGAGAGAGACCAGAGAGAGACCAGAGAGAGACCAGAGAGAGACCAGAGAGAGACCAGAGAGAGACAAGAGAGAGTTACCAGAGAGTGTGACTAGATAGAGAGAAGAGAGAGACCAGAGAGAGAGACAAGAGAGAGACCAGAGCGAGACCCTAGAGAGAGAGAAGAGAGAGCAGTGTGTGTATCATCCGGACACGACTCTGTCTAAACATGTGCCTCAGAGATGGTCTTTCAAACGTTTTATTCAACCAACAGCGTCCTAAAGATCCACTATAAATCCACTGCTCTGCTGGACGCTCGGGTGAGTCCTGATGAACGGAACGAGTCTGGTTTAAGAGGCGCTTTAGAGTCTGGTTCAAGAGGCGCTTTAGAGTCTGGTTTAAGAGGCGCTTTAGAGTCTGGTTTTAGAGGCGCTTTAGAGTCTTGTTTAAGAGGCGCTATAGAGTCTGGTTTTAGAGGCGCTTTAGAGTCTGGTTTTAGAGGCTCTTTAGAGTCTGGTTCAAGAGGCGCTTTAGAGTCTGGTTCAAGAGGCGCTTTAGAGTCTGGTTCAAGACGCGCTTTAGAGTCTGGTTCAAGAGGCGCTTTAGAGTCTGGTTCAAGAGGCACTTTAGAGTCTGGTTCAAGAGGCGCTTTAGAGTATGGTTCAAGAGGCGCTTTAGAGTCTGGTTTAAGAGGCGCTTTAGAGTCTGGTTTAAGAGGCGCTTTAGAGTCTGGTTCAAGAGGCGCTTTAGAGTCTGGTTTAAGAGGCGCTTTAGAGTCTGGTTCAAGAGGCGCTTTAGAGTCTGGTTCAAGAGGCGCTTTAGAGTCCGGTTTAATAGGCGCTTTAGAGTCTGGTTTAAGAGGCGCTTTTGAGTCTGGTTTAAGAGGCGCTTTAGAGTCTGGTTCAAGAGGCGCTTTAGAGTCTGGTTCAAAAGGCGCTTTAGAGTCTGGTTCAAGAGGCTCTTTAGAGTCTGGTTTATGAGGCGCTTTAGAGTCTGGTTCAACAGGCGCTTTAGAGTCTGGTTTAAGAGGCTCTTTAGAGTCTGGTTCGAAAGGAGCTTTAGAGTCTGGTTTAAGAGGCGCTTTAGAGTCTGGTTCAAGAGGCGCTTTAGAGTCTGGTTCAAGTGGCGCTTTAGAGTCTGGTTTAACAGGCTCTTTAGAGTCTGGTTCAAGAGGCGCTTTAGAGTCTGGTTTAAGAGGCTCTTTAGAGTCTGGTTCAAGAGGCGCTTTAGAGTCTGGTTTATGAGGCGCTTTAGAGTCTGGTTCAAGAGGCGCTTTAGAGTCTGGTTTTAGAGGCGCTTTAGAGTCTGGTTTTAGAGGCGTTTTAGAGTCTGGTTTAAGAGGCGCTTTAGACTCTGGTTTAAGAGGCGCTTTAGAGTCTGGTTTAAGAGGCGCTTTAGAGTCTGGTTTAAGAGGCGCTTTAGAGTCTGGTTTAAGAGACGCTTTAGAGTCTGGTTTAAGAGGCGCTTTAGAGTCTGGTTCAAGAGGCGCTTTAGAGTCTGGTTCAAGAGGCGCTTTAGAGTCTGGTTAAAGAGGCACTTTAGAGTCTGGTTCAAGAGGCGCTTTAGAGTCTGGTTCAAGAGGTGCTTTAGAGTCTGGTTCAAGAGGCGCTTTAGAGTCTGGTTCAAGAGGCGCTTTAGAGTCTGGTTCAAGAGGCTCTTTAGAGTCTGGTTTATGAGGCGTTTTAGAGTCTGGTTTAAGAGGCGCTTTAGAGTCTGGTTTAAGAGGCGCTTTAGAGTCTGGTTTAAGAGGCTCTTTAGAGTCTGGTTCAAGAGGCGCTTTAGAGTCTGGTTCAAGAGGCGCTTTAGAGTCTGGTTTATGAGGCGCTTTAGAGTCTGGTTCAAGAGGCGCTTTAGAATCTGGTTCAAGAGGCGCTTTAGAGTCTGGTTTAAGAGGCGCTTTAGAGTCTGGTTCAAGAGGCGCTTTAGAGTCTGGTTTATGAGGCGCTTTAGAGTCTGGTTCAAGAGGCGCTTTAGAGTCTGGTTCAAGAGGCGCTTTAGAGACTGGTTCAAGAGGCGCTTTAGAGTCTGGTTCAAGAGGCGCTTTAGAGTCTGGTTTATGAGGCGCTTTAGAGTCTGGTTCAAGAGGCTCTTTAGAGTCTGGTTCAAGAGGCGCTTTAGAGTCTGGTTTAAGAGGCGCTTTAGAGTCTGGTTTAAGAGGCTCTTTAGAGTCTGGTTCAAGAGGCGCTTTAGAGTCTGGTTCAAGAGGCGCTTTAGAGTCTGGTTTATGAGGCGCTTTAGAGTCTGGTTCAAGAGGTGCTTTAGAATCTGGTTTAAGAGGCGCTTTAGAGTCTGGTTCAAGAGGCGCTTTAGAGTCTGGTTCAAGAGGCGCTTTAGAGTCTGGTTCAAGAGGCGCTTTAGAGTCTGGTTTATGAGGCGCTTTAGAGTCTGGTTCAAGAGGCTCTTTAGAGTCTGGTTCAAGAGGCGCTTTAGAGTCTGGTTCAAGAGGCGCTTTAGAGTCTGGTTTAAGAGGCGCTTTAGAGTCTGGTTTAAGAGGCTCTTTAGAGTCTGGTTCAAGAGGCGCTTTAGAGTCTGGTTCAAGAGGCGCTTTAGAGTCTGGTTTATGAGGCGCTTTAGAGTCTGGTTCAAGAGGCGCTTTAGAATCTGGTTCAAGAGGCGCTTTAGAGTCTGGTTCAAGAGGCGCTTTAGAGTCTGGTTCAAGAGGCTCTTTAGAGTCTGGTTTATGAGGCGCTTTAGAGTCTGGTTCAAGAGGCGCTTTAGAGTCTGGTTCAAGAGGCTCTTTAGAGTCTGGTTTATGAGGCGTTTTAGAGTCTGGTGTAAGAGGCGCTTTAGAGTCTGGTTTAAGAGGCGCTTTAGAGTCTGGTTTAAGAGGCGCTTTAGAGTCTGGTTCAAGAGGCGCTTTAGAGTCTGGTTCAAGAGGCGCTTTTGAGTCTTGTTTAAGAGGCTCTTTAGAGTCTGGTTCAAGAGGCGCTTTAGAGTCTGGTTTAAGAGGCGCTTTAGAGTCTGGTTCAAGAGGCGCTTTAGAGTCTGGTTTATGAGGCGCTTTTGAGTCTGGTTCAAGAGGCGCTTTAGAGTCTGGTTCAAGAGGCGCTTTAGAGTCTGGTTCAAGAGGCGCTTTAGAGTCTGGTTCAAGAGGCTCTTTGGAGTCTGGTTAATGAGGCGCTTTAGAGTCTGGTTCAAGAGGCGCTTTAGAGTCTGGTTCAAGAGGCGCTTTAGAGTCTGGTTCAAGAGGCTCTTTAGAGTCTGGTTTAAGAGGCGCTTTAGAGTCTGGTTCAAGAGGCGCTTTAGAGTCTGGTTCAAGAGGCGCTTTAGAGTCTGGTTTAAGAGGTGCTTTAGAGTCTGGTTTAAGGCTTTTATTCCACGTGTTGTTGCACTGGTGTCTCCCACAGATGTCCAGCCTGGAGCAGGAGGGGGAGGAGGTGGTCGGGCAGGCACGGTGTCCCTTTGAGTCCAGGCAGTCCAACGTCGGCCTGTTCGCAGGTGAGTGGATAAGAGAGAGAGAGCGAGAAAGAGAGCAGAGAAAGCGAGAGAGCAGAGATAGAGAGAGCAGAGAGAGAGAGAGCGGAGTGAGAGACAGAGAGAGAGAGCGAGAAAGAGCGCAGAGAAAGCGAGAGAGACTAGAGAGCAGAAAAAACGAGAGAGCAGAGATAGAGAGAGCAGAGAGAGAGAGCGGAGTGAGAGAGAAAAAGAGAGAGAGAGAGAGCGAGAAAGAGCGCAGAGAAAGCGAGAGAGACTAGAGAGCAGAGAAAGCGAGAGAGCAGAGATAGAGAGAGCAGAGAGAGAGAGAGCGGAGTGAGAGAGCAGAGTGAGAGAGCAGAGAGAGAGGGGAGGAGGGAAAGAGAGAGAGGCTAGAGAGCAGAGAAAGCGGGAGAGCAGAGAGAGAGGAGAGAGAACAGAGACAGCAGAGAGAGAGAGAGCAGAGGACGAGAGCAGAGAGAGAGAGAGGTCAGAGAGAGTGAGAGAGAGGGATATCAGAGAGAGAGGTACACGGTGAGAGAGAGACCAGAGAGAGAGAGAGAGACCAGAGAGAGAGCAGAGAGGAGGATTCCAACCCTCCATGACACCCTGACATCCTTCAGAGGCTCAAAGCAGATGCAGCAGAGACGCTTTATTAACGTTGTGTCTGAACTTTGCAGAAATGTCAAAGGAAAACTGAGAGAGAGAGAGAAGAGGGAGATAAAGAGAGAGGAGGGGAGAAACTCTCTGCTCTCTCTCACTCTCTCTGGTCTCTCTTTTTCTCTCCCTCTGATATCTCTCTTACCTCTCTCAGTGGCCTCCAGTATCCCTGGTCCCTCTCTCTGTTCGCTCTCTCTGTTCTCTCTCACCGTGTATTTCTCTCTCTGGTCTCTCTCTCTCTTTCTGGCCTCCCTCTCCTTCCCTCTCACTCTTTCTCTCTCACTCTCTCCCTGGTCTCTCTCACCGTGCCTCTCTCTCTCTCACTGTGTCTCTCTCACTCCCTCCCTGGTCTCTCACACACGTGTCTCTCTCTCTCTCCCTGGTCTCTCTCTCACCGTCTCTCTTTCTCTCTCACCATGTCTCTCTCTCTTTCACACACCGTCTCTCTCTCTCTCTCTCTCTCTCTCTCTCCGTGTCTCTCTCTCCCTCCCTCACTGGTCTCTCTCTCCCTCCCTTACAGGTCTCACTCTCTCTCTCTCTCTTTCCCTCACTGGTCTCGCTCTCTCTGGTCTCTCTCACTGTGTCTCTCTCTCTCTCTCCCTGGTCTCTCTCTCACCGTCTCTCTTTCTCTCTCACCATGTCTCTCTCTCTTTCACACACCGTCTCTCTCTCTCTCTGTGTCTCTCTCCCTCCTTCACTCGTCTCTCTCTCTCTCCCTCACTGGTCTCTCTCTCTCTCTCTCTCTCTCTCTCCCTCACTGGTGTCTCCGGCCTCTCTCTCTCTGGTCTCTCTCACCATGTCTCTCTCTCTCCCTCACTGGTCTCTCTCCCTCCCTCATTGGTCTCTCTCTCTCTCTCCCTCACTGGTCTCTCCGGCCTCTCTCTCCCTGGTCTCTCTCACCATGTCTCTCTCTCTCTCTCTTCAGGAGGAGACTTTTACTCTGCCACCATGACAGACTTCTTGGCCAGTGATGCAGTGATCTATCGCAGTCTGGGCGAGAGCAGTCCTGTGCTGAGGACCGTCAAGTACGACTCCAAATGGCTCCGAGGTGAGTGACCAGCACGAGTCTGACAGGGAAGACCAGAACGAGCCACATAGATGCTCTCCCATAAGACCAGCAATTAATTAATTAATTACTTTTAGAATTATGTATTTAATCAATTTGTATGTATGGAAGAAGGATTATTATAGACTGGATCAATCTATCACATCTATAATCAAACCTTCTCTCTCTGGTCTCTCTCTGGTCTCTCTCTGGTCTCTCTCTGGTCTCTCTCTGGTCTCTCTGGTCTCTCTGGTCTCTCTCTGGTCTCTCTCTGGTCTCTCTCTGGTCTCTCTTTGGTCTCTCTCTGGTCTCTCTCTGGTCTCTCTCTGGTCTCTCTTTGGTCTCTCTCTGGTCTCTCTCTGGTCTCTCTCTGGTCTCTCTTTGGTCTCTCTCTGGTCTCTCTCTGGTCTCTCTCTGGTCTCTCTCTAGTTTCTCTCTGCTCTCTCTTGTCCCTCTCTCTGGTCTCTCTCTGCTCTCTCTCTGCTCTCCCTCTAATCTCCCTCTGCTCTCTCTCTGGTCTCTCTCTGGTCTCCCTCTGCTCTGCCTCTGGTCTCTCTCTGGTCTTTCGTCCTCATTATGGTCTCTGATCTCACCGGTCGCTGCTGAAAGTTTCTCACAAAGACCTGGGTTTCTTTCAGAGCCGCACTTCCTCCACGCCATAGAGTACGGGAACTACGTGTACTTCTTCTTCAGTGAGATCGCGGTGGAGTACACGTCGCTGGGAAAGGTAAGAGGACCGGGACGAGCCCGAGTGAAAGCCTTTTCATGGAGCCTCACAGCTCTTTACAATCCGCACACTTCAGTCGGAGCCACAGGAAAGAGTCCGGATCAGAACACGATGTAGAATCTCAACATTAGTGAAGAGCGACTGTGATTCTTTCAAAAAGTCAAGAATGGTTTCAACAAAAAGAGACAAAACCTGTTCAGATCCGAAAGAATTATTTATATATGAGAGCTTTAAACTGTATATGCTATTATTGTTATATTCAAACCCTAACCCTCTTTCTCTGGTCTCTCTCTGGTCTCTCTCTGGTCTCTCTCTGGTCTCTCTCTGGTCTCTCTCTGATCTCTCTCTGGTCTCTCTCTCTCTCTCTGGTCTCTCTCTCTCTCTCTGCTCTCCCTCTCTGCTCTCTCTCTCTCTAGTTTCTTTCTGGTCTCTCTCTGGTCTCTCTCTCTAGTCTCTCTCTGGTCTCTCTCTGCTCTCTCTCTGGTCTCTCTCTGGTCTCTCTCTGGTCTCTCTCTGGCCTCTCTCTGGTCTCTCTCTGGTCTCTCTCTGGTCTCTCTCTGGTCTCTCACTAGTCTCTCTCTAGTCTCTCTCTGGTCTCTCTCTGGTCTCTCTCTGGCCTCTCTCTGGTCTCTCTCTGGTCTCTCTCTGCTCTCTCTCTGGTCTCTCTCTGGTCTCTCTCTGGTCTCTCTCTCTGGTCTCTCTCTCTCTGGTCTCTCTGGTCTCTCTCTGGTCTCTCTCTGGTCTCTCTCTCTGGTCTCTCTCTGGTCTCTCTCTGGTCTCTCTCTGGTCTCTCTCTGGTCTCTCTCTGGTCTCTCTCTCTGGTCTCTCTCTGGTCTCTCTCTTGTCTCTGTCTGGTCTCTCTCTCTGGTCTCTCTCTGGTCTCTCTCTCTCTCTCTGGCCTCTTTGTTTCAGTCCAAACAAACCATTATTAAACTAGTTTTGTTCAGTAAAATCTGCCAACATAATCTCCAAACTCAGGTTATTTTACTGTGATCTATGAGTCTAAGTCCCTTCATCAAGTAAAACATAGATAGACAAATATCCACAGGTGCAAAGATGAACTTTCGGCCTCTGGGAGTTATTATTTTTAAACGAGCACTGGACCTTTACCCACAAATATGAGAAGTTTATGAAGATCTATTGTGATGGAGTCTTCCAATAAAAATGAGAGTTTGAGAATGAGAGGAGTCCGTTCTAGTTTATGTCAAAGTGAATGTCATTATAATTGGATAGAGTCTGGCTCTGTGACCGGCCCCGGGCCCCGGAGCCAAACACAAGATGGATGAGAGCTATTCTTCATTTTGAGGTGTTTGTTGGAAACTTTAGCCCTGTCCGTGGCTGTAGACCCAGGACTGAGGCTGTAGACCCAGGACTGAAGCTGTAGACCCAGGACTGAAGCTGTAGACCCAGGACTGAGGCTGTAGACCCAGGACTGAAGCTGTAGACCCAGGACTGAGGTTGTAGACCCAGGACTGAGGCTGTAGACCCAGGACGGAGGCTGTAGATCCAGGACTGAGGCTGTAGATCCAGGACTGAGGCTGTAGACCCAGGACTGAGGCTGTAGACCCAGGACTGAGGTTGTAGACCCAAGACTGAAGCTGTAGACCCAGGACTGAAGCTGTAGACCCAGGACTGAGGCTGTAGACCCAGGACTGAGACTGTAGATCCAGGACTGAGGCTGTAGACCCAGGACTCAGGACTGGTATAATCCCACATATTCTCCTCAGGTGGTGTTCTCCAGAGTGGGCCGTGTGTGTAAGAACGATAACGGCGGGTCGCCCCGGGTCTTGGAGCGGTACTGGACGTCCTTCCTCAAAGCCCGTCTGAACTGCTCGGTTCCTGGAGACTCCTTCTTCTACTTCGACGTCCTTCAGTCTCTCACCAACGTCCTGCAGATCAACCACCGCCCCGCCGTGCTGGGGGTCTTCACCACGCAGGCCAACAGGTCAGACCCCGGGGACAGGATTTACTCACATTTGAAGCAGAGGTCTCAAACTGGTCCTCAAAGGGCCGGGGGGTCCACGGGTTTTCATTCCAACCAAGCAGGAGCTCATCAGACTCCGCCCATTTCCTCAAGTTCGATCTGAACCTGGAGACCTGAGGAAATGAGTGTGGTGTCTCTCCGTTCTTCCTCTCTGGTCTCTCTCTGGTCTCTCTCTGGTCTCTCTCTGGTCTCTCTCTGGTCTCTCTCTGGTCTCTTTCTCTGGTCTCTCTCTCTCTCTGGTCTCTCTCTCTAGTCTCTTTCTGGTCTCTCTATGGTGTCTCTCTGTGGTTTCTCTCTCTAGTCTCTTTCTGTTCTCTGTCGTCTCTCTCTGTGGTTTCTCTCTCTGGTCTCGCTCCGGTCTCACTTACTGTAGGTCTCTCTCTCGCTCTGGTCTCTCTCTGGTCTCTCTTTGGTCTCACTTTCTGGTCTCTCTCTGGTCTGTCCATGGTCTCTCTCTGGTCTAGCTCTCTTCCCGGTAGCTCTTTCTGCTCTCCCTAGTCTCTTTCTGGTCTCTCGCTCCGATCTCACTATGGTCCCTTTCTGGTCTCTCTTTCTGCTCTTGCTGGTCTCCCTCTGGTCTCTCTCTGGTCTCTCGGTCTGGTCTTTCTCTCTGGTATCTCTTTCATCTCTTTCATCTCTCTCTAGCCTCTTTCTGGATTTGTTAGCGTAGCCACCATAGCAGGTGTAGCATTTGAGCTAACATGTTCAAGCTAGCCCAGTAGGATGCTTGGAGTTCTTTAGGAAGTAGAGCACGTCATCAAGTTTGAAATGAACTGGATTTGTCATTTGTATCTGTGAGAGAGACCCTAGAGACCCACGTTTCACCCTGATGCCCTCTGCCCTCTCTCCAGCATCACGGGCTCCGCGGTCTGTGCCTTCTACATGGACGACATCGAGAAGTCCTTCAGCGGGAAGTTCAAGGAGCAGAAGAACAGCGAGTCGGCCTGGACCCCGGTGCCCGACGAGCAGGTCCCCAAACCCAGGTCAGACCCCGGCTTTGGAAGACAGAGGCTGTAGACCCAGGACTGAGGCTGTAGACCCAGGACTGAGGCTGTAGACCCAGGACTGAGGCTGTAGACCCAGGACTGAGGCTGTAGACCCAGGACGGAGGCTGTAGACCCAGGACTGAGGCTGTAGACCCAGGACTGAGGCTGTAGACCCAGGACTGAGGCTGTAGGCCCAGGACTGAGACTGTAGACCCAGGACTGAGGCTGTAGACCCAGGACTGAGGCTGTAGACCCAGGACTGAGGCT
Organism: Knipowitschia caucasica; assembly: GCA_964034765.1. NCBI lineage: Eukaryota > Metazoa > Chordata > Actinopteri > Gobiiformes > Gobiidae > Knipowitschia > Knipowitschia caucasica. The sequence goes on along the minus strand of OZ035829.1, from coordinate 34,862,432 downwards.
GTAGACCCAGGACTGAGACTGTAGACCCAGGACTGAGGCTGTAGACCCAGGACTGAGGCTGTAGACCCAGGACTGAAACAGAAAATGAAGTCTTTGTTGTAGATTGTTGTGGTTCAGACTCAATCCTGGTTTTATTGTGATTTTTTATGTATTTTGCCAAACTCCCCCTTTTCCATCTCCCCCCCCAGTTGTGTTTATCTCGGTGTGACAGCGGCAGGCGTTGCATCTGCTTCACACCCCCCCCCCCCCCCCCCCCCCCCCGTTCTCCCCTTCCTCCCCCTCCTGCCCCCTCCCCCCCTCTCGCTCTGGCACCTGTTCGTCCCCACAGTCTGCAGCAGCTGCCAGAGCCTTTTTACATCTGCAGAAGACACCAGTGAACACACCGTAACACCATGGGGCTGTACCAGGGGAGCTGTACCAGGGGCTCTACCAGGGGGCTCTACCAGGGGGCTCTACCAGGGGGCTCTACCAGGGGGCTCTACAAGGGGGCTGTACCAGGGGGCTGTAACAGGGGGGACAGTGGTCAAGGACCGTGTGTGTTCATGTGGCTTGGTTTTGTTTTTTATCCCAGTTTTGTAAAAACAGAGAGAAAGGCCAGAGAGAGAGAGGCCAGAGAGAGAGAGAGAGACCAGAGAGAGAGAGAGGCCAGAGAGAGAGAGAGGCCAGAGAGAGAGAGAGGCCAGAGAGAGAGAGGCCAGAGAGAGAGAGGCCAGAGAGAGAGAGAGAGAGACCAGAGAGAGAGAGAGACCAGAGAGAGAGAGAGGCCAGAGAGAGAGAGAGGCCAGAGAGAGAGACCACAGAGAGAAAGGCCAGCGAGAGAGAGGCCACAGAGAGAGAGAGACCAGAGAGAGAGACCACAGAGAGAGACCAGAGAGAAAGGCCAGCGAGAGAGAGGCCACAGAGAGAGAGAGACCAGAGAGAGAGACCACAGAGAGAGACCAGAGAGAGAGACCACAGAGCGAGACCAGAGAGAGAGACCAGAGAGAGACCAGAGAGAAAGGCCACAGAGAGAGAGAGACAGATAACAAAGAGAGAGAGATGATGATGTCCTGGTTCTGTTATGGTTCAGTCCTGGTCTCAGTCCCTGGCCTTTTCAGTCCTTATATCAGTCCTGGTCTCAGTCTTCCAGTATGGCTCAGTCCTGGTTCAGTCCTGGCTCAGTCCTGGTTCAGTCCTGGCTCAGTCCTGGTTCAGTCCTGGCTCAGTCCTGGCTCAGTCCTGGTTCAGTCCTGGCTCAGTCCTGGCTCAGTCCTGGTTTAGTCCTGGTTCAGTCCTGGTTCAGTCCTGGCTCAGTCCTGGCTCAGTCCTGGTTCAGTCCTGGTTCAGTCCTGGTTCAGTCCTGGTTCAGTCCTGGCTCAGTCCCGGCTCAGTCCCGGCTCAGTCCCGGCTCAGTCCTGGTTCAGTCCTGGTTCAGTCCTGGCTCAGTCCTGGCTCAGTCCTGGTTTAGTCCTGGTTCAGTCCTGGTTCAGTCCTGGTTCAGTCCTGGCTCAGTCCTGGTTCAGTCCTGGCTCAGTCCTGGCTCAGTCCCGGCTCAGTCCTGGTTCAGTCCTGGTTCAGTCTGAATATTGAAGTGATGAAGGGTAAACGTGGTCTTTGCCCTCGATCCAATCTCAGTCTCTTTGCTCTGGGTTTAAATCCTCCTTTTGGGCGATCGTTTCAAACACAGAGATAAGATCAGAACGATAACCTTCATTTGCCTCTCAGTGGGAACCCTCTGAGACTCTGAGTCCATCTCTGTCAGGCTGATCTGACTAACACCAACAAAACCACTACTGTAGACGACGGCAGATTATGATTTCGAATGCAGTTCACAATGTAATAATAATAATAATAATAATAATAATAATAATAATAATAATAATAATAATAATAATAACATTTCTATCACTTTCAAAATGGAGAATCTGTCATCTCCATGGCGACGACGATGCTGGTGAGAAAGAGAAGGTTCCAGACGTATTGTGCTGTATGGTCAAAATGGCGGCTCCTCTCCCTAACCTATTTGCAGTAAAACCACAGTGGAATACTTGAGCGAGAGGCCCCAGTGTGTGACAGACAAGAGTAAAACACGCTACAAAAGTACAACAGTCACTGAGAAAACGACAAAAACACAGTGCAAGATCATTAAAGGGTTATACAACTGAAAGAAGCTGTTAGCATGTTAGCATGTTAGCATAGCCAGGTGTCTTGCAGCCAACGGTATCTTCTGCCAGAGGGAAGAAGCTGGAACATGGCTTTTCCCGAGTCCAGAAGAGTTATTGGTTATCGAAGAACCTCCAGAAATAGTACATGTGTAGATAGCTGGCTGAGTGTGTTATGTGTGTGTGTGTGTGTGTGTGTGTGTGTCTGTGTGTGGCGTGTTTGTGTGTGTGTATGTCTGTGTATCTGTCAGTGTGTGTGTGTGCGTGTGTCTGTCAGTGTGTGTGGGTGTGTGAGTCTGTCAGTGTGTGTGTGTGTGTGCGTGTGTCTGTGTCTGTTTCTGTGTGTGTGTGTGTGTTTGAGTCTGTGCGTGTGTGTGTGTGTCTGTGTGCGTGTGTCTGTCTATTGTTTATTTATGTAGCGCCTTTCTCAGACCAGAGTCAAAGCGGTTGACAGTTGTGGGCATTAGTCTCTCGCTCCACACAGAGAGGGAGAACCCAGAGCACCCGGAGGAAACCTGCACAGACACGGGGAGAACATGCAAACTCCACGTTCAGACCGGGATTTGAACCCAGGACTATCCACTCAGTGTGTGTGTGTGTGTGTGTGTGTGTGTGTGTGTTCGCAGACCCGGCTGCTGTGCGGGCGAGGCCTCTGCCGGCTCCTTTAAGTCCTCCACCACGTTCCCCGACGACACCCTCACCTTCATCAAGTCCTTCCCTCTCATGGACGAGTCTGTGGCCTCCGTCAACCACCGACCCTGCTTCACCCGCACCACCAGCAGGTACCGCACACACACCAGGACTCTCTCTGGGCTCTCTCTGGTCTCTCTCTCTGGTCTCTCTCTGGTCTCTCTCAGGTCTCTCTCAGTTCTCTCTCTGGTCTCTCTCAGGTCTCTCTCTGGTCTCTCTCAGGTCTCTCTCTGGTCTCTCTCTGGTCTCTCTCTGGTCTCTCTCTGGTCTCTCTCTGGTCTCTCTCTCAGGTCTCTCTCTGGTCTCTCTCAGGTCTCTCTCTGGTCTCTCTCAGGTCTCTCTCTAGTCTCTCTCTGGTCTCTCTCTGGTCTCTCTCTGGTCTCTCTCTCTGGTCTCTCTCTGGTCTTTCTCTGGTCTCTCTCTCTGGTCTCTCTCTGGTCTCTCTCTGGTCTCTCTGGTCTCTCTCTCTGGTCTCTCTCTGGTCTCTCTCTGGTCTCTCTCTGGTCTCTTTCTCTGGTCTCTCTCTGGTCTCTCTCTGGTCTCTCTCTCTAGTCTTACAGTTTTAGAATCACCTCTGAGGAATTGGCTCTACATTGAGTACATTAAACTCCACTATATGTTTGCAAACAGCCTCCACCTGTTCATCGCACACACACACACACACACACACACACACACACACACACACACACACACACACACACACACACACACACACACATACACACAGACACACACACACACACCCGAGCTCAGGGACAACACTTGCCTTCGTGCATCTGGCTCTGAAAGCCTGGCCGCATCTGCCTCCATCTCGCCGTCTCCCCACTGGGCGCGCTCACAAATGAAATCTAACCAGCAGCCAATCAGAACGCAGCGTCAGCCATCCGCTCTCACTGTGGGTAAACACGGCACCGGGGCCCATCTGCCAGACACCAACCCCGGCACACACACACACGCGGGACGGCATGCCAAACATCCGCCAGCTTCATTAGGAGGGCAGGCTGCAGGATTCCCTCAAACCTGGCGCCCCAAAAATATGCCGTGAGCGAATGAGCAAACAATGAAGAAAAGTCAACAACTGTTAAGACGAGAGGTGCCCTTCAGCTCGAAGCCTGGGGCCCGGCTGGTCCTTGGGAGCCCACGGCAGGAGGCGAAGAATATGAATCAGTTAGAGAGAGTTAGAGCTGAGTGAACTGAAGTGGGACTGATGTGTGAGAGAAGGAGAGAGAGGAGGTCTGGAGGAGATCTGGAGGAGAGAGGGGAAGTTTACAGGAGGAGGTCTGGAGGAGAGAGAGGAGGTCTGGAGGAGGTCTGGAGGAGAGAGGGGAAGTTTACAGGAAGAGGTCTGGAGGAGAGAGGGGAGGTCTGGAGGAGAGAGAGGAGGTCTGGAGGAGAGAGAGGAGGTCTGGAGGAGAGAGAGGAGGTCTGGAGGAGAGAGAGGAGGTCTGGAGGAGAGAGGGGAGGTTTACAGGAGGAGGTCTGGAGGAGAGAGGGGAGGTCTGGAGGAGAGAGGGAGGTTTACAGGAGGAGGTCTGGAGGAGAGAGGGGAGGTTTACAGGAGGAGGTCTGGAGGAGAGAGGGGAGGTTTACAGGAGGAGGTCTGGAGGAGAGAGGGGAGGTTTACAGGAGGAGGTCTGGAGGAGAGAGGGGAGGTTTACAGGAGGAGGTCTGGAGGAGGAGAGAGGGGAGGTTTACAGGAGGAGGTCTGGAGGAGAGAGAGGAGGTTTACAGGAGGAGGTCTGGAGGAGAGAGAGGAGGTTTACAGGAGGAGGTCTGGAGGAGAGAGAGGAGGTTTACAGGAGGAGGTCTGGAGGAGAGAGAGGAGGTTTACAGGAGGAGGTCTGGAGGAGAGAGAGGAGGTCTGGAGGAGAGAGGGGAGTGTAATAATCTACGCTCGGACTATCTACGCTCGGACTATCTACGCTCGGACTATCTATGATCGGACTATCTACGCTCGGACTATCTACGCTCGGACTATCTACGCTCGGACTATCTACGCTCGGACTATCTACGCTCGGACTATCTATGATCGGACTATCTACGCTCGGACTATCTACGCTCGGACTATCTACGCTCGGACTATCTATGATCGGACTATCTACGCTCGGACTATCTAAGCTCGGACTATCTACGCTAAGGGTGCTTTCACACCTGCACCATTTAGTCCACTTAAAACGGACTGGAGTCTGGATCACCTGCAAGTACGGTTCATTTGAGCAGGTGTGAAAGTGGACCATGAATTTGGTGTGAAAGCACCCTAACAGAGCAGGGCCATATTGAGGCCGGTCTGCGTTCTCACCAGCAGTGAACCAGACTGGAGTCCGCATGGAACCGTACCGAGACCAGCTCCCTAAGGTGGTCTCGGTACGGTTCTTTAGTCCGGACCAAATTTAAATGTTGCAGGTGTGAAAGCACCCTCAGACTATCTACGCTCGGACTATCTACGCTCGGACTATCTACGCTCGGACTATCTACGCTCGGACTATCTACGCTCGGACTATCTACGCTCGGACTATCTACGCTCGGACTATCTACGCTCGGACTATCTACGCTCAGACTATCTACGCTCGGACCACAGTTATATATTGTGTTAGCAGTGCATTGCTTTTGTACCATTTCATCAGTGATTGTTGTACAGCTTAACTTGTGCTAATGCTAATGTTAGCATATAGATCACACTAAAACTAGATGGCTCCGTGGGATGAGAGCGTAGGGGCAATGAGAAGCCTGTGAGCGAGTTGGGGGCGGGGCTAAACATTCAAATCTTGCAGAAACAGGTATAGCTCCTTTAAGGGGGCCGTCTATATTCGTACAAATCCAAACACAGACTTTTCTCCTGCTGCTGAGGAGGTGGGCCGGATGTGTAAATGTATTTGTCTCTTGCTGCTGTTTACAAAAACCCAAAGTAGGGATTAAAATCTGCTGGATGTCCATTTTTTGTGTCTTC
>OZ035829.1:34554151-34851651 GCA_964034765.1 Knipowitschia caucasica | reverse complement strand
GACCAGAGAGATAGACCAGAGTGAGACCAGAGAGATAGACCAGAGTGAGACCAGAGAGAGACCAGAGAGAGAGAGCAGAGTGAGACCAGAGAGATAGACCAGAGTGAGACCAGAGAGAGACCACAGAGAGACCAGAGAGAGAGACCACAGAGAAACCAGAGAGAGACCAGAGTGAGACCAGAGAGAGATAGCAGAGAGAGACCTCCTCCGAGTCCCTGCAGGAGGCCAGTCCCTGTGCTCCTCAGAGAGTTAGTTCATACTAACATATGTCACATGTGTACTTTGAGGCCGAGGAGGTATTGGAGGTACTTTGTTGCTTCAAAGTCTATTCTCTGAGCCACAGGTGCAGAGACCTGAGACCAGGACTAATGTGATGGTACTTCCTGGGACTGGTCTGGACTAATGTGATGGTACTTCCTGGTTCTAGTCAGGACTCGAGCCTCAGTGTTTCAGATAAACTACAGCTGTTTTATAAGTTGAAGGAGAGAGACATTAGTGTTTTTACGGCCTCAGTCCTGCAGACGGGTCTCAGTTTCTCTGGAGATTCTCAGATCCTTGGACCAAGACGTTCTGTTATTGCTGTTAAACTGTTTTCCTTCAGACGTCCCGCTCTGAAATCTGAGCTCCCTTGACATGAGAGATGGACTTATCTCTGCAGAGGCGGCCTCAGTAATCCAGCCCATGTGCAAGACATTTCCAAGTCATAATATTTGGACACCACACATAAAGTTAAAGATAGTTCTGAGCCGGAGTGATCCCGAGAGCTCAGCCTGTCCCAGCCTGTCCCAGCGTCCTGCTCTGTGCTCTGCAGAGACTGTTGCAGAGGTGCTTTATCTGCCCTTGTCTGAGGTGAAGGAGAAGGTTAGAGCTGCTCAGTGCTGCCCCCTGCCTGTCACACACTGGACTCACAGCTGTGGGTTTGGTTGGTTCAATTGCCTTCGTTTCTATCAAGAAAATAACCAGAGAGAGAGAGTAAAGAGAGAGACCAGACAGAGACCAGGGAGAGACTAGAGAGACCAGACAGAGACCAGGGAGAGACTAGAGAGACCAGGGAGAGATCAGAGAGAGACCAGGGAGAAACTAGAGGGACCAGAGAGAGGCTAGAGAGAGACCAGAGAGAGACTAGAGAGAGACCATAAAGAGAGACCAGAGAGAGACCAGAGAGAGACCATAGAGAGAGACCTGACAGAGACCAGAAAGAGACCAGAGAGAGACCAGAGAGAGACTAGGGAGCGACCAGAGAGAGACTAGGGAGCAACCAGAGAGAGACCAGAGAGAGACTAGGGAGCGACCAGAGAGAGACTAGGGAGCGACCAGAGAGAGACCGGAGAGAGACCAGAGAGAGACCAGAGAGAGAGACCAGAGAGAGACCAGAGAGAGACCAGAGAGAGACCAGAGAGAGACCAGAGAGAGACCAGAGAGAGAGACCAGAGAGAGACCAGAGAGAGACCAGAGAGAGAGACCAGAGAGAGACCAGAGAGAGAAGCCAGGGATGTAGTTATTGTAATATTGTACATTCACAAGCTACAGTCAAACTCACTGATCTAATTCTCGCTGTTCTATTTTTGGAGCCGTGTGGAATGTCGGCCCCTGGTTTTGGCCCCTGGTCTTGGCCCCTGGTCTTGGCCCCTCTCTCTAACTTTACACTCAGAGGTAGCATTTCTTCTCTTCCACCGAGGGAACAGTCCTAGTAGCACGCTAACCCGACTCATAAATGTGATCCAGCTGATGGGAGCAGAGCCAAGGGAGGAGAGGGGTTGAGAGGAGGGGAGGGGAGGAGAGGAGAGGAGGGGGGAGGAGGAGGGGAGAGGAGGGGGGAGGAGGAGAGGGAGGGGAGAGGAGGAGAGGGAGAGGAGGGGAGGGAGAGGAGAGGAGGGGAGAGAGGAGGGGAGAGGAGAGGAGGGGATAGGAGGGGAGAGGAGGGGAGAGGAGAGGAGAGGAGAGAGGAGGGGAGAGGAGAGGAGAGGAGAGGAGGAGAGGAGGGGAGAGGAGAGGAGAGGAGAGGAGAGAGGAGGGGAGGGGAGAGGAGAGGAGAGGAGAGGAGAGAGGAGGGGTGAGGAGAGGAGAGTAGGGGAGAGGAGAGGAGAGGAGGGGAGGGGAGAGGAGAGGAGGGGAGAGGAGAGAAAGGGGAGAGGAGTGGAGGGGAGAGGAAGTGGAGGGGAGGGAGAGGAGAGGAGAGGAAGTGGAGGGGAGGGAGAGGAGAGGAGAGGAAGAGGAGGGGAGGGAGGGGAGAGGAAGAGGAGGGGAGAAGAGGGGAGAAAGGAGATATTTAGATTTTCTGGGTTTGAGTTGTCGCTGAAACAGTCGAGGTCAGAAGTTTATTCACCACAAACAAAAATACTTTGTCCAAGTTTCCACAGACTCTGATAATCAGGACCAGAGAGAGACCAGAGAGAGACTGGAGAGAGACCAGAGAGAGACCAGAGAGAGACCAGAGAGAGACCAGAGAGAGACCAGAGAGAGACTGGAGAGAGACCAGAGAGAGACCAGAGAGAGACCAGAGAGAGACCAGAGAGAGACCAGAGAGAGACTAGAGAGAGACCAGAGAGAGACCAGAGAGAGACCAGAGAGAGACCAGAGAGAGACCAGAGAGAGACAGAGGCTGGAGAGAGACTGGAGAGAGAGAGACCAGAGAGGGACCAGAGAGAGACCAGTGAGAGACAATGAAATCGAGTTAAAGTAGAACAGGACCAAGTAGGGCTGGTGGAAACATGACTAAATATTTAGACTGTAATAAAACATGGTGAGGAGTGTAGGGTCAGAGAGTGTTTGGACCTGTACAATCCCAGGTTCTCTCTCAATCTTAAAAAATAATACTGGCCCTTTAAGTCCTCGTCCTCTCTTCTGACTCCCCTCTCCTCCCCCTCCCTCCCTCCCCCTCCCTCCCTCCCTCCCCCTCCCTCCCTCTTACAAGTCTGCGTTGGCAGGTTTTGCTCACCCCAGGCTCCTCTGATGCCAATATTAAGTTTCAGAAGCGAAAGCCGTGTTTTTGGAGCAGTGGCTCAGGATTGTGTGAAATAGGAGTTTTAATAAGACCAGAGTGAGACCAGAGTGAGACCAGAGTGAGACCAGAGAGAGACCAGAGAGAGACCAGAGAGAGGGACCAGAGAGGGACCAGAGAGAGGGACCAGAGAGGGACCAGAGAGAAACCAGAGAGAAACCAGAGAGAGACCAGAGAGAGACCAGAGAGAGGGACCAGAGAGGGACCAGAGAGAAACCAGAGAGAGACCAGAGAGAGACCAGAGAGAGGGACCAGAGAGGGACCAGAGAGAAACCAGAGAGAGACCAGAGAGAGGGACCAGAGAGGGACCAGAGAGAAACCAGAGAGAGACCAGAGAGAGACCAGAGAGAGGGACCAGAGAGGGACCAGAGAGAAACCAGAGAGAGACCAGAGAGAGACCAGAGAGAGGGACCAGAGAGAAACCAGAGAGAGAGACCAGAGAGAGACCAGAGAGAGGGACCAGAGAGGGACCAGAGAGAAACCAGAGAGAGACCAGAGAGGGACCAGAGAGAAACCAGAGAGAGACCAGAGAGAGAGACCAGAGAGAGACCAGAGAGAGACCAGAGAGAGACCACAGAGAGAGACCAGAGAGAGACCAGAGAGAGACCAGAGAGAGAGACCAGAGAGAGACCAGAGAGAGGGACCAGAGAGGGACCAGAGAGAAACCAGAGAGAGACCAGAGAGGGACCAGAGGCTGAGAGACTGGAGATTCTAGTGAAGAATGTATAGATTCATGTTTTAAAGGAGATAGAACCAGCACCAAACAGCACTAAATTATAAACCTTAAATAATTTGTCATTTTTCATCTGAACCCAACTTTGAAATTTGAGCTGGATCCAATTATCTTCCAAATCCAGACCCTCACTCAGTCCTTTTCCGGACCATACTAGACCCTCACTCAGTCCTCTTCCGGACCATACTAGACCCTCACTCAGTCCTCTTCCGGACCATACCAGACCCTCACTCAGTCCTCTTCCGGACCATACCAGACCCTTCACACCATTTCACCATGGTGAAATGGCTCTAAAGTGCAAATGTGTGTTCCTGAAATCAGTGTCAGAGGAACCAGCTGTGAACCATGTGAGTTTACTGGTTTGACCAAATTTTAGGTCTCTTTTTTGTTGGTAGTATATACAGTAGTATATACAGATTTATCTACAGATGTATACATACACATCGATATTTATATACTTCTGCGAGAGCAGAGTGAGAGAGATAAGGGAGATAGACCAGGTAGAGAGATCAGAGAGAGAGAGAGAGAGAGAGACCAGAGAGAGAGAGACCAGGGAGAGACCAGGTAGAGAGACCAGGGAGAGAGATCAGAGAGAGAGACCCAGGTAATCTCTTATTAAAGCTCTTAGCTAGCTACTCTCACAGAGAGAGTCGGCAACATGCTAACGGTACATGCTAAAAATCCATGCTAATGGAGCAGGCTAACGGTACATGCTAACAGTACATGCTAGTGGTGCTGTGCTACAGTATATCTGCTTCATCCATTGATAGTATTTTGAGTTCCTGACGTTGACCTTTCCAACACAGACTGTAGTGTGTCGCCATCTGCTCCACTCTCATTAAAGCTTTTATATTTTCATTAAATCTCACTCTTATTCATCGAGAGTTGCCAAATTGAATAGAAAAAGCAGTAAAAGGGCATAAAGTTGCTGATGTTAATGCTAATGCTTCAGCTCTCGAATCCAGATCCTCCAGTCCAGGTTCAAGATGAGAGATCCAAGTGTCTCACAGTGGGAAATGTCAGTGTTGCATCACCCGTTCCAGACAGTTACAGACAGTTCAGTTACAGTTACAAACAGTTACAGACAGTTACAGACAGTTACAAACAGTTACAGACAGTTACAGACAGTTACAAACAGTTACAGACAGTTCCAGACAGTTACAGACAGTTCCAGACAGTTCAGTTACAGACAGGTACAGGCAGTTACAGACAGATACAGACAGTTACAGACAGTTACAGACAGTTACAGACAGTTACAGACAGACAGTTACAGACGGGTACAGGCAGTTACAGACAGTTACAGACAGTTACAGACAGTTCCAGACAGTTCCAGACAGTTACAGACAGTTACAGACAGTTACAGACAGTTACAGACAGTTCCAGACAGTTCCAGACAGTTCAGTTACAGACAGTTACAGACAGTTACAGACGGTTACAGACAATTACAGACAGATACAGACAGTTACAGACAGTTACAGACAGATACAGACAGTTACAGACAGTTACATACAGTTACAGACAGTTACAGACAGTTACAGACAGATACAGACAGATACAGACAGGTACAGACAGTTACAGACAGTTACAGACAGTTACAGACAGATACAGACAGGTACAGACAGTTACAGACAGTTACAGACAGATACAGACAGTTACAGACAGATACAGACAGTTACAGACAGTTACAGACAGTTACAGACAGTTACAGACAGTTACAGACAGTTCCAGACAGTTCCAGACAGTTCCAGACAGTTCCAGACAGTTCCAGACAGTTCCAGACAGTTACAGACAGTTACAGACAGTTCCAGACAGTTACAGACAGTTACAGACAGACAGTTACAGACAGTTACAGACAGACAGTTACAGACAGACAGTTACAGACAGTTACAGACAGTTACAGACAGTTACAGACAGTTACAGACAGTTACAGACAGTTACAGACAGATACAGACAGTTCCAGACAGATACAGACAGTTCCAGACAGTTACAGACAGATACAGACAGTTCCAGACAGTTCCAGACAGATACAGACAGTTCCAGACAGTTCCAGACAGATACAGACAGTTCCAGACAGTTCCAGACAGATACAGACAGATACAGAAAGTTCCAGAGAGTTACAGACCGTTACAGACAGTTACAGACAGTTACAGACAGATACAGACAGTTACAGACAGGTACAGACAGTTACAGACAGTTACAGACAGTTACAGACAGATACAGACAGTTACAGACAGGTACAGACAGTTACAGACAGTTACAGACAGATACAGACAGTTACAGACAGGTACAGACAGTTCCAGACAGTTACAGACAGATACAGACAGTTCCAGACAGTTCCAGACAGATACAGACAGATACATACAGTTACAGACAGTTACAGACAGTTACAGACAGGTACAGACAGTTACAGACAGTTACAGACAGTTACAGACAGTTACAGACAGTTACAGACAGTTACAGACAGATACAGACAGTTACAGACAGTTACAGACAGGTACAGACAGTTCCAGACAGTTACAGACAGTTACATACAGTTACAGACAGACAGTTACAGACAGTTACAGACAGTTACAGACAGTTACAGACAGTTACAGACAGATACAGACAGTTACAGACAGTTACAGACAGTTACAGACAGTTACAGACAGATACAGACAGTTACAGACAGATACAGACAGTTACAGACAGATACAGACAATTACAGACAGATACAGACAGATACAGACAGTTACAGACAGTTACAGACAGATACAGACAGTTACAGACAGATACAGACAATTACAGACAGATACAGACAGTTACAGACAGTTCCAGACAGGTACAGACAGTTACAGACAGTTACAGACAGATACAGACAGTTACAGACAGTTACAGACAGTTACAGACAGATACAGACAGTTCCAGACAGGTACAGACAGTTCCAGACAGTTACAGACAGTTACAGACAGTTACAGACAGTTACAGACAGTTACAGACAGATACAGACAGTTCCAGACAGGTACAGACAGTTACAGACAGTTACAGACAGTTACAGACAGTTACAGACAGTTACAGACAGACAGTTACAGACAGTTACAGACAGATACAGACAGTTACAGACAGTTACAGACAGTTACAGACAGATACAGACAGTTACAGACAGGTACAGACAGTTACAGACAGTTACAGACAGATACAGACAGATACAGACAGTTACAGACAGTTCCAGACAGTTACAGACAGTTACAGACAGTTACAGACAGTTACAGACAGTTACAGACAATTACAGACAGATACAGACAGATACAGACAGTTACAGACAGTTACAGACAGATACAGACAGTTACAGACAGATACAGACAATTACAGACAGATACAGACAGTTACAGACAGTTCCAGACAGGTACAGACAGTTACAGACAGTTACAGACAGATACAGACAGTTACAGACAGTTACAGACAGTTACAGACAGATACAGACAGTTCCAGACAGGTACAGACAGTTCCAGACAGTTACAGACAGTTACAGACAGTTACAGACAGTTACAGACAGTTACAGACAGATACAGACAGTTCCAGACAGGTACAGACAGTTACAGACAGTTACAGACAGTTACAGACAGTTACAGACAGACAGTTACAGACAGTTACAGACAGATACAGACAGTTACAGACAGTTACAGACAGATACAGACAGTTCCAGACAGGTACAGACAGTTCCAGACAGTTACAGACAGTTACAGACAGTTACAGACAGTTACAGACAGTTACAGACAGATACAGACAGTTCCAGTCAGGTACAGACAGTTACAGGCAGTTACAGACAGTTCCAGACAGTTCAGTTACAGACAGTTCCAGACAGTTCCAGACAGTTACAGACAGACAGTTCCAGACAGTTCCAGACAGTTCAGTTACAGACAGTTACAGACAGTTACAGACGGTTACAGACAATTACAGACAGATACAGACAGTTACAGACAGTTACAGACAGTTACAGACAGTTACAGACAGTTACAGACAGATACAGACAGTTCCAGACAGGTACAGACAGTTACAGACAGTTACAGACAGTTACAGACAGTTACAGACAGTTACAGACAGACAGTTACAGACAGTTACAGACAGATACAGACAGTTACAGACAGTTACAGACAGTTACAGACAGATACAGACAGTTACAGACAGGTACAGACAGTTACAGACAGTTACAGACAGATACAGACAGATACAGACAGTTACAGACAGTTCCAGACAGTTACAGACAGTTACAGACAGTTACAGACAGTTACAGACAGTTACAGACAATTACAGACAGATACAGACAGATACAGACAGTTACAGACAGTTACAGACAGATACAGACAGTTACAGACAGATACAGACAATTACAGACAGATACAGACAGTTACAGACAGTTCCAGACAGGTACAGACAGTTACAGACAGTTACAGACAGATACAGACAGTTACAGACAGTTACAGACAGTTACAGACAGATACAGACAGTTCCAGACAGGTACAGACAGTTCCAGACAGTTACAGACAGTTACAGACAGTTACAGACAGTTACAGACAGTTACAGACAGTTACAGACAGTTACAGACAGACAGTTACAGACAGTTACAGACAGATACAGACAGTTACAGACAGTTACAGACAGTTACAGACAGATACAGACAGTTCCAGACAGGTACAGACAGTTCCAGACAGTTACAGACAGTTACAGACAGTTACAGACAGTTACAGACAGATACAGACAGTTCCAGACAGGTACAGACAGTTACAGGCAGTTACAGACAGTTCCAGACAGTTCAGTTACAGACAGTTCCAGACAGTTCCAGACAGTTACAGACAGACAGTTCCAGACAGTTCCAGACAGTTCAGTTACAGACAGTTACAGACAGTTACAGACGGTTACAGACAATTACAGACAGATACAGACAGTTACAGACAGTTACAGACAGATACAGACAGTTACAGACAGTTACAGACAGATACAGACAGTTACAGACAGTTACATACAGTTACAGACAGTTACAGACAATTACAGACAGATACAGACAGGTACAGACAGTTACAGACAGATACAGACAGTTACAGACAGATACAGACAGGTACAGACAGTTACAGACAGTTACAGACAGATACAGACAGTTACAGACAGTTACATACAGTTACAGACCGTTACAGACAGTTACATACAGTTACAGACCGTTACAGACAGTTACAGACAGTTCCAGACAGTTCCAGACAGTTCCAGACAGTTCCAGACAGTTCCAGACAGTTCCAGACAGTTACAGACAGTTCCAGACAGTTACAGACAGTTACAGACAGTTCCAGACAGTTACAGACAGTTACAGACAGTTCCAGACAGTTCCAGACAGTTACAGACAGTTACAGACAGATACAGACAGGTACAGACAGTTACAGACAGTTACAGACAGATACAGACAGTTACAGACAGTTACATACAGTTACAGACCGTTACAGACAGTTACATACAGTTACAGACCGTTACAGACAGTTACAGACAGTTACAGACAGTTCCAGACAGTTCCAGACAGTTCCAGACAGTTCCAGACAGTTCCAGACAGTTACAGACAGTTCCAGACAGTTACAGACAGTTACAGACAGTTCCAGACAGTTACAGACAGTTACAGACAGTTCCAGACAGTTCCAGACAGGTACAGGCAGTTACAGACAGTTACAGACAGTTCCAGACAGTTCCAGACAGTTACAGACAGTTACAGACAGACAGTTCCAGACAGTTCAGTTACAGACAGTTACAGACCAGACGGTTACAGACAATTACAGACAGATACAGACAGTTACAGACAGTTCCAGACAGTTCAGTTACAGACAGTTACAGACAGTTACAGACGGTTACAGACAATTACAGACAGATACAGACAGTTACAGACAGTTACAGACAGATACAGACAGTTACAGACAGTTACATACAGTTACAGACAGTTACAGACAGTTACAGACAGATACAGACAGTTACAGACAGTTACAGACAGATACAGACAGTTCCAGACAGTTCCAGACAGATACAGACAGATACAGACAGTTCCAGACAGTTACAGACAGACAGTTACAGACAGTTACAGACAGACAGTTACAGACAGACAGTTACAGACAGTTACAGACAGTTACAGACAGATACAGACAGTTCCAGACAGTTACAGAAAGTTCCAGAGAGTTACAGACCGTTACAGACAGTTACAGATAGTTCCAGACAGTTACAGACAGTTACAGACAGTTACAGACAGATACAGACAGTTACAGACAGGTACAGACAGTTACAGACAGTTACAGACAGATACAGACAGATACAGACAGTTACAGACAGTTACAGACAGTTCCAGACAGTTCCAGACAGTTACAGACAGGTACAGACAGTTACAGACAGTTACAGACAGTTCCAGACAGATACAGACAGTTACAGACAGATACAGACAGATACAGACAGTTACAGACAGTTACAGACAGATACAGACAGATACAGACAGTTACAGACAGTTACAGACAGATACAGACAGTTACAGACAGATACAGACAGTTACAGACAGTTACAGACAGTTACAGACAGATACAGACAGTTACAGACAGTTACATACAGTTACAGACAGACAGATACAGACAGTTACATACAGTTACAGACAGTTACAGACAGATACAGACAGATACAGACAGTTACAGACAGTTACAGACAGTTACAGACAGTTACAGACAGATACAGACAGTTACAGACAGGTACAGACAGTTACAGACAGTTACAGACAGATACAGACAGATACAGACAGTTACAGACAGTTACAGACAGTTACAGACAGTTCCAGACAGTTACAGACAGGTACAGACAGTTACAGACAGTTACAGACAGTTCCAGACAGATACAGACAGTTACAGACAGATACAGACAGATACAGACAGTTACAGACAGTTACAGACAGATACAGACAGTTACAGACAGATACAGACAGATACAGACAGTTACAGACAGATACAGACAGTTACAGACAGATACAGACAGTTACAGACAGATACAGACAATTACAGACAGATACAGACAGTTACAGACAGTTCCAGACAGGTACAGACAGTTACAGACAGTTACAGACAGATACAGACAGTTACAGACAGTTACAGACAGTTACAGACAGATACAGACAGTTCCAGACAGGTACAGACAGTTACAGACAGTTACAGACAGTTACAGACAGTTACAGACAGTTACAGACAGTTACAGACAGATACAGACAGTTCCAGACAGGTACAGACAGTTACAGACAGTTACAGACAGTTACAGACAGTTACAGACAGTTACAGACAGTTACAGACAGTTACAGACAGATACAGACAGATACAGACAGTTACAGACAGATACAGACAGAAGAGGGAGTATGAGATCTCTAGCTTTAGCATAATAAGGACAGACTTCTAAAAACTACAACTTTAGCCACAGACTGTAAAAGCTAACCCTCAAACTCAAGACTATTTTTGTTTGATTTGATTTTCCATTTTTATTTTCACAGTACCTTGCAGTTTTGATGGTAACAATGGCACGTTATACTTCATTTTAAAGTCTATTGTCTCCGGAAAACAACCATTTCATTGTTTATGTTCTGAAGTGGGAACTAACATTTTCTTTACAAGTTATAGTTATTTAATTATCATTTTCTATTTCAGCTATGAATCTCTACTTTACTTTACTCTCTACTCTACTCTACTCTACCCTTCTCTACTCTACTCTACTCTACTCTACTCTACCCTACTCTACTCTACTCTACTCACTACTCTACTCTACTCTACTCTACTCTACTCTACCCTACTCTACTCTACTCTACTCTACTCTACTCTACTCTACCCTTGTCTACTCTACTCTACTCTACCCTACTCTACTCACTACTCTACTCTACTCTACTCTACTCTACCTCTACCTTTCTCTACTCTACTCTACTCTACTCTACCCTACCCTACTCTACTCTACTCTACTCTACCTCTACCCTTCTCTACTCTACTCTACTCTACCCTACTCTACTCTACTCTACTCTACTCTACTCACTACTCTACTCTACTCTACTCTACCCTACGCTACTCTACTCTACTCTACTCTACTCGTCTCTACCCTACTCTACTCTACTCTACTCTACTCTACGCTACTCTACTCTACTCTACTCTACTCTACTCTACTCTACCCTACCCTACCCTACCCTACCCTACCCTACCCTACTCTACTCTATGCTACTCTACTCTACTCTACTCTACTCTATTCAACTCTACTCCACTCTACTCTACTCTACTCCACTCTACTCTACTCTACTCTGTGTTGGTGCCGTTGGAGACTGAACCTTCTTCCTGTTCTGTGCAGGAGCTGTCTGGCCTCTCGTGATCCTTACTGCGTCTGGCTCAGGTCCGGGTCCTGCTCCACCGTCTCGCCGGGATTCAAGTGAGTCATCTTTATTTATGTAGCGCATTTGTGTCGTCAGGGAAACGGTCGGTGCTCCGGTTTTCCTCAACCACTAAAAACGTGAACAAAAGTCCCCCATAAAACCTACTCCCAATTCTGTATAACACATTCTGGGGTTGTTCGTTGTACAGTCTGACAGTGGCAAGGAGGAAAGACTTAAATAAATAAATAATGGAAATTCTTAGTTCACAAAAACAGCTAAAAATTACGATTATCAATGTCTCACAAAACGACCGTTGAAGAGAAAGAAGGAATGTCCATAAATGCGTTCTACACACGTTCTACTCTCTCCCCGTAACAACACATGCTAAGCTAACCGCAGATGAACTCACCGTCTCTAAGCTAACACGCAACTAATAAAACCGTGGCTTTACCATGACCTCAATGTGTCGTTCTTTCTGCAAATCCCTCTGGTCTTTCTCTCTGGTCTTTCTCTCTGGTCTTTCTCTCTGGTCTCTATCTGGTCTTTCTCTCTGGTCTCTCTGCTCTCTCTCTGCTCTCTCTGGTCTCTCTCTGGTCTCTCTCTGGTCTCTTGCTGGTCACTCTCTGGTCTCTCTCTGGTCTCTATCTGGTCTCTCTCTGGTCTCTCTCTGGTCTCTCTCTGGTCTCTCTCTCTGCCCTCTCTCTGCTCTCTATCTGTCTCTCTCTGGTCTTTTGCTGGTCTCTCTCTCTGCCCTCTCTTTGCTCTCTCTCTCTTCTCTCTCCTCTCTATCTGGTCTTTTGCTGGTCTCTCTCGGGTCTCTATCTGGTCTCTCTCTGGTCTTTCTCTGGTCTCTTGATGGTCTCTTGCTGGTCTCTTGCTGGTCTCAGCACAGGTACAGCGTTGTCGGATAATACATTTGTAAATGAGTTTCGCATCACTCGCCGTAACAACACACGCTAAGCTAACCGCAGATGAACTCACCGTCTCTCTCTCTAAACACGCGACTAATAAAGCCCTGGCATTAGCATGAGCCCGATGTGTCTCTCTTTCTGCAAATCCCTTTAATTACGAGCGCGCCGAGAGACAATCCCTTTAATCAGGCGCTGTGGCAGGAGGCTCAGGACGCCTGCCTTCTCCCGACGCCGTGGCTCCATTATCAGCCTGTGTGCGGTCAGCGAGGCCCGGACGCCATCTTTAAAGAAACGGATTAGTGTCGGTGTAAGTCTGAGTCGATGCTGTAGCAAGACGTGATATAGGTTAGTATTAGTTAGAATTTAGTATTTAGTATTCTGAGTCGAAGTGGTTCAAACATGGAGGACACAGACTCTGAAAAGTAAAGTCAGAAGAAACTTATGAGAGAGAAGGACATTTATTCACATTTCTGGACAGTGTCAATCTGCTCCCTATGGACCAAGGGTTCTCTGGTCTCTCTCTGGTCTCTCTCTGGTCTCTCTCTCTGGTCTCTCTCTGGTCTCTCTCTGGTCTCTGTCTCTGGTCTCTGTCTCTAGTCTCTCTCTGGTCTCTCTCTCTGGTCTCTCTCTGGTCTCTCTCTCTGGTCTCACTCTGGTCTCTCTCTGGTCTCTCTCTCTGGTCTCTCTCTGGTCTCTCTCTCTGGTCTCACTCTGGTCTCTCTCTGGTCTCTGTCTCTGGTCTCTGTCTCTAGTCTCTCTCTCTGGTCTCTCTCTGGTCTCTGTCTCTGGTCTCTCTCTGGTCTCACTCTGGTTTCTCTCTGGTCTCTCTCTGGTCTCTCTCTGGTCTCTGTCTTTAGTCTCTCCCTGGTCTCTCTCTGGTCTGTCTCTGGTCTCTCTCTGGTCTCTCTCTGGTCTCTGTCTCTAGTCTCTGTCTCTGGTCTCTCCCTGGTCTCTCTCTGGTCTCTCTCTGTCTCTGGTCTCTCTCTGGTCTCTCCCTAGTCTCTCTCTGTCTCTGGTCTCTCTCTGGTCTCTCTCTCTGGTCTCTCTCTGGTCTCTCTCTCTGGTCTCTCTCTGGTCTCTCTCTGGTCTCTGTCTCTGGTCTCTGCTCTTGTCTCTCCCTGGTCTCTCTCTGGTCTCTCTCTAGTCTCTCTCTGTCTCTGGTCTGTCTCTGGTCTCTCTCTGGTCTTTCTCTGCTCTGTCTCTCTGCTCTCTCTCTCTCTGCTCTCCCTCTCTGGTCTCCCTCTCTGTGGTCTCTCTCTCTGGTCTCTCTCTGGTCTCTCTCTCTTCTCTCTCTCTCTCTGGTCTCCCTCTCTGTGGTCTCTCTCTCTCTCTCTCTGCTCTCTCTCTGGTATCTCTCTCTGCTCTCTCTCCTCTCTCTCTCTCTCTGGTCTCCCTCTCTGTGGTCTCTCTCTCTGGTCTCTCTCTTCCTCTCTCTCTGGCAGAGAAACCCATACTGGTCTGAATCTGGGTCAGAGCAGACTGAGAGAGTGGAGCAGTGGAGAGAGAGAGTGGAGCAGAGAGAGAGAGTGGAGCAGAGAGAGAGAGAGCAGAGAGAGAGTGGAGCAGAGAGAGAGAGGAGCAGAGAGAGAGAGTGCAGCAGAGAGAGAGTGGAGCAGAGAGAGAGAGGAGCAGAGAGAGAGAGTGCAGCAGAGAGAGAGTGGAGCAGAGAGAGAGTGGAGCAGAGAGAGAGAGTGGAGCAGAGAGAGTGGAGCAGAGAGAGAGTGGAGCAGAGAGAGAGAGTGGGAGCAGAGAGAGAGAGAGTGGAGCAGAGAGAGAGAGTGGAGCAGAGAGAGAGAGTGCAGCAGAGAGAGAGTGGAGCAGAGAGAGAGAGGAGCAGAGAGAGAGAGTGCAGCAGAGAGAGAGTGGCAGCAGAGAGAGAGTGGAGCAGAGAGAGAGAGTGGAGCAGAGAGAGAGAGTGGAGCAGAGAGAGAGTGGAGCAGAGAGAGAGTGGAGCAGAGAGAGTGAGCAGAGAGAGTGGAGCAGAGAGAGTGGAGCAGAGAGAGAGTGGAGCAGAGAGAGAGAGTGAGCAGAGAGAGAGTGGAGCAGAGAGAGAGAGTGGAGCAGAGAGAGAGTGGAGCAGAGAGAGAGAGTGCAGCAGAGAGAGAGTGGAGCAGAGAGAGAGAGGAGCAGAGAGAGAGAGTGCAGCAGAGAGAGAGTGGAGCAGAGAGAGAGTGGAGCAGAGAGAGAGAGTGGAGCAGAGAGAGAGAGTGGAGCAGAGAGAGAGTGGAGCAGAGAGGAGTGGAGCAGAGAGAGTGGAGCAGAGAGAGTGGAGCAGAGAGAGAGTGGAGCAGAGAGAGAGTGGAGCAGAGAGAGAGTGGAGCAGAGAGAGAGTGGAGCAGAGAGAGAGCAGAGAGAGAGAGTGGAGCAGAGAGAGAGTGGAGCAGAGAGAGAGTGGAGCAGAGAGAGAGTGGAGCAGAGAGAGAGGAGCAGAGAGAGAGTGAGCAGAGAGAGAGAGGAGCAGAGAGAGAGATGCAGCAGAGAGAGAGTGGAGCAGAGAGAGAGAGGAGCAGAGAGAGAGAGTGCAGCAGAGAGAGAGTGGAGCAGAGAGAGAGTGGAGCAGAGAGAGAGTGGAGCAGAGAGAGAGTGGAGCAGAGAGAGAGTGGAGCAGAGAGAGAGAGTGGAGCAGAGAGAGTGGAGCAGAGAGAGTGGAGCAGAGAGAGAGTGGAGCAGAGAGAGAGAGTGGAGCAGAGAGAGAGTGGAGCAGAGAGAGAGAGAGTGGAGCAGAGAGAGAGAGTGGAGCAGAGAGAGAGAGTGGAGCAGAGAGAGAGAGTGGAGCAGAGAGAGAGAGTGGAGCAGAGAGAGAGTGGAGCAGAGAGAGAGAGTGGAGCAGAGAGAGAGAGTGGAGCAGAGAGAGAGAGTGGAGCAGAGAGAGAGTGGAGCAGAGAGAGAGTGGAGCAGAGAGAGAGTGGAGCAGAGAGAGTGGAGCAGAGAGAGTGGAGCAGAGAGAGAGCAGAGAGAGATGGAGCAGAGAGAGAGAGTGAAGCAGAGAGAGAGTGGAGCAGAGAGAGAGAGTGGAGCAGAGAGAGAGTGGAGCAGAGAGAGAGAGTGCAGCAGAGAGAGAGTGGAGCAGAGAGAGAGAGGAGCAGAGAGAGAGAGTGCAGCAGAGAGAGAGTGGAGCAGAGAGAGAGTGGAGCAGAGAGAGAGAGTGGAGCAGAGAGAGAGAGTGGAGCAGAGAGAGAGTGGAGCAGAGAGAGAGTGGAGCAGAGAGAGTGGAGCAGAGAGAGTGGAGCAGAGAGAGAGTGGAGCAGAGAGAGAGAGTGGAGCAGAGAGAGAGTGGAGCAGAGAGAGAGTGGAGCAGAGAGAGAGAGTGCAGCAGAGAGAGAGTGGAGCAGAGAGAGAGTGGAGCAGAGAGAGAGTGGAGCAGAGAGAGAGTGGAGCAGAGAGAGAGAGGAGCAGAGAGAGAGTGGAGCAGAGAGAGAGAGGAGCAGAGAGAGAGAGTGCAGCAGAGAGAGAGTGGAGCAGAGAGAGAGAGGAGCAGAGAGAGAGAGTGCAGCAGAGAGAGAGTGGAGCAGAGAGAGAGTGGAGCAGAGAGAGAGTGGAGCAGAGAGAGAGTGGAGCAGAGAGAGAGTGGAGAGCAGAGAGAGAGAGTGGAGCAGAGAGAGTGGAGCAGAGAGAGTGGAGCAGAGAGAGAGTGGAGCAGAGAGAGAGAGAGTGGAGCAGAGAGAGAGTGGAGCAGAGAGAGAGAGAGTGGAGCAGAGAGAGAGAGTGGAGCAGAGAGAGAGAGTGGAGCAGAGAGAGAGTGGAGCAGAGAGAGAGAGTGGAGCAGAGAGAGAGTGGAGCAGAGAGAGAGAGTGGAGCAGAGAGAGAGAGTGGAGCGAGAGAGAGAGAGAGTGGAGCAGAGAGAGAGTGGAGCAGAGAGAGAGAGTGGAGCAGAGAGAGAGTGGAGCAGAGAGAGAGTGGAGCAGAGAGAGAGTGGAGCAGAGAGAGTGGAGCAGAGAGAGAGAGGAGCAGAGAGAGAGAGAGTGGAGCAGAGAGAGAGTGGAGCAGAGAGAGAGAGTGGAGCAGAGAGAGAGTGGAGCAGAGAGAGGGTGAGCAGAGAGAGAGTGGAGCAGAGAGAGAGTGGAGCAGAGAGAGAGAGAGGAGCAGAGAGAAGAGTGGAGCAGAGAGAGAGTGGAGCAGAGAGAGAGAGTGGAGCAGAGAGAGTAGGAGAGAGAGAGAGAGAGTGGAGCAGAGAGAGAGTGGAGCAGAGAGAGAGAGTGGAGCAGAGAGAGAGTGGAGCAGAGAGAGAGTGGAGCAGAGAGAGAGTGGAGCAGAGAGAGAGAGAGAGAGTGGACAGAGAGAGTGGAGAGAGCAGAGAGAGTGGAGCAGAGAGAGAGTGGAGCAGAGAGAGAGTGGAGCAGAGAGAGAGTGGAGAGAGAGAGAGAGGAGCAGAGAGAGAGTGGAGCAGAGAGAGAGAGAGTGGAGCAGAGAGAGAGAGAGAGCAGAGAGAGAGAGTGGAGCAGAGAGAGAGTGGAGCAGAGAGAGAGTGGAGCAGAGAGAGTGGAGAGAGAGAGAGAGTGGATTAGAGAGAGAGCGACGGCTGAGTCTCTCTCTTCTCCGTTTGCTGTGATTGTAAAATGTGTTTCCTTCAGACTGACACCGGTCGACTCCCAGACGGCTCCGACTCAGTTCAGACGAAGAGCCGCTCACACTCAGAGCTGTCAGGGGCGAGCGAGGGGCGGGAGACCAGTCAGATCCACGTTTAGGCCGAGTCCATATCCCAGTGGGTCCTGTCAGTCAGGTCTGGGCCGGTCTCAGAAAAGTGTTGTTATGAAAGTGATCTGAGCTGGAAACATGTGTTAGAGTCTGGATGTGTGTGTGTCGGGGCTGGATGAAGGGGAAGAAGATTAATGTGGCGCAGCAGTTAAAACAATAGATGAAAAATGTGTTTGGACAATAGACGGAAGATTCTAATCTCTGAATATAGATCTGTGTTTATGAATTACAAAAAGAAAAAACGTTGGCCAAGTTGTTATGTTCAAACATGCCCAAAATGTCTCTCTCTGGTCTCTCTCTCTGGTCTCTCTCTCTGGTCTCTCTCTTTGGTCTCTCTCTGGTCTCTCTCTGGTCTCTCTCTGGTCTCTCTCTGGTCTTCTATCTCTGGTCTCTCTCTGGTCCTCTCTCAGGTCTCTCTCTGGTCTCTCTCTGGTCTCTCTCTGGTCTCTCTCTGGTCTCTCTCTCTGGTCTCTCTCTGGTCTCTCTCTGGTCTTCTCTCTCTGGTCTCTCTCTGGTCTCTATCTAGTCTCTCTGGTCTCTCTCTGTCTATCTCTGGTCTCGCTCTGGTCTCTCTCTGGTCTCTCTCTGGTCTCTCTCTGGTCCTCTCTCTCTGATCTCTCTCTGATCTCTCTCTCTGGTCTCTCTCTCTGGTCTCTCTCTGGTCTCTCTCTGGTCTTCTCTGGTCTCTCTCTGATCTCTCTCTCTGGTCTCTCTCTCTGGTCTCTCTCTGGTCTCTCTCTGGTCTATCTCTGGTCTATCTCTGGTCTCTCTCTGGTCTCTCTCTGGTCTCTCTCTCTGGTCTCTCTCTGGTCTCTCTCTCTGGTCTTCTCTCTCTGGTCTCTCTCTGGTCTCTCTCTGGTCTCTCTCTGGTCACTCCCCGGTCTCTCTCTGGTCTGGCCTCTTCAGCCTCAGCGAGTCTGAGGTGAAAGAAAGTCTGGAGTCCAGAGTCTAAAGTCTTGGGTCTAAACTCTCTCTCTCTCTCTCTCTCTCTCTCTCTCTCTCTCTCTCTCTCTCTCTCTCTTTCTCTCTCTCTCTCTCTCTCTCTCTCTACTCTACTTCACTCTACCCCACTCTACCCTACCCTACTCTACCCAACCCTACTCTACCCTACCCTACTCTACCCTACCCTACCCTACCCTACCCTTCCCTACCCTACCCTACCCTACTCTACTCTACTCTACTCTACCCTACCCTACTCTACCCTACCCTACTCTACCCCAGTGTTTTTCAACCACTGTGCCGCGGCACACTACTAGTGTGCCGTATGATATTGTCTGGTGTGCCGTGAGAAATTCGTCTACTTTGTCTAAAAATAGCTGCATTCGCTGTTGACGAGCGGTGACTTGTTTTGAACTGTGAGTAACCATGTAATACTTTTTCAAATCAGTAGATGGCAGCAGATAGCTAAGTACTTTGAAACTGAAAAATTGGATGCGACCACTGGCTGTAACAGGTCAGCATTGTGGCGAGAAAGGTAAAATTGGATGCGACCAACAAATGTGGGAGGGAGCGAGACAAGAGCTTTGTGGCGAGTGAGAAGTGAAAGTGATAGAGACGTTTTTGAAAATGAATTATGCCGTTTCTGAACAGGATTAACATCCTCCGCTCTGCCCCGGGGCAGCTGTGGCCGCGTTGTAGTGGTTTAACTATGAAATGTACAATTTTTGTACAACAGCTCTCGCGAACGCACTTCTGAACTGGGTACCGAGCGCAGACCATAGTCGAGTGGACAGAACCACAGACATGCGGACCGGACAGAACCATGGACTCGCGTTCAGGACCTCCCGTGTCCCTCATCCAAAACTCCTGAATTTAAAGCTCGGATACCTAAATTTTTCCCATGCACTAACAATGCATGTTCTTTTTGTGAGTTATTATTTGACTATTTGGGCAGAGAGTGGATTTTCTTAGTTTTTTTCCACACAGTTAGTGCCACTTTATTCCCAAACTCTTGTTAATTGTATCGAGAAATATTAAATAAAGCTTAATGTCAAGGCCTGGACTTAAGCATTTTGATGAGAATAACTGTATATTGTGAATATAGGCTACAGAGTATATTGTATACATTATAAGATAAGATAAGATATACTTTATATATCACACAGAGTATGTACAGTATATATTTTTTTACCTTAGTACTGTATACATTTTTACATTTTCTCCTGGAGGTGTGCCGCAAGATTTTTTCAGTGAAAAAAGTGTGCCTTGGCTCAAAAAAGGTTGAAAAACACTGCTCTACCCTACCCTACCCTACTCTACTCTACCCTACTCTACTCTACTCTACTCTACTCTACTCTACTCTACTCTACCCTACCCTACTCTGCTCTACCCTACCCTACTCTACTCTACTCTACCCTACCCTACTCTATTCTACCCTACCCTACTCTACTGTACTCTACCCTACCCTACTCTATTCTACCCTACCCTACTCCACTCTACTCTACCCTACCCTACTCTACTCTACCCTACCCTACTCTACTCTACCCTACTCTACTCTACCCTACCCTACCCTACTCTACCCTACCCTACCCTACTCTTCTCTACCCTACCCTACCCTACTCTACTCTACCATACCTTACTCTACTCTACTCTACTCTACTCTACTCTACCTTACCCTATCCTACTCTACTCTACTCTACTCTACCCTACCCTACTCTACTCTATTCAACTCAACCCTACCCTACCCTACCCTACTCTACCCTACTCTACCCTTCTCTACTCTACCCTACCCTACTCTACTCTACCCTACCCTACTCTACTCTACTCTACTCTACTCTACTCTACCCTACCCTACTCTACTCTACTCTACGTTACCCTACCCTACCCTACTCCACTCTACTCTATTCAACTCTACCCTACTCTACCTTACCCTACCCTACTGTACTCTACTCTACCCTACTCTACCCTTCTCTACTCTACTCTACCTTACCCTACTCTACTCTACCCTACTCTGCTCTGCTCTACCCTACCCTTCTCTACTCTACCCTACTCTATCCTACCCTACCCTACCCTACTCTACTCTACTCTACTCTACCCTACCCTACTCTACTCTACCCTACTCTACTCTACCCTACTCTGCTCTGCTCTACCCTACCCTTCTCTACTCTACCCTACCCTACTCTACTCTACTCTACTCTACTCTACCCTACCCTACTCTACTCTACCCTTCCATTACTCTACTCTACTCTACCCTACTCTACTCTACCCTACTCTGCTCTGCTCTACCCTACCCTTCTCTACTCTACCCTACTCTGCTCTGCTCTACCCTACCCTACTCTACTCTACTCTACTCTATTCAACTCTACCCTACCCTACCCTACCCTATCCTACTCTACCCTTCTCTACTCTACTCTACCCTACTCTACTCTACCCTACCCTACTCTACTCTACTCTACTCTACCCTACCCTACTCTACTCAACTCTACCTTACCCTACCCTACTCCACTCTACTCTATTCAACTCTACCCTACCCTACCTTACCCTACCCTACTCTACTCTACCCTACTCTACCCTTCTCTACTCTACTCTACCCTACCCTACTCTACTCTACCCTACTCTGCTCTGCTCTACCCTACCCTACTCTACTCTACCCTACTCTACCCTACCCTACCCTACTCTACTCTACTCTACCCTACCCTACTCTACTCTACCCTACTCTACTCTACCCTACCTTACTCTACTCTACTCTACCCTACTCTGCTCTACCCTACCCTTCTCTACTCTACCCTACCCTACCCTACTCTACCCTACCCTACTCTACTCTATCCTATTCTGCTCTGCTCTACCCTACCCTTCTCTACTCTACCCTACTCTACCCTACCCTACTCTACTCTACTCTACTCTACCCTACTCTACCCTACCCTACTCTACCCTACCCTACTCTACTCCACCCTACCCTACCCTACTCTACTCTACTCTACTTTACCCTACTCTACTCTACTCTACCCTACTCTACTCTCCCCTGTTTAGGAGTGTTTCCTATGGTCCAGTTAAACCAGTACCAGTTCCTCCTCTAGTCCCTGGTCCTGGTCCTTGTCTTGGTCCTAGTTCTAGTCCTGGTCCTGGTCCAGAGCTGGTGCTAAAGTCTTATATCAGTGATTTCTCTGGTTTTTATCAGATGAAGTTTTGCAGAATCTGGAGCTGCAGCGACGCAGGAATATTCTCTTAACTCCAGCTTTTTTTCTAATTAAAGTCCACCGGCCGCGGATCGATCCCGCTGCCCTCCGACACTTTATCTTGTTTACTAACTTATTGGCGGGTCTGATTTATCGCCCGCAATCCTGAGTCTGAGAGAGCGGCGGGTTGGGCGCGGTGGGCTCATCACAACATTCATTAAGTTGAAAGACAGTGAACTCTGAGGTTTTCAGCCTCACGGTGGAATCAATACCAGAGTGACCCGGGCGCCAGGTCCAAAACAAGGACAGGGCGACTTCTTACAAACACAATTACACACTGAACAGTACCAGAACAGAGAGAGAGACCAGAGAGAGAGAGAGACCAGAGAAAGAGCTGGGAGAGAGAGTCGACAGAGAGAGAGAGCAGGGAGAGGACAGAGAGAGAGACCAGAGAGAGCTGTGAGAGAGAGGACAGAGAGAGAGAGCAGGCAGAGACTAGAGGGAGAGAGACTAGAGAGAGAGCAGAGAGAGAGAGAGCAGGTAGAGAGAGAGAGACCAGAGAGAGAGGACAGAGAGAGAGACCAGAGAGAGAGAGAGAGACCAGAGAGAGAGCTGGGAGAGAGAGAGGACAGAGAGACAGAGCAGAAAGAGACTAGAGGGAGAGAGACTAGAGAGAGAGAGAGCAGAGAGAGAGAGAGCAGGGAGAGAGAGAGAGAGACCAGAGAGAGACAGACCAGAGAGAGAGAGACCTGAGAGAAAGAGAGATCAGAGAGAGAGACCAGAGAGAGAGCAGGGAGAGACCAGAGAGACCAGGAAGAGAGCAGGGAGAGACCAGAGAGAGAGGACAGAGAGACCAAAGAGAGAGACCAGAGAGAGACCAGAGAGAGACCAGGGAGAGACCAGAGAGAGGGACCAGGGAGAGACCAGAGAGAGACCAGGGAGAGACCAGAGAGAGACCAGAGAGAGACCAGGGAGAGACCAGAGAGAGGGACCAGGGAGAGACCAGAGAGAGAGACCAGGGAGAGACCAGAGAGAGACCAGAGAGAGAAGAGAGAGAAACCAAGGAGAGACCAGGGAGAGACCAGAGAGAGAGACCAGAGAGAGACCAGGATATGGTGCTGCTGCTGTTATTGTGCTGTTGAGATCAATAGAAGGTCTTTTCTATCCACGACCTGTGATCTTTAAATTGTTTTGTTGTTTGACGTTGGTGGATTTTAAACTGGGGAGAAATGTTCCTCGATAAACTGGGTCACACGTTTCTTTAGCCCAAACTAATTAACTGCTAATTTGTGAATAATTTATGTTTAATTTTCTCTTAATTGGTGTTTATTAAGCACTTTTTAGTCCTTATTAAACATTTAACAAACTGCTGCGACCAGAGAGAGACCAGAGAGAGACCAGCGAGAGATCAGAGAGAGACCAGAGAGAGAGACCAGAGAGAGACCAGCGAGAGATCAGAGAGAGACCAGAGAGAGAGACCAGAGAGAGACCAGAGAGAGACTGGAGAGAGACTGGAGAGAGAGACCAGAGAGAGACCAGAGAGAGACCAGAGAGAGAGACCAGAGAGAGACCAGAGAGAGACCAGAGAGAGAGACCAGAGAGAGACTGGAGAGAGAGACCAGAGAGAGACCAGAGAGAGAGACCAGAGAGAGACCAGAGAGAGAGACCAGAGAGACACCAGAGAGAGACACCAGAGAGAGAGACCAGAGAGAGACCAGAGAGAGACCAGAGAGAGACCAGAGAGAGACCAGAGAGAGACCAGAGAGAGACCAGAGAGAGACCAGAGAGAGAGACCAGAGAGAGAGACCAGAGAGAGACCAGAGAGAGACCAGAGAGAGACCAGAGAGAGACCAGAGATAGAACAGAGAGAGACCAGAGAGAGAGACCAGAGAGAGACCAGAGAGAGAGACCAGAGAGAGAGACCATGAAAACCAATTGTATTCTCTCTAAATCTCACACACCAGTATCTCTGACCACACAGCACAGTTTAAATATGAATTCTTATCGTTTTTAGACCGTTTCTATCTTTTAGTCCTCACTTCCCGTGTCTTTAAACCCCAAACGGCAAAACACTTCCACAACCTGCAGAACCAGAGCGAGAAAAGTGCTCCTCGGAACAATACTCGCTCTAAAAAGAATCTTCTGGAGAATCACGGGCTGCGATTAAAGCCATCATCATTTTCCACTTCTCTCTGACAGATCCTTTGTGTTTCTGCAGAGGGCCGTACGAGCAGGACGTGGAGGACGGGTACTACCAGCACCCAGACACCTGCCACGGTGAGGACCAGGACTGAGGCTGTAGACCAGGACTGAGGCTGTAGACCAGGACTGAGGCTGTAGACCAGGACTGAGGCTGTAGACCAGGACTGAGGCTGTAGACCCAGGACTGAGGCTGTAGACCCAGGACTGAGGCTGTAGACCCGGGACTGAGGCTGTAGATCCAGGACTGAGACTGTAGACCCAGGACTGAGGCTGTAGATCCAGGACTGAGGCTGTAGACCCAGGACTGAGGCTGTAGATCCAGGACTGAGGCTGTAGACCCAGGACTGAGGCTGTAGACCCAGGACTGAGGCTGTAGACCACCAGGACTGAGGCTGTAGACCAGGACTGAGGCTGTAGACCCAGGACTGAGGCTGTAGACCCAGGATTGAGGCTGTAGACCCAGGACTGATGCTGTAGATCCAGGACTGAGGCTGTAGACCCAGGACTGAGGCTGTAGACCCAGGACTGAGGCTGTAGATCCAGGATTGAGGCTGTAGACCCAGGACTGAGAATGTAGACCCAGGACTGAGGCTGTAGACCACCAGGACTGAGGCTGTAGACCAGGACTGAGGCTGTAGACCCAGGACTGAGGCTGTAGACCCAGGACTGAGGCTGTAGACCCAGGGCTGAGGCTGTAGACCCAGGACTGAGGCTGTAGATCCAGGACTGAGGCTGTAGACCCAGGACTGAGGCTGTAGACCCAGGACTGAGGCTGTAGACCACCAGGACTGATGCTGTAGACCAGGACTGAGGCTGTAGACCCAGGATTGAGGCTTTAGACCCAGGACTGAGGCTGTAGATAGGACTGAGGCTGTAGAGCACCAGGACTGAGGCTGTAGACCAGGACTGAGGCTGTAGACCCAGGACTGAGGCTGTAGACCCAGGACTGAGGCTGTAGACCCAGGGCTGAGGCTGTAGACCCAGGACTGAGGCTGTAGATCCAGGACTGAGGCTGTAGACCCAGGACTGAGGCTGTAGACCAGGACTGAGGCTGTAGACCCAGGATTGAGGCTGTAGACCCAGGACTGATGCTGTAGACCCAGGACTGATGCTGTAGATAGGACTGAGGCTGTAGACCCAGGGCTGAGGCTGTAGACCCAGGACTGAGGCTGTAGACAGTTATCGCCCCCTGGTGGCCCACTCACCTTCTTCTTCTTTCATAATTAAACTTGTAATGTACTTTTAATGAGGGTTTCTCTCTTTGCAGACGTGCTGGCCACCACTCGCCGACAGAACACAGCCGCAGACTTGGCATATGGTCAGTGCAGACGTCCTTTTCAATTACTATCAGTATGAAGGTGTTTAGGAGAGAAACCCTGACTGTTCAGTAGAGCGTGGTCTTTGGAGGAACCGTATTTTAAAGCTGTTTCGTGTTAAAATGCTGGATTTGTTCTCATTACATTTATTTAAAAATGTATTATTTATGAAAAAGGTTGCCCCAGCTTTAAAGAAAGAGGTTTAAAGCTCTTTTTCCACCAGCCCTCTACTCTGGTCTCTCTCTCTGGTCTCTCTCTGGTCTCTCTCTGGTCTCTCTCTGGTCTCTCTCTCTGGTCCCTCTCTCTGGTCTCTCTCTGGTCTCTCTCTGGTCTCTCTCTGGTCTCTTTCTGGTCTCTCTCTCTGGTCTCTCTCTGGTCTCTTTCTGGTCTCTCTCTGGTCTCTCTCTGGTCTCTCTCTGGTCTCTCTCTGGTCTCTCTCTGGCCTCTCTCTGGCCTCTCTCTGGCCTCTCTCTGGTCTCTCTCTGGTCTGTCTCTGGTCTCTCTCTAGTCTATCTCTGGTCTCTCTCTGGTCTCTCTCTGGTCTGTCTCTGGTCTCTCTCTAGTCTATCTCTGGTCTCTCTCTGGTCTCTCTCTGGTCTCTCTCTGGTCTCTCTCTGGTCTCTCACTGGTCTCTCTCTGGTCTCTCTCTGGTCTCTCTCTGGTCTCTCTCTGGTCTCTCTCTGGTCTCTTACTGGTATCACCCATGTCCTTAAACCATAAACCTGCTTCCTATGTTTCCAGTGAAGTGGTGCAGATAAGATCAGGTATTCACTGATGACCATGTGTTTCTGATCTAGTATTTATCTTGTACAGTTTGTCTCTTCTTGGTAGGGCTGCACAATAATTTGAAAAAATATTGTTATCGCAATACTGGTGCGTGCAATATCCATATCCAAAAGATGAACAATACAAAAAAATCAACAACATTCAACAAGAACAACAAACAAACAAAGTATATAAATATGTGAAGAGTCACAATCACAGCGTAGCATCCTGCGTGGAGTAAACAATAATGACGGCGCCCTGGGGCTAGCGTCCTGAGGCTAGTGTCCTGTGGCTGGCGTCCTGGGGCTGGCGTCCTGTGGCTGGCGTCCTGGGGCTGGCGTCCTGGGGCTGGCGTCCTGGGGCTGGCGTCCTGGGGCTGGCGTCCTGGGGCTGGCGTCCTGGGGCTGGCGCCCTGGGGCTGGCGTCTTGGGGCTGGCGTCCTGGGGCTGGCGTCCTGGGGCTGGCGTCCTGGGGCTGGCGTCCTGGGGCTGGCGTCTTGGGGCTGGCGTCCTGGGGCTGGCGTCCTGGGGCTGGCGTCTTGGGGCTGGCGTCCTGGGGCTAGCGTCCTGGAGCTAGTGTCCTGGGGCTAGCGTCCTAGGGCTGGCGCCCTGGGGCTGGCGTCCTGGGGCTGGCGTCCTGTGGCTGGCGTCCTGGGGCTGGCGTCCTGGGGCTGGCGTCCTGGGGCTGGCGTCCTGGGGCTGGCGTCTTGGGGCTGGCGTCCTGGGGCTGGCGTCCTGTGGCTGGCGCCCTGGGGCTAGCGTCCTGGGGCTAGTGTCCTGGGGCTAGCGTCCTAGGGCTGGCGTCCTGTGGCTGGCGTCCTGTGGCTGGCGTCCTGGGGCTGGCGTCCTGTGGCTGGCGTCCTGGGGCTGGCGTCTTGGGGCTGGCGTCCTGGGGCTGGCGTCCTGGGGCTGGCGTCCTGGGGCTGGCGTCTTGGGGCTGGCGTCCTGGGGCTGGCGTCCTGTGGCTGGCGTCCTGTGGCTGGCGTCCTGGGGCTAGCGTCCTAGGGCTGTCGTCCTGGGGCTGGCGTCCTGGGGCTGGCGTCCTGGGGCTGGCGTCCTGGGGCTGGCGTCCTGTGGCTGGCGTCCTCGGGCTGGCGTCCTGGGGCTGGCGTCCTGGGGCTGGCGTCCTGTGGCTGGCGTCCTCGGGCTAGCGTCCTGGGGCTAGCGTCCTGGGGCTAGCGTCCTGGGGCTAGCGTCCTGGGGCTAGCCTCCTGCAAAATAAAACAGGCTGTATCTATAAATGTGGTGCAGAATCTTTTCCTACTCTTCAGCAGGAGCAAGCGGACATGTGTGTCTTTTATATGAACGATATTTGGGGGTGTGGTTATATGAAAAGTTTTAGGGTAAAAGGAGTTTGTGAAACGCCTGCGGCTCAGCGGAGGCGAGTAGTAGTAGCAGTAGAGCCAGAGGGGGCGGGTCCGGGCTCAAAAATGTCCAAAATGACGTGCGTTGACATGCTGCAGTACCACCCCTGGCCTGTGGGGGTGAACCCGGAATAAGAATTAGCCAATGCGAACATATAGCATCTTCTTACCTCTCGAAAACGTCTTTACAGGATGGTCCAAAAGTGGCTCTTGGCCCAAAGCTCCGTTCCACATGTGTGTCAATGCTGAGGGGAGTGTTCTGGACCAGTCTGGTTTAGTCGCTGTGGACTTTTGAAGACACTTGTTAAATGAATGGGGCTTGTGGCGGCACGGTGGCTGAGTGGATAGCACTCTCGCCTCTCAGCAAGAAGGTCCTGGGTTCGAATCCCGGCTGGACCAGGGCCTTTCTGAGTGGAGTTTGCATGTTCTCCCCGTGTCTGCGTAGGTTTCCTCCGGGTACTCCGGTTTCCCCTACCACTAAAAATATGTACAATAGGTCTGGCATGCGCCTCCTGTACTGGCGACCCCGCTCCCATCTCTGTGTGGAGTGAGAGGACAAGTGCCCAAAAAATAACAATTGTAAACCGCTTTGTGACTCTGGTCTGTGAAAGGCGGTATATAAATAAAGCTTACTTACTTACTTACTTACTTACTTACTTGTGCAGCTGACATATGCACAGATGTGTTTTTTCACATTTTCCAGCCCCCGCGGCCATTTTGGAACTGCCCATAGACCGTGGAAGTTGTGGCACATTAGTTAGAACGGCGGAGATAGGCGTGACTACGTCTGTTAATTTTTACAGTCTGAGCTGAGCGGAGCCAGAGCTTTTCTTTATTTAGTTTAGTTTGTTTACCATTGACAAAGTACTTCTACTATGGCGCCAGATTTACGCCAAAAGTCCACACGCGCAAATAATACATACACGCGCAGCTTTATTTAATTCACACGCGCGCAAACCACTCTCCACGCGCACATTTCACCCCACACACGCGCAGATTCAGTACCACGAGCAACAATACACGCGTGTGTGCGTTCGTGACATGCCTTCTCCCTGCTCGTGTTCTGCGCGCGTTGAAAACTTTTGCCATCTCTTCTACGCGCGCGTGAAATATACTTTTGTCGCTTGGGGGCGGGGCCACTGCTTTCCAGGAATTCCCGCGGTTAGAAGATTTGGTTCAGAAGACGAATACTTGGTGAGCGTTTTATATTTATTTGATATATAAACATATTACAATATAGGCTACGTCCTTTATTTCAGTAGTTTTCTACTAAATTTCAGTAAAAAATGAAAAGAACTTAGTTACTATCAATTAATTAATTAAAATGATGGACATGGGCAAACAAGATTGGGACACCGGCGCGATGTTAGCTATGGAAAGACAGTTTAAAAAAAAAAAACATTTGTATGACTATATTTTAGGTGGGAGGTAGTTTTGTACGTTTGCTGTTTGTAGAAGAAACTAAGGTGAGCGGCAGGTCATATTGGGGCAAAACAAATTGTGTCACTTTGGTGCTAGTTTGAAGTTTGCCTAAAAGAGTACCTCTGCTCAGTGTATACTTGCTATGATTACTTAAGTTGTCTCATATTAACATAAGTAATAATTTAATGAACAACTTTGACTTGTATTTGAGTGATGTTTGACCAGGACTCACTTTACTAAGTACAGTATTTCTACTGTATCCTCCATGATGATCCATGATTACTGAACAGGCATGTTAATGTTTATAATGTCATTGTAGCCTTAGTATGTATAAACATATGAATAAAGGACGTAGCCTACATTGTAATATGTTTATATATCAAATAAATATAAAACGCTCACCAAGTATTCGTCTTCTGAACCAAATCTTCTAACCGCGGGAATTCCTGGAAAGCAGTGGCCCCGCCCCCAAGCGACAAAAGTATATTTCACGCGCGCGTAGAAGAGATGGCAAAAGTTTTCAACGCGCGCAGAACACGAGCAGGGAGAAGGCATGTCACGAACGCACACACGCGTGTATTGTTGCTCGTGGTACTGAATCTGCGCGTGTGTGGGGTGAAATGTGCGCGTGGAGAGTGGTTTGCGCGCGTGTGAATTAAATAAAGCTGCGCGTGTATGTATT
This sequence comes from Knipowitschia caucasica, assembly GCA_964034765.1. Taxonomy (NCBI): domain Eukaryota; kingdom Metazoa; phylum Chordata; class Actinopteri; order Gobiiformes; family Gobiidae; genus Knipowitschia; species Knipowitschia caucasica. The sequence goes on along the minus strand of OZ035829.1, from coordinate 34,822,069 downwards.
ATTTGCGCGTGTGGACTTTTGGCGTAAATCTGGCGCCATATTCTACGGGCACTAACTGACTCAGATTTAGAGGAGGAAGACACGCGGGGGTCCGGTGAAGATGACACGTACATTATAAGTGACAGGAGTCCACAGTCAGCCACAGAACAGCGTCTGCTTCACCTCTGTGTGCCGCGGTGGAAGCCTTCTGAAAACGCCAGGCAGTGGACCAGGGGGGGGCATAACACCTACATGTGGGTGAAAGTATCAGGGATGGGAACGAAGGAAAAGCCCCAGGAAAAGAACACATGATGATGAGTGTAGTTGTTGAGAGTCGAGGAAGAGAATCAAAAGTGGATCAGTGTTGAAGAGTCTGTTTTTGTGGAGACGATCTGACGAGCTCTGAGCCCGTTCATTTATCTCTGTTTTTAAATGTTGAATTCTGGAGCCTCATTTCCACTGAAACAAACAGATATGCACTAGTTCTTTGAAAGGGACATGTTGACACAGATTTCACGACTAAACTGTGAGGAGGGCCCTGATCATTGGAGGTCTGGGATTCTTCTTCTTATTTTCTTACTTAAGAAAACACAGTGTTACTCAAATTGATCAAAATGGATTTATAGCGTTTTGGAACCAAACTCTTCAAATAAGATAAGATAAGATAAGAGTTCCTTTATTCGTCCCACTGTGGGGAAATTCCGCTGTTGCAGCGCACAGACAGGACAGTGGTCAGAGACACAGGGCTCACATGTTTCTAAACCATCTGAAAAGGCTTCGACATCAAATGCATTTGAATGTCATTAATGTTGTGCTTATTTGTTGTTATTTGTCTCTTGCGTTTCAAAACAGATACAATTTTAGGTAAAAGACAAAAATATTGCAATAATATCATTATCAAAATACTAAACACTCAAATCGAATATCGCTCTAATCTCCAATATCTCTAATCTCTAATATCTCTAATCTCTAATATATCTAATCTCCAATATCTCTAATGTCTAATATCTCTAATCTCCATTATATATCATCTCTAATATCTCTAATCTCCAATATTTCTAATGTCTAATATCTCTAATCTCCAATATCTCTAATGTCTAATATCTCTAATCTCCAATATCTCTAATCTCTAATATCTCTAATCTCCAATATTTCTAATGTCTAATATCTCTAATCTCCAATATCTCTAATATCTAATATATCTAATCTCTAATATCTCTAATTTCTCTAATATCTCTAATATCCAATATCTCTAATATCTCTAATCTCTGATATCTCTAATCTCCAATATCGTGCAGCTCTACTTCTTGGGGTAATTTATGGAAGTTTTTCCTGCTTCTTGTTCAGGACTCAATGCGACGAATAACGAAGGACACACTTCACCACAATCCTGCCTGGAGCTGGAGACTGACCAGGCCCCTGATCAGACCCCAGACCAGGCCCCAGACCAGACCCCAGATCAGGCCCCTGATCAGGCCCCAGACCAGGCCCCAGACCAGACCCCAGACAAGACCCCAGACCAGACCCCAGACCAGACCCCAGACCAGACCAAAGACCAGGCCCCAGACCAGGCCCCAGACCAGACCCCAGACCAGACCAAAGACCAGGCCCCAGACTAGACCCCAGACCAGACCCCAGACCAGACCAGACCCCAGACCAGACCAAAGACCAGGCCCCAGACCAGGCCCCAGACCAGACCAAAGACCAGACCAAAGACCAGACCCCAGACCAGACCCCAGACCAGACCAAGATTTTAGACTTGTATTCTCCTTTGTTTATGCCCAGTGCGTTCCTGGGAAGCAAATACGTCCTTAGTGCCAGAATTGACTAAAAACGACGCATGGTTTTATTCCTGGTTCGATCTGTTTCTTCGGTCTCGGAAAGTTTGGAGAATCTCCGAGCTCTCTCCAGCGGAATGCTCTGAGGTCGGTGTTTTCCATCTCGGAGCTCTCAGTCTGCTCCACTCTCTTTCATCTCGGCACCAAAGGACCCCCGCTCGACTTTCCGCGGAGTTTGGAGAGCCATTCTCTTTTTTTGACTGGACAAATTGGGACCTAAGGGACCTGATGGTGGAGGATTCAGAGCGTGATTAGTATGTGCGGTGGAACCATGATGGAGGGAGATAAGCCCGGCTCGCTGCCCTCCTCTGACTCGCTGTGAACGGCTGCGACGAGAAAAAGAACGAGATTCGAGGATTTAAAATCGGACGGTCTTTAAACACAAATGTGGGTCTCAAACTTTGGCGACAATTTCACTTTTACTGCAAAGTATAAAACTGAGAAAACTGTGTCCAAGATCTACAGGTAAACTCTGGATATCTCAGAATATCCTTCAAAAGTAGTAGCAGTAGTAGCAGTAGCAGTAGTAGCAGTAGCAGTAGTAGCAGTAGTAGAAGCAGTAGTAGCAGCAGTAGTAGCAGTAGAAGTAGCAGTAGTAGTAGCAGTAGCAGTAGTAGCAGTAGTAGAAGCAGAAGTAGTAGCAGTAGTAGTAGCAGCAGTAGCAGTAGTAGTAGTAGCAGTAGTAGCAGAAGTAGTAGCAGTAGTAGCAGTAGCAGTAGTAGTAGCAGTAGTAGTAGAAGTAGTAGCAGCAGTAGTAGCAGTAGTAGTAGCAGTAGTAGTAGCAGTAGCAGTAGTAGCAGTAGTAGAAGCAGAAGTAGTAGCAGCAGTAGTAGCAGTAGTAGTAGCAGTAGTAGTAGCAGTAGCAGTAGCAGTAGTAGCAGTAGTAGAAGCAGAAGTAGTAGCAGTAGTAGTAGCAGTAGTAGCAGTAGCAGTAGTAGCAGTAGTAGAAGCAGAAGTAGTAGCAGTAGTAGTAGCAGTAGTAGCAGTAGCAGTAGTAGTAGCAGTAGTAGTAGCAGCAGTAGTAGCAGTAGTAGTAGCAGTAGCAGTAGCAGTAGTAGAAGCAGAAGTAGTAGCAGCAGTAGTAGCAGTAGTAGTAGCAGTAGTAGTAGCAGTAGTAGTAGCAGTAGTAGCAGAAGTAGTAGCAGCAGTAGTAGCAGTAGTAGTAGCAGTAGTAGTAGCAGTAGCAGTAGCAGTAGTAGAAGCAGAAGTAGTAGCAGCAGTAGTAGCAGTAGTAGTAGCAGTAGTAGTAGCAGTAGTAGTAGCAGTAGTAGCAGTAGCAGTAGTAGTAGCAGTAGCAGTAGTAGCAGTAGTAGTAACAGTAGCAGTAGCAGTAGTAGTAGCAGTAGCAGTAGTAGCAGTAGTAGTAACAGTAGCAGTAGCAGTAGTAGTAGCAGTAGCAGTAGTAGCAGTAGTAGTTTTAGTCCAAGTATGAACATAAAACATTAAACAGGATTCAAAGTTAACAGCATGAAGACCAGACCCAGACTAGACCGAGACCAGACCCAGACCAGACCAGACCAGACTGTGACCCAGACCCCTTCCAATGGCCTCTAAATCATACTAATCCAGACTTGGACCTCTCTCAGTTCCAGTTGTTGTGGTGGGTCTGAAGGACCTGTGTTTTCGGAGCAGGTTCCTCCAAGATCCAAGACCGGCCTTTCCACAGAACCATCTCAGTCTGTGGAGCTCTCCGCAGCCGCACTCGCCCTGGACCCCTGCGGCTTCACCGACGGCGGCCGCTCCTCTTCTGTAGATTTACACTGTTCCTTTGTTTACAGACGAAGAACGAGACTTTAGCTAGACTTGTAGAGTCTGAAGCCAAATGGAGCGATGGTTACGAGGGCCTGGGGAGCAGCACTGCACCTCGAGCTCTGTGTGTGTTTGTGCGGCTAATGTCCAACAAGAACAAGGAGAGGGATCAGAGGGAGAGACAAGAGTGAGATCGGAGATCAGAGAGAGAGACCAGAGATCAGAGAGAGATCAGAGAGAGACCAGAGAGAGACCAGAGAGAGACCAGAGAAAGACCAGAGAGAGACTAGAGAGAGACTAGAGAGAGACCAGAGAGAGACTAGAGAGAGACTAGAGAGAGACTAGAGAGAGACCAGAGAGAGACCAGAGAGAGACTAGAGAGAGACTAGAGAGAGACCAGAGAGAGACTAGAGAGAGACCAGAGAGAGACTAGAGATCAGAGAGAGAGACCAGAGATCAGAGAGAGATCAGAGAGAGACCAGAGAGAGACCAGAGAGAGACTAGAGAGAGACTAGAGAGAGACTAGAGAGAGACTAGAGAGAGACTAGAGAGAGACCAGAGAGAGACCAGAGATCAGAGAGAGATCAGAGAGAGAGACCAGAGAGAGACTAGAGAGAGACCAGAGAGAGACCAGAGAGAGACCAGAGAGAGACTAGAGAGAGACCAGAGAGAGACTAGAGAGAGACTAGAGAGAGACTAGAGAGAGACTAGAGAGAGACTAGAGAGAGACTAGACAGAGACCAGAGAGAGACCAGAGATCAGAGAGAGATCAGAGAGAGAGACCAGAGAGAGACTAGAGAGAGACCAGAGAGAGACCAGAGAGAGACCAGAGAGAGACTAGAGAGAGACCAGAGAGAGACTAGAGAGAGACTAGAGAGAGACCAGAGAGAGACTAGAGAGAGACTAGAGAGAGACCAGAGAAAGACCAGAGAGAGACTGCTTTTGTTAGTGTGGCTGGCGTCCAACAAGCACAGGGTTTAGTGACAGACTCTGGTCCACAGAGGCCTGTGTTTTAGTGGTAACAGTTCTCAGTCTGTTGTCAGTGAGAAGTCCCGAGTTAGGATGGGACAGACTGAGGCTGTAGATCCAGGACTGAGGCTGTAGATCCAGGACTGAGGCTGTAGATCCAGGACTGAGGCTGTAGATCCAGGACTGAGGCTGTAGATCCAGGACTGAGGCTGTAGATCCAGGACTGAGGCTGTAGATCCAGGATTGAGGCTGTAGATCCAGGACTGAGGCTGTAGATCCAGGACTGAGGATGTAGACCCAGGACTGAGGCTGAGGCTGTAGACCCAGGACTGAGGCTGTAGAGCCAGGATTATAGTACGTCCTTCTGGGTCGGTCTCTCTCCTGGATCCGGTCGGAGCAGAGAGAGAGCTCGTCCAAAGTGCTACAGTGGTGTGGTGCTAGCGTAGCGATGCTAACACATTACTCTGATCCTGACGTCGCTTCAGTGTCAGCAGAGGAAGAAGACTACACGTGTTTTGGTTGAATACTAAATACTGACATCAAGGATTCCTTTTCATGGTTCAACGTGTTCGGAATAGTTTGACGCTGACCTGCGTTAACAGCACAAAAGTAAAAAAACGCTGCATATGCAGAAATAACAAAAATCACAAAAGAACCGATTCTGAACAATATTTGATCATGGATAAAAAAGAAATGAAATTAACAGGACAAAATCTGAGCATTTGTGAAATGTTTTAGACTTTTCAGGACTGAGGCTGTAGAACCAGGACCGAGGCTGTAGACCCAGGACTGAGACTGTAGACCCAGGACTGAAGAGGCTTTATAAACCTTCTCAAAGCGTGGAAAGAATGACGTTACATAATCTAAAACTTTCTAAAGAACTGAGGCGCTCTGAACCCGACGTGGATCTGGTTTTGGTCTCTTTTGTTTTCGTTCTAACCACATCCTTTAATGCAGCGACAGCACGAAGCTAAAGAACACAGAGAGTCTGAGTCACCGCCGTTGTTCCGTGTGTCGCACCATCGTCTTCATCATGTGGAACCAGATTTGCTGCTGTGATAGATGGTCCGAAGGGTTTCTCCAGCATCGGTGTTGGTTCAGAACGAGGTCCACGATAAGTCCCAGAGTCTGCTATAAATGTGTCTTACTGATCTCCACGGTGCAAACAAGACATACAAGAGACCAGAGAGAGACCAGAGAGAGACCAGAGAGAGACCAGAGAGACAGACCAGAGAGAGACCAGAGAGAGACCAGAGAGAGACCAGAGAGAGACCAGAGAGAGACCAGAGACAGACCAGAGAGAGACCAGAGAGAGACCAGAGAGAGACCAGAGAGAGACCAGAGAGGGACCAGAGAGAGACCAGAGCAGAGTTGGCCCTCCTGACCAGCTTGTTCAGTCTACTCCTGTCCCGCTCTGGGATTCCTGGCCCACAGCAGCGTAGTGTACGGCTGAAGAGTAGACTGGGACTGTGTGGATCTGAGGGGTTCTAGACCAGGGTTCTAGACCAGGGTCTTGGATCTACTTTTATCGACAGATTTGTTTTGTGTGGTATGGTTTCTTCTGTTGGTGTTGCCCAAATGTTTAAGAGTTTGTCTCTGATCTCTTGGCCTTTCTGTCTGTGCGATTGTGTTACTCTTCTTGTAGAAATCTAACTGGGATTATAAATAAATTTAACTTAAGAATGAATCTAATGATGAATTAGGATATCTGGGACTAAGTTCAAAGCTAGTCAATCTGTTCAAGCTAACTAAACTGTTGTTCTGTAGAGACGCAAGGCCAATGATGGGGTGGAGGCAGATACTAGCTTGATATCAGGGCAAGAGGAGCGTGCTCACCGGCCATACTGACCATTCTTCCTAATATCAGAGTAATATCAGAGTCTATCAGAGTAAGACGTCAGAGTAATATCAGAGTCTATCAGAGTAATATCAGAGTCTATCAGAGTAATATCAGAGTCTATCAGAGTAATATCAGAGTAATATCAGAGTCTATCAGAGTAATATCAGAGTCGATCAGAGTAATATCAGAGTCGATCAGAGTAATATCAGAGTCATATCAGAGTCTATCAGAGTAATATCAGAGTCTATCAGAGTAATATCAGAGTCTATCAGAGTAATATCAGAGTCTATCAGAGTAATATCAGAGTCTATCAGAGTAATATCAGAGTCGATCAGAGTAATATCAGAGTCTATCAGAGTAATATCAGAGTCTATCAGAGTAATATCAGAGTCTATCAGAGTAATATCAGAGTCTACCAGAGTAATATCAGAGTCTATCAGAGTAATATCAGAGTAATATCAGAGTAATATCAGAGTCTATCAGAGTAATATCAGAGTCAGAGTAATATCAGAGTAATATCAGAGTCTATCAGAGTATCAGAGTAATATCAGAGTCTATCAGAGTAATATCAGAGTAATATCAGAGTCTATCAGAGTAATATCAGAGTAATATCAGAGTCTATCAGAGTAATATCAGAGTAATATCAGAGTAATATCAGAGTCTATCAGAGTAATATCAGAGTCTATCAGAGTAATATCAGAGTAATATCAGAGTCTATCAGAGTCTATCAGAGTAATATCAGAGTCGATCAGAGTAATATCAGAGTAATATCAGAGTCTATCAGAGTAATATCAGAGTCTATCAGAGTAATATCAGTCTATCAGAGTAATATCAGAGTAATATCAGAGTCTATCCGAGTAATATCAGAGTCTGTCAGAGTAATATCAGAGTCTATCAGAGTAATATCAGAGTCGATCAGAGTAATATCAGAGTAATATCAGAGTCTATCAGAGTAATATCAGAGTAATATCAGAGTCTATCAGAGTAATATCAGAGTCTATCAGAGTAATATCAGAGTAATATCAGAGTCTATCAGAGTAATATCAGAGTCTATCAGAGTAATATCAGAGTCTATCAGAGTAATATCAGAGTAATATCAGAGTCTATCAGAGTAATATCAGAGTCTATCAGAGTAATATCAGAGTAATATCAGAGTCTATCAGAGTAATATCAGAGTAATATCAGAGTCTATCAGAGTAATATCAGAGTAATATCAAAGTAATATCAGAATAATATCAGAGTAAGACGTCAGGAGAGAGGGGGGTTTGGGCGACGGCTACCACTTAGGCAAGGCAAGTTTATTTATATAGCACAATTCATACTCAAGGCAATTCAAAGTGCTGAACAAAACAAGAAAGCATTAAAATAAATAATCACAGAACATTAAAAAGAAAGATAAAAATATAAAATCCCTCAGTTGTATGCACAGTTAAACAGAACTGTCTTTAACCTGGTTTTAAACATTGTCAGAGAGGAGGCCTGTCTCACATCTTCAGGAAGATTGTTCCAGATTTTAGCAGCATGAATCTGAAAAGCAGCCTCCCCATGTTTAGTTCTGACTCTGGGCACTAACAGGAGTCCAGTCCCTGTGCTCCTCAGAGTCCGGGCTGGTTCATATGGGACTAACATGTCACTAATATATTTTGGTGCGAGGCCATGGAGAGACTTGTACACAAGCAGAGCTGTTTTAATCTCGGACTCAGAGACGCCATAGACTCTTCTGTTTGTTCCATCCTATAAATATGAGAGAGACTATCTACTCGAGAGCTGCTCACGCGGTGACGGGAGTATTTCCTGTAGATGTACATTTACTGAGATCATAAACCACACTTTGATTGTTTACTCTGGGTTGTTTATTTTATATTTAATTATTGTGTATTTCAATCCTTAGAAATTCCACAACACTCTCTCCTCTCTCGGTCTCTGCCCTGCTTTCTGTTACCTTTGCTAACGTTAGCGGTTCTCTCTGTGACGTTCCCTTAGCTAACGTTAGCGGTTCTCTCTGTGACGTTGCTTTGCTAACGTTAGCGGTTCTCTCTGTAACGTTAACTTTTGCTGACGTTAGCGGTTCTCTCTGTGACGTTCCCTTAGCTAACGTTAGCGGTTCTCTCTGTGACGTTGCTTTGCTAACGTTAGCGGTTCTCTCTGTAACGTTAACTTTTGCTGACGTTAGCGGTTCTCTCTGTGACGTTCCCTTAGCTAACGTTAGCGGTTCTCTCTGTGACATTACCTTTGCTAACGTTAGCAGTTCTCTCTGTGACATTACCTTAGCTAACGTTAGCGGTTCTCTCTGTGACATTACCTTTGCTAACGTTAGCAGTTCTCTCTGTGACATTACCTTTGCTAACGTTAGCGGTTCTCTCTGTGACATTACCTTTGCTAACGTTAGCGGTTCTCTCTGTGACGTTCCCTTAGCTAACGTTAGCGGTTCTCTCTGTGACATTACCTTTGCTAACGTTAGCAGTTCTCTCTGTGACATTACCTTTGCTAACGTTAGCAGTTCTCTCTGTGACATTACCTTTGCTAACGTTAGCAGTTGTCTCTGTGACATTACCTTTGCTAACGGCGGCGGTTCTCTCTCCATCCAGGCTCACCTCATCTCTCCTCAATGTTCTTCATTTCACTAATCACTCACTCTGTGCCTCCCCCCTCCTCCCTCCTCCTCCCCCCTTCACCCCCACCGCAGGGGAGACCTCACCCACAATCGCCAGCACAACCAGTCAGGGGCCGGCTTCCCCCAGGGAGGCAGGTGACCCACTCAGAGGGACAGGTCCAGAAGGGCCCCAGGGGTCACCTGACTCGGAGCCAATCAGTGTGGAGATGGAGGGTAAGGGGGAGGGGCTTGTCCGTGGGGGTAATGCACCAAACCCCAATCGCATCACTGCACATGGCTAATATGCTAACGGCTAACCGTGCTAACATGTAATCTGGAATGCCCCTCACTCTGGTTCAACACGTTTGGTTTTCGACTTCAGTATTTCTAACACGAGGACTCCCACAACAGTCAATTTGACGGGTTTCAGTTTTGGAAGAGTAATTTTTGCTCTATTCCCTGTTATTTATTCAACAGTTTTGGCACTTATTAAAAGTGAGTAAAGGTAAATATCCAAAAAGGATATTGTCAGTATTCAATGGAAAATTTGCAGACACCAGAGAGAGACCAGAGAGAGACCAGAGAGAGACCAGAGAGAGACCAGAGAGAGACCAGAGAGAGACCAGAGAGAGACCAGAGATGGACCAGAGAGAGACCAGAGAGAGACCAGAGAGACCAGAGAGAGACCAGAGAGAGACCAGAGAGAGACCAGAGAGAGACCAGAGAGACACCAGAGAGAGACCAGAGATGGACCAGAGAGAGACCAGAGAGAGACCAGAGAGAGACCAGAGAGACACCGACACCAGATAGAGACCAGAGATAGAGACCAGAGATAGAGACCAGAGAGAGACCAGAGAGAGAGACCAGAGAGAGACCAGAGAGAGAGACCAGAGATGGACCAGAGATAGACCAGAGACAGTCCAGAGATAGACCAGAGATAGACCAGAGATAGTCCAGAGAGACACCAGAGATAGACCAGAGATAGACCAGAGATAGACCAGAGATAGACCAGAGAGAGACCAGAGAGAGACCAGAGAGAGAGACCAGAGAGAGAGACCAGAGATAGACCAGAGATAGAGACCAGAGACAGAGAGACCTTAAAGAAAGCTAACTGTCAGAATCACATTAAAAAAGCGTTGTAGACCAGGGTGTGAGTGGGATCAGTCAAAATGACGGTTCTGGGAGTCCTGGTGTCGAGTAATTATGTGTCATTATGAATGGTCAGATAAATGTGTTGTCCCAAGGTGAGCTGTGTATGAACCCACTAACTCCTAACCCTCACATTACCCATGTGACCCTCTGACCTGCTGCATGTGACATCACCCATGAACGTAGAGTTAAAGTTAGAGTTGTGTAGAATGATGGAATGAAGTGACGTGCATGAGACGGTTTCATCGAATGGAATGATTGATCTGCGACTCTCTACTCTGTGCACCAGAAACAAAAGACAGAAAAGTTTGGATTCAAGGTTCACGTCTCGTCTGCGCAATTTCATCACAAGAATAAGTCTCAGTTTTATAAGCACAGTCCCATTAAAGTGCTGTGCAATAAGTGCCAATGAGTTAAAAAAGTAAATGAAATTAGAACGGATTAATTACCACATGTTTTTAGTGAAAGGAACAGAACACACAAACACAGAGAAGGAGGTGACTTTACGATACTAAATATACAAGGGGTCAGAGGTCACACATACAGTACGAGGGGTCGGAGGTCACACGTACAGTATGAGGGGTCGGAGGGCACACATACGAGGGGTCGGAGGTCACACATACGAGGGGTCGGAGGGCACACATACGAGGGGTCGGCGGTCACACATACAGTGCGAGGGGTCGGAGGTCACACATACAAGGGGTCGGAGGTCACACATACAGTATGAGGGGTCGGCAGTCACACATACAAGGGGTCGGTGGTCACACATACGAGGGGTCGGAGGGCACACATACGAGGGGTCGGAGGGCACACATACGAGGGGTCGGAGGGCACACATACGAGGGGTCGGAGGTCACACATTCAGGTTTCCAGCAGCAGAAGACTCATCCAGGTTTGTTGTACAGTCTGACAGTTGAAGAAATAAAGGATCTCTTGAAACGTTCCGTTCGGCAGCGTAGTGATAGGAGCCTGTTGCTACGGTTACTTCTCTGAGCAGCCATAGTGTTATGATCAGCCTGAGCCGGTTACTGTCTCTGAGGTCAAGCTGCCCCCAACACGCAACCCCGAAGAACACGGCACAAGCTACAGACTGCCCCCAACACGCAACCCTGAAGAACACGGCACAAGCTACAGACTGCCCCCAACACGCAACCCTGAAGAACACGGCACAAGCTACAGACTGCCCCCAACACGCAACCCTGAAGAACACGGCACAAGCTACAGACTGCCCCCAACACGCAACCCTGAAGAACACGGCACAAGCTACAGACTGCCCCCAACACGCAACCCTGAAGAACACGGCACAAGCTACAGACTGCCCCCAACACGCAACCCTGAAGAACACGGCACAAGCTACAGACTGCCCCCAACACGCAACCCTGAAGAACACGGCACTAGCTACAGACTGACTCCAACACACAACCCCGAAGAACACGGCACTAGCTACAGACTGGTTAAAAAAATTTGCAACACTTGACTGCTCACATCGCAGGACCTCAGTCGGCTCAGGAAGAAACTCTGCTCTGATCTGACTCCCAGTCCAGTCTGTGGTCCAGGTGGACTCCCAGTCCAGTCTGCGGTCCAGGTGGACTCCCAGTCCAGTCTGTGGTCCAGGTGGACTCCCAGATATTTATAGGCGTGAACCACTTTGACGTCCTGTCCTTTTACGGTCGATGAGAAGAGCTCCTGTGAAGGTTGATGATCATCTCCTTGGTCTCGGACGCATCGAGAATCAGTACATTTCTCTCTCTCCAGTCTGAGAATCCGGAGCACCTGGAGGAAACCAGAGAAGACACGGGGAGAATATGCAAACACTCTGAAAAATCCTGTTCCCACCGGGATTCGAGTCCTTGGTGCTGAGAAGCGAGAGGGCTAACCACTCAGCCACTGTGTCGCCCAAATATGAACTTCTGAACATCCCACATTTCTTTTGTTGCGATTATTTTTACCCATAATTCTACAGACAACCACAACATACGATACATGTTAAATAATAAAAGCTCTTTAAAATACGTCGGAGACAATCCGACGTGTCCGACTCAGATCCAGGGTCTGGTTTTGCAGAGAGTTGGCCGAGAGTCAAAGCTTCTTAGTGTTGGTTTCATGGCTTCGTTTCCAAACATATTCTTCTTCACACTCATCGAAAACACCAGTTATTATTATCTAAAGTCGGTGTGAAGACCAGACGGGACAGAAATAGGCCTCGCTCTGGTCCGTGTGGAGACAGAGCCTGTTGCTAGGCATAAGCTTAACATTGTTGAATATTATTTATACTTTAGTCGAGAAAATCAGAGGAATTAGTCACTGTGGAAAAGTACATTTATTTTTATAGCACAATTCATACAGAAGGGAACGCAAAGAGCAGAACAAGAGAGACCAGAGAGAGAGAGAGACCAGAGAGAGAGAGAGACCAGAGAGAGAGAGAGAGGCTAGAGAGAGAGACCAGAGAGAGAGAGAGACCAGAGAGAGAAAGAGAGGCCAGAGAGAGAGAGAAAGAGACCAGAGAGAGAGAGAGAACAGAGAGAGAGAGAAAGAGAGGCCAGAGAGAGAGAGAAAGAGACCAGAGAGAGAGAGAGGCTAGAGAGAGAGACCAGAGAGAGAGAGAGACCAGAGAGAGAAAGAGAGACCAGAGAGAGAGAGAAAGAGACCAGAGAGAGAGAGAGAACAGAGAGAGAGAGAAAGAGACCAGAGAGAGAGAGAAAGAGACCAGAGAGAGAGAGAGGCTAGAGAGAGAGACCAGAGAGAGAGAGAGACCAGAGAGAGAGAGAGAGACCAGAGAGAGAGAGAGAGACCAGAGAGAGAGAGAGAGAGGCCAGAGAGAGACAAGAGAGACCAGAGAGAGAGACCAGAGAGAGATAGAGACCAGAGAGAGAGAGAGAGGCCAGAGAGAGAGAGAGACCAGAGAGAGAGACCAGAGAGAGAGAGAGGCCAGAGAGAGACCAGAGAGAGAGAGAGAGAGAGAGGCTAGAGAGAGAGACCAGAGAGAGAAAGAGAGGTCAGAGAGAGAGAGAGAGAGAGAGAGGCCAGAGCGAGACCAGAGAGAGAGACCAGAGAGAGAGAGAGGCTAGAGAGAGAGACCAGAGAGAGAGACCAGAGAGTGAGGCTAGAGAGAGAGACCAGAGCGAGAGAGAGAGGCCAGAGAGAGAGAGAGAGGCTAGAGAAAGAGACCAGAGAGAGACCAGAGAGACAGACCAGAGAGAGAAGCCAGAGAGAGAGACCAGAGAGAGAGAGAGAGATCAGAGAGAGAGAGAGGCCAGAGAGAGAGACCAGAGAGAGACCAGAGAGACAGACCAGAGAGAGAGAGACCAGAGAGAGACAGAGAGAGACCAGAGAGAGACAGAGAGAGACCAGAGAGAGGCCAGAGAGAGGCCAGGAGAGAGAGACCAGAGACAGACCAGAGAGAGACAGAGAGAGACCAGAGAGAGACCAGAGAGAGACCAGAGAGAGACTAGAGAGAGACTAGAGAGAGACCAGAGAGAGACCAGAGAGAGACCAGAGAGAGACCAGAGAGAGGCCAGAGAGAGGCCAGAGAGAGACCAGAGAGAGACCAGAGAGAGACCAGAGAGAGGCCAGAGAGAGAGAGACCAGAGACAGACCAGAGAGAGACAGAGAGAGACCAGAGAGAGACCAGAGAGAGACCAGAGAGAGACCAGAGAGAGACCAGAGAGACCAGAGAGAGACCAGAGAGAGACCATGGTTGCATAAGTTCAGGCAGACATTTTAATCGGTCGTGGAAGTCGACGCCTGCAGCTGTAGATTGTTATTTATGAAAATAGAAATGAAGACGGACGTGTCGGAGCAGGATTGAGCGAGCGCAGGTCACGAGTCAACGAGAGCAAACTGATCTTTAACTGATCTTTAACTGATCTTTAACTGATCTTTAACTTCAGCACAGCTCTTTATGCAGCAGAGAACACACATCTCTGCTTTTGTTATACATGTTTAGGCTGTTTTCAGGTTCATTGGAGACAGAGAAAAACAGCAAACTGAAGGATCCGGGTCATCGAGCTGAAGTTCACTAACACCGCTGTCAGTCTGTATTTAGAACTCAACTGTGAACAACTGTTATCTTTACAAATAGAGGAGACAAAATAATCGTTTTTTGTCTTACTGTGGGGAAATTCCAGTGTTGCAGCTTACGTACAGGACCGAACAGAGAACGGTATTTTCAAATTTTATCAAAACCTTTTGGAAAGAACTGTTTTTCTGCCTCTAAAACTAAAGTATTTCCACATTAGTTTAGTGCGTTAGACCTCGTCATGTTAGAGACAGATCTGGATCTAAAGCATTACACAGCGACAGAGAGACCAGAGAGAGACCAGAGAGAGACCAGAGAGAGACCAGCGATAGTAGCTCAGTTGGTAGAGCACTGGTCTTTGGAGCTAATGGTCGTGGGTTTCGAGTCCACCACGACACATGTCACCTGCTCCCACTGATGTCTGCTGCTGTGGTGTCCCTGGGCAAGACACTTAACCCCACACTGTCTGAAGCCCCCGCTGAAAGACCAAGGCCATGTCTTCGATCACGGAGAAGCTTTCTTCCTGTGGACCCACCACCTGCAGGAGGATCAGAGGGACTGGTCTCTCTCTGGTCTCTCTCTCTCTGGTCTCTCTCTGGTCTCTCTCTGGTCTCTGTCTCTCTGGTCTCCCTCTGGTCTCTCTCTCTCTGGTCTCTCTCTGGTCTCTCTCTCTCTCTGTTCTCTCTCTGGTTTCTCTCTCTGGTGTCTCTCTGTTCTCTCTCGGTTCCCTCTCTGGTCTCTCTCTCTCTCTCTGTTCTCTCTCTTTGGTCTCTCTCTCTAAAAACATGAACAATATAGTTCTGGCATGCGTCTCCAGTACTGGCCCCTCCCATCTCTGTGTGGAGTGAGAGACAAATGCCCAAAAATAAGAATTGTAAACCGCTTTGTGACTCTGGTCTGTGAAAGGCGCTATATAAATAAACATTACTTACTTACTACTCTTTAGCGCCCCCTGGCTGCCTTTGCCTCTTTTGCGCCCCCTTGCTGCCTTTGCCTCGTGAGCGCCCCCTGACTGCCTCTGTCTCGTGAGCGCGCCCTGGCTGCCTCTGTCTCGTGAGCGCCTCCTGGCTGCCTATGCCTCTTTAGCGCCCCCTGGCTGCCTCTGCCTCTTTAGCGCCCCCTGACTGCCTCTGCCTCGTGAGCGCCCCCTGGCTGCCTCTGCCTCTTTAGAGAGAGACCAGAGAGAGACCAGAGAGAGACCAGAGAGAGAGCCCAGAGAGAGAGGCCAGTGAGAGAGACTGTGGGAAAAAATAGTGTGAAATCTAAGGAAGGTTCACAATCCACTGCCCAGGACTGAGGCTGTAGTTTCAGGACTGAGGCTGTAGACCCAGGACTGAGGCTGTAGATCCAGGACTGAGGCTGTAGTTTCAGGACTGAGGCTGTAGACCCAGGACTGAGGCTGTAGACCCAGGACTGAGGCTGTAGACCCAGGACTGAGGCTGTAGGTCCAGGACTGAGGCTGTAGGTCCAGGACTGAGGCTGTAGATCCAGGACTGAGGCTGTAGATGCATTATTATTATCATTATCATTAAAACCATCAGCAGTATCTATTGTCTCTCTTCTGTTGCTGTGACCCAGACCCCACTTGCTCCTTGTGCCATTTACCCCCAATTAAAAGAGAAAGAAAACACACAGACACACACAGACGCACACACACACAGACACACACACACACAGACACACACACACACAGACGCACATACACACAGACACACAGATGCACACACACACAGACACACACACACACACATGCAGACGCACACACACGCACACATGCAGATGCAGACGCACACACACACACACATGCAGATGCACACACACACACACACAGACACACACATGCAGATGCAGACGCACACACACACACACACACACATGCAGATGCAGATGCACACACACACACAGACACACACATGCAGATGCAGACGCACACACACACACATACACACACATGCAGATGCAGACGCAAACACACACAGATACACACAGACACACTCACACACATGCAGATGCAGATGAGGACGCACACACACACAGACGCACACACACACAGACGCACACACACAGACGCACACACAGACACACACACAGACGCACACACACACAGACGCACACACACAGACACACACACAGACGCACACACACACAGACACACACACAGACGCACACACACACATCGCCCCCCGTCGCACTCTCAATTATGATTTACAGCTTTTTAATGTGGTCATAAGTCGGAGCTCTCATTAGACCCAGCGACGCCGAATGAAAGATTTTAAATTGGAAACTCCATTTGAAGAATTACAGCGAGAGAAATGTGTGTGTGTCACTGCAGCAGACGTGTGACATCACCACGGAGCTTCCAGAGTCCACTGCACCAGACTCGAACCGGACTCAGACCAGACTCACACCAGACTCGAACCGGACTCAAACCAGTCTCGCAACAGAGCCGAGAAAGTCTATAATAAAAATGATAATAATGCATTGGTTTTGTACAGTGCTTTTTTGGACTCTCAAAGACGTGTTTAAAGCATTCACTCTCTCCAAACACGGCCACGGCTGCCCTGGGGCACTGTCACAGAAGCGAGGCAACCAGTCTGTGCCATCGGCCCCTCCCACCTGTCTGTATCACGATATGCTAAGAATCACACTAATATTGAAGTGTGGCCAACAATGCCATGGTTTACGTTTATTTCTTGTGTTATTTTGCATTCTGTTGCTCCGTGTCTTTAGTTGTACTTCCTGTTTCCTGCCCCGCCCTCATGTGTGTCACCTGTGTCTCATCAGGTTTGTGTTTAAACCCTGTGTCTGTGAACGTCTGTTTCACTTCTTTGCATTTTTGGTGTCCTTGTTTTTCACCCATGTGGTCAAAATATCCCAATACTGTCGAGTCCCCAATCCCCAGCCGTCCCAGACCAGGAGTCACGCAGGTTGACGTTATTATAGTCTCTCGCACCTCTCCTCACAGTCCACCAAAGCTGATCTCTAAAGTCAGATGTGGTTCCTGTGGCTCTGCTTTGTTCCGCTGACTCCTCACCGGCTGCAGATGCTCCACAGATGGCAGCTCCGCTCTGCCTTTCACGCCATTAGGCAGAATGACGGCCAGGGTCACGCCGTCCAAGGACATCTCCACGCCGGATTTACAGCAGCTTAAAAACCGTGTGTGTGTGTGTGTGTGTGTGTGTGTGTGTGTGTACCTCAGACAGAAGCAGATGGATATATAACAGTAGCATATGACCATATATTATATAGAGAGAGGTTACAATTTAGGTTCAAATACAATTTATACTAAAACTACCCGGTCCTCGTTCAACACTTTTTCTTCAAACAAATATTCCTCATGAGCAAACACTCATTCACACACACACACACACACACACACACACACACACACACACACACACTCGGCCTGATCTCCACTGGATGTGATGCTGATTGGAGCCTGGTGTCTCTCTTTGTCAGATCTCTGTGTGTTATTGGTGCCTCAGAAGCTGGAGCTGGTGTGTGTGATACTGGTGTGTGTGATGCTGGTGTGTGTGATGCTGGTGTGTGTGATGCTGGTGTGTGTGAGCAGATCTGTGGGACCTCAGTCTTAACCCGGCTCAACAGAAATGACAGAAACACGCCAAACAGTTGCCAATTGAAATCATGTTTATTAATAACCAAAGTAAATATTTTTGAGGTGTGGAAGTCTGTAGTGAGTGTGTGCGAGTGTATGTGCTGTGAGAGTCTGCAGTGTTGAATGGTGTGTAGACAATAAACCACCAAGGAACCGAACCAAAGCTAACCAAACCAAACCAAACCAGGGTCTACGGCCTGTTACCGGCTGTAAGACCACTGACTCTCCGCAGACTCTGATGCTGTGAAAGCCCTGATGTGGAGAGAGAGAGGAGCCGCATGTAGATCTGCTGTCTGACCTGGATTAGCTCCTGTTTTTCTCAGTCTAAAATGTGTTTGTGTTTGTGTTGCAGGAGTGCGGCGGCCCCCGGAGCTGGAGAAGACTAGTCACAGCGTCCACTACACGCTGCTGATCGCCTGTGTGCTGGTGGCCTTCGTCCTGGGAGCCTTCCTCTCTGGGTTCCTGGTCTCCTGTTACTGTAACCACACAGGACACAAGACCAAGAAGCTGACCAAAGACCCCGAGGCCCCCATCCCACACGCCCTCTCCCTGCGCAGCCTGGCTAAGCTCAACGGTCTCCTGGACAGTCAGAGTAAAGACGACAAGATGGAGGTGTCCTCCCCAAAGATCTACAACTCTCTGTTCGGCAGCAAAGAGCACCACCTGCAGCGCAGGAACCATCACGCCGTGACCATGGGCGACCTCATGCACTCGCACCATCACCACCTGCACCACTCCTCAGAGCTGTCCGGACTGCCCACTCCAGACTCCACCCCCGAGCTGCCCATCAAGAGCATGAAGGCTTTCAAGAACCAGTGGGAGAAGAACCAGAACTGCAACAACGCCAAAGACAAGTGTGCTCTGTCCCGGCCCAGCTCCGCCATGCTGCCCCAGCAGGTCTTCTCCTACAGTCTGTCCAACGGCCTGCACCCAGACGACCGCAAGATCCACAACGTGGAGCGAGTGCTGTCCCAGCCCTTCTCCTCGTACCCTCAGAAGGTCATGGAGGTCACTTCTCTGGACGAGCTCCTCAAACACATCCATGAGGGGGGCAGCAGCAGTAAGCCCACCCAGCTTATGAGCCCCTCCAGCCTCATGGCCAGTGGAGGAGCAGGGCAGCTGGCCTTCTCCAACCGCATCCAGCCGCAGATCCCAGAGACTGAGTCTGCGGCGTACTACAGCTCGTCCACTCTGCCACGGGACAGCCTGACCAGGCGCATGGACGTCCCCCCAGACATCCCCACCCATCAGTCTACTCTGGAGAGAAGACACGCCTCCCAGAGGCACTCGCTGCTCACTGCAGCCAGCAAGATGGTGGCCAACGGAGGGGGAGTGATCCCCCGCCAGCCCAGCTTCAGCAGGAGCCCTCACCAGCCCCCGCCTCATTTGGCCCGAATGAACTCCACAGGGAGCGGCTGCGAGGTCCACTACCCCCTCATCCCTAACGGCTACCTGTCCCGCCAGCACAGCTACGCAGGGGACCAGGACATGTCCCACAGAGGAGCCATGGTGCGCCGGGCCACCTCCCTCAAACCAGACACTCCCCCAAAGCCCCTGTTCATCCCAGCCTCCTCTCCTGTCAGCCAGCCTGGGAAGTTCAACTACTGAGGCCTCAGCAGCTCCGGGACTCTCTGTTAGAGGACCTGCTTGAGGTCTGACCTCAGGTCTAAGTGGTCACATGACCCAGTGTGAGCCTCAGCTGAAGATCCTCTGTTTGTGCAGCACATATCTCTGTACCATATTGGTATTGCTGACCTCCTGCTTTACTACAGACTGGGACGGCACGGCGCCTCCTTTAAACTGCCAACTGTGGATTTATGAAACCACTGAGTTTGGACGAAGAACTTTGTGATAAAGACTTCAGGACCCTGCGCCGCTTGGATACTTGCTTTTGCTTCACATGATGTAGTGTTGGAGCAGGCCGCCCTCCTCTGGTGTGTTCTATTATGCATGTGTGTGTGTATATGTGTGTGTTTAGAGCCACACCGTATATGTATACATATACATATGCAGTCTGTGCAAGTCGTGACCCATGAGTAGTTAGGCTTTATTAATAACCTCTCATCTTTGGGCATTTCAAACTTCCCCCACAACAAATTTAGCCAGGGCCTCCGGGTTATGCACTCCATTTGCCAAAGTGTGTGTGAGGGAAGGCGGATGTGGAGGCGAGGAGCAGGTCAGCGTGGGTCAGGAGCGGGTCAGGAGCGGGTCAGGAGCGCTGAGGAGATGGGTTTGGACCAGCGTCAGACGGTGCATTACTGTGTGAGAGAAGCTTCCAAACACAGGATGGAAGCGTCTGCGACCCGCTTTGTGTGCTAATGGTTGTAAATAAAGGAATAACTACTAGCCAAATTTTACCTGTATGTGTTACATGTGTGCCTTATTTAAGACAGAGGTGAGGGCGAGGCCGGGGCGAGGCCGGGGCGAGGCCGGGGGCGAGGCCGGGGCGAGGCCGGGGCGAGGCCAGGGTCACGTGTTTTACCGCTGTCTGTTCTGTTTTATACTTAACACTGGAACTCCCACAGCAGTCAATTTAACGACTTTTTGGTTTTGGAAGAGTAATAACTCAAGCTAAAGTACCTTTCTGGTTTTTATAACTGTTTGACTTTAGCTGTGTCTAAACTTTGTTTTTTCTGTCATTACTTTTATGAAATTATGGATATTTTTTTTACTGTGAGTTCCACCTCTTGTTCATGTAGAAAACAGTTGTAGCCATTTCTGATCACATGGCACCCAACATCCTGCTTCTCCATG
This sequence comes from Knipowitschia caucasica, assembly GCA_964034765.1. Taxonomy (NCBI): domain Eukaryota; kingdom Metazoa; phylum Chordata; class Actinopteri; order Gobiiformes; family Gobiidae; genus Knipowitschia; species Knipowitschia caucasica. Next base: position 34,801,564 of record OZ035829.1, on the reverse strand, counting down.
TTGGTTCTGGTTCTGGTCCTGGTTTTAGACTGGTCCTGGGATAGTCCTGGGGTGGTCTTTGGCTGGTTCTGGTTCTCTAGACCAATCCTGGTTCTGAGCAGAATCAGCTTGTTCTGAGAGTGCTTGAGACCATAGTACCACACTGTTTGCTTGCTAGCAGTTAGCATTAGCATCTCAACAATAGTTCAACCCATAGAACCCAGAAAGACACACATTTGTTGTAAAAAATCATCTGTGCTAGTTTTGGGAAGCAGTATTTCATGACCAAATTTAGCAATGTAGCATATTAGCTTCTTTGGGTTTGTGGGTTCATACATTAGTTCAAAGTCAGACTTTTTTTTGCCAAAACCTTTTAACTTCATGTTGTATATTTGTAACTAAGGTTGCTACGGGTTAAAGGTAAAAACCTAATAATTAAGAAAGTATTTCATTATTGTCATACAGCAGAAGAAAACAAACAAGATACATAAGCTAAAAACATTCATTTTTGTTGTTATTGTTTCAGATTTCTATTGATATGAATGTGAGCCGTCAAAATGACTGTTTGGGGAGTTCCAGTAGTTCCAACATTCTAGGAATCCTGGTGTTAACAATGTGTCTTGAGGAAAGTGAAGGGTCTCGCTCCAGCCAAACGTTAGCCAAACGTTAGCCAAACCAAACGCCACTTTCCCCACGGATCTGAACTGTGAAAATTTTTCTACATATCATAACGAGACGACAGTATTTTACTACTACTTGTTTGGAGTGAGACCCTTCATCTGTGTCTTGTTTTACCCACGTCCCTGAAGTCTGACCTCTCTCTTCTGTTAATCACCAAATACACCGTTAATCTCATCTTTAACCCATGTTTTCTGGGTCACAACATTACGTCTGCTGTCGTGGGTTATGGCCAACATATGGGGTTTACATTGGACAGGAGCAAAGAAAGCCTAATTTTAAGTTGTTTTTTAAATCAAGCAACCCAGTTCTGCCAACCGCCTGTTAGCTAACCTGCTCCAAATCGCTAACCTGAACCTCTATAATCACTCTCCGACTCCTGTCTCCTTCGAAGCTAAAATTAAACATGGATGCTTAGTGGATGACCGGGATGGGGGAGATTCAAGCCCTTCATATTATTCAAAGACATTACAAACATGGAAAATAGGACGCTATTTTTAATTATATTCGAAATGATGTCACATATAACTAATCTATTTAACTGGGCTTGAATCAAGAAACGAGAAAAACACATTCATAAATGACTCAAATTTCTGTGAAAATCCTTTGGACACATTTCAGAATCCATTAATCCAACACGCAGCGAGTGACCGGTGCGGAAAACAATTTGAGCAGCTCTACAAACTCCACGCATGAGCGCTTTCTTCCACACTCCCAGTATTTACTGCATCTCATCGCGTTGTTTATCGATTCAGATTTCCCCAAAGTGCAGCGGCTCTAAACGAAAGCTTTTAAAAATGGCCGCAAGGTTTGTTTTAGCTCTTCAAAACAACAACATATTTGGGGATTTCCAGAGAGCGTGGAGGAGGAGGGTCGTGGAGGAGGAGGGTCGTGGAGGAGGAGGGTCGTGGAGGAGGAGGGTCGTGGAGGAGGAGGGTCGTGGAGGAGGAGGGTCGTGGAGGAGGAGGGTCGTGGAGGAGGAGGGTCGTGGAGGAGGAGGGTTGTGGAGGAGGAGGGTCGTGGAGGAGGAGGGTCGTGGAGGAGGAGGGTCGTGGAGGAGGAGGGTTGTGGAGGAGGAGGGTCGTGGAGGAGGAGGGTCGTGGAGGAGGGGGGTCGTGGAGGTGGGGGGTCGTGGAGGTAGCAGCTAACGGTGACACCAGCGCACAGGCATAGGGTCTTGGGTCTGAGTTGGTGTATATACATTCTTCCTGGTGGGCTCCATAGGGTCAGTGTTCTGTTGTTATGATTTTCAGGACAGAATTCCAACAAACCTGGATTCTTCAAGATTTGGTCTGACAGAAAAACCATTGTATGTCTCTTATACAGGAATAAACTGAAATTATGATGCAAGCCGCCGTCTGAGTCATCTTTTTCATGATTGTCCTCCATTAAAGTAGCAATATGTAAGATTTTCATGTCAAGTCATCTTTAAAGGGCCCTAATCTGTCATCATTAAAGGGCCCTAATCTGTCATCATTAAAAGGCCCTAATCTGTCATCATTAACTCACTGACTGCCAGGCATTTTCAGATTTGAGAAGTGCATTCTGCCAGCAATTTCAGGTGATTTGACCCAACTTTGAAGTGCCACAGAATATTCATTTTTTAGACAATGTAAACACCAAGGGCACCAAATTAAAGATTCACCTCTCTGCTTTACTCTGAAAAAAACAGTTTGTTTCTACCTCTTACCGTTCTTGCGTTATTCGCCATAGAACAAAGCATACTTTCACCCATAACACCTGGTCTGAGCAAGAAAACAGAGAAAACGAGCTGTATGTAAACAGGAACATATCAAGCAGAAAAGTGACTTATAGATGCATTTTTGCTGCTTTAGTGACAACTCAAAACATCTTCACACTTGTTCCATTACAAAAATTATAAAAACATGACTCTGAAATAATACTTTTGATGGCAAATTGTTGGCAATTTATTCACAGATAGAAAATTTAACTTTCTTCTATACCATCAACCAAAACGTCAAACAACAACAACACAAAGATCAATAAAACTATAGATGTATAAAATAGAATGAAGCATGTGAATTTGAGTGTGTGTGTGTGTGTGTGAATGTCAGTGTGCGAGTGAGTGTCTGTGTGAGTGAGTGTCTGTGTGCGTGAGTGAGTGAGTGAGTGCGTGTGAGTGTTTGTGAGTGTGTCCGATAAATCATGATCAGGTTTGCTGAACGAATCCGAGGCATCAGTAACAGCAGCAGCTGATACGCTGCGAGAGGCGGAAGGTGTGTCCCTGCTCCGGGCTCTTGCTCCGCGCAAATGTGGCTGCAGAGACGGACCTCCACCGGGGTCTCCGCTCTCTCCCCTCTCGACCTCACTCACTGATCCGCGAGTCAATCTCTGAAGCAGTGTCAACTGCTTATAACTATTCTTTTTCGCCATCACTCTTACTATACTATCGCTAAACTAGATCGCTGATCCGTCTCAATGTTACGCTATCATCGCTCGCTCTGCTACAGCACCACGCTCTCCAAAGACCCCACACTCCTCCTCCTTCTCTCCACTGACCTATGACCTCTCCTGTGGTGCAATACTGCATCCTACTGGTGTTGATTTATCATTACAGGTACATTTGCACTGTATATCAGTATTGTGGGTCATTCACAAGGTGCGCCAGACATTACTGCAGCCTCCCGTGTAATAACACAAAAAACTCGTCAAACTCGTCATGGGCAGTGAGCGTTACTATTCAACATGACGACTTTTGTCGTCATGGGCAGTGAATGAGTTAAAGGGCCATAATCTGCCATCATTAAAGGGCCCTAATCTGTCATCATTAAATGGCCCTAATCTGTCATCATTGACAGGCCCTAAATCTGTCATCATTGACGGGCCCTAATCTGTCATCATTAAAGGGCCCTAATCTGTCATCATCAAAGGGCCATAATCTGTCATCATTAAAGGGCCCTAATCTGTCATCATTGACGGGCCCTAATCTGTCATCATTAAAGGGCCCTAATCTGCCATCATTAAATGGCCCTAATCTGTCATCATTAAAGGTCCCTAATCTGTCATCATTGACGGGCCCTAATCTGTCATCATTAAAGGGCCCTAATCTGTCATCATTAGAGGGCCCTAATCTGCCATCATTAAAGGGCCCTAATCTGTCATCATTTAAGGGCCCTAATCTGTCATCTTTGAAGGGCCCTAATCTGCCATCAATAAAGGGCCCTAATCTGTCATCATTGACGGGCCCTAATCTGTCATCATTAAATGGCCCTAATCTGTCATCATTAAATGGCCCTAATCTGTCATCATTAAAGGGCCCAAATCTGTCATCATTAAAGGGCCCTAATCTGTCATCATTAAAGGGCCCTAATCTGTCATCATTAAAGGGCCCAAATCTGTCATCATTAAAGGGCCCTAATCTGTCATTATTAAAGGGCCCTAATCTGTCATAATAATAAACTGCTCTTTCCCAATACTTATTTAACTGATAACAGTAGTTCAGAGATATTTGAATTTCTAAAATACTTTTCCAGGCTCTAAATCTTGTTATTGTTTTCATTTCAATGTCCCGCCCTCCACCGTTTCACCAATCAGAAAGTCTGCGATTCGGGCGCCAGAACTCACCGTGTGGAGCTAATCTCACTGGTAAAGTACCATGTGGCGCAGAACTAAAAAAGGTCTCGTTATGATTCTCAAATCATTAACGACAAAACAAGGAATAAAACCAGGATTTCTATCTTTGTGAAAATGGTGTTGGTTATAGATTTGTTGACTGACTAAATAGATTGTCTATTCAGCTGTTATGGTCCCAGCTGGATTCGTCTGCATATCTGGCAACCTGAGTCAGGGAGAGTGGGAGAGGCTGTAGTACCACTTTTGGACAGATTTGTACAGACTGCTCCTTCGATTCAAGTCAATGTATTTGTGTACAGTCCTAAATCACAGTAGGACTAACAATAGGACACAGATCAGAGAATCAAACGGTTCAGATACCTTTACAAACATATGAAGTCTAGATTACTGAGCTACTGCAAAGATTGAATCATGATTTGGACTTTTGCCACTTCAGCATCGACGCCTTCATTAATACTTGACTTAAATCTCATCTCGTGGAGCAGCCACCAGTGAAATTGAGTCGGACAGTGTTCTGCCAGAGCCATCAGTCAAGTCCAAGCAGACAGGACTCACGGAATATTCTCCTCCGGCCATCGCAGCTGTATCTGTACGGAGCAGTACGCACAACGGCCAGCAGGGGTCCCTAGCACGTCCATGAAAACTCACCTTACTCCCCCCTCTCTCTCTGCTTCTCCCACTTCCTCCTCTGGGCTGTTTATGCCATGGATGTGGAGGGTGTTGCTGCTTAACCACATGGACTAGAGGCCACCAGTGGTACTGCAGCCTAAATCCACTGATTTCTGAGATTTCTCCACAGACCTCAGTCCTGGGTCTACATCCTCAGTCCTGGGTCTACAGTCTCAGTCCTGGGTCTACAGCCTCAGTCCTGGGTCTACAGCCTCAGTCCTGGGTCTACAGTCTCAGTCCTGGGTCTACAGCCTCAGTCCTGGGTCTACAGCCTCAGTCCTGGATCTACAGCCTCGGTCCTGGATCTACAGCCTCAGTCCTGGGTCTACAGCCTCAGTCTTGGATCTACAGTCTCGGTCCTGGATCTACAGCCTCAGTCCTGGGTCTACAGCCTCAGTCTTGGATCTACAGTCTCAGTCCTGGATATACAGCCTCAGTCTTGGATCTACAGTCTCAGTCCTGGATATACAGCCTCAGTCTTGGATCTACAGTCTCATTCCTGGATCTACAGCCTCAGTCCTGGGTCTACCGCCTCAGTCTTGGATCTACAGCCTCAGTCCTGGGTCTACAGCCTCAGTCCTGGATCTACAGCCTCGGTCCTGGGTCTACAGCCTCAGTCCTGGATCTACAGCCTCAGTCCTGGATCTACAGCCTCAGTCCTGGGTCTACAGCCTCAGTCCTCACTTGAAATCCCTTCAGACAGCTGTTATTTTTAAAGAACACCAAACACACAGGACAGTAGTGAGTTATGACGGTCTCAGCCCCGGAGTCTCTGGCCTTTGTAAACAGAAGCATCGTGGCCTCCGCTCGTTCCTCATCCATAGGTCACCTTGTGCACGTCCATTTCTCTGACACTGAAGTATCATTGGCCTCTTGTCTGCGTCTCTTTAAAGCATCACTCCCCAGACAGCAGCAGTGTGTGTCTGCGATAAAACACCGTGGTATTTGGTTCATAGATTTTCATTTCTTCTTCACTTCCTGCTTTTATCTTTTTCTAATTACAGCAGTTAATAATAATAATAATATAAATACGTTTTATACAGTGTTTTTTTGGACGCTTAAAGATATCATTATTCATTCACTCCAAACACAGTGGTGATAAACTACTACCAACCACTCACACACACACCAGACTCATTCTAATGTGGGGGAAGTGTCTTGCCTAAGGACACAACCACAGTTTGGCACTTTACAGCCGCAGCCGCCCCACTGTGGCACCTGCTGTTCTCAGAGGTCTCCCATCACAGCACTAACCAGGCCCTGTCCTGCTTAGCTTCACAGGTCTGACTGGATGTGGCTCTCACCTGCAGGGGGCGCCAAACTTTAACTCCTAAAACTCCAAATGTTTTTTTGTCAGTGACTGAGATGCACTATTCCAGACATTTCACCAGTTTTTGATGAAGTGTGTGTGTGTGTGACATGTGTGTGTTCTTGTGACGTGTGTGTGTGTAACATGCGTGTGTGTGTAACATGCGTGTGAGACATGTGTGTGTTCTTGTGACGTGTGTGAGACTCTCTCTCTCTCTCTCTCTCTCTCTCTCTCTCTCTCTCTCTCTCTCTCTCTCTCTCTCTCTCTCCTCTCTCTCTCTCTCTCTCTCTCTCTCTCTCTCTCACTCTCTCTCTCTCTCTCTCTCTCTCTCTCTCTCTCTCTCTCTCTCTCTCTCTCTCTCTCTCTCTCTCTCTCTCTCTCTCTCTCTCTCTCTCTCTCTCTCTCTCTCTCTCTCTCTCTCTCTCTCTCTCTCTCAAACGGGCAACTCCTGTATCAGGCCAGTCTGGGGAATAACAGCAACTGGTTGCGGGCTCACAATACACGCAATACAAACACGTCGTCGGAGCGGCGCAACTGACTGAAACTGGAGACCGACTGGGAGGGACCACATAGAGAGAGAGAGAGAGAGAGAGAGGCCACAGAGAGAGACCATGGAGATAGGGACCATAGAGAGAGAGAGAGGACAGAGAGAGAGAGAGAGAGACTACAAAGTGAGGGATAGACCAGAGAGACCACAGAGAGAGAGAGAAAAGAGAGGGAGAGAGAATACAGAGATGGGGACAATAGAGAGCGATAGAGACTGCAGAGAGAATCATAAGAGAGAGAGAGACCACAGAGAGAGAGAGAGAGAAAGCAGAGAGAGAGAAAAGAGAGAGACTACAGAGATAGGGACAATAGAGAGAGATAGAGACTGCAGAGAGAGAGATACTGCAGTGAGAGGGATAGACCAGAGAGAGACCATAGAAAGAGAGAGAGGCCACATAGAGAGAGAGAGAGACTTCTCACTCTATCCTTAAGGAAGCGTCTTTCTGCTCAGCTCTCTTCACCACAGCCCGACACAAAACATAGAAATCCCAATAATCAAAACACGTCTCAATCTATTTTCCACCGTTTAAAATCCAGACATTTTCGGTGAAACACGATGAACTTGTTTATTTCCGGTGAGACACTGAACGCACCAAACTCCAGAAGCTTCTCCAAAAACCTTGACACATATTCCCGGTTTGGGCGTCCCACAAACCTCTCTCTCCGTGCGCCGTAAACCTGGATCTAATCTCCACAAACTCAAATGTGGAGCACTCCGAATGCAAATGCACCGATCGCCCCAAATACAGTCCCTGGGAGCCCTCTGTCCCTGTGATCCCCCTGTCCCTGGGAGTCCCCTGTCCCTATGATCCCTCTGTCCCTGGGAGCCCCCTGTCCCTGTGATCCCCCTGTCCCTATGATCCCTCTGTCCCTGGGAGCCCCCTGTCCCTGTGATCCCCCTGTCCCTGGGCGCCTCCTGTCCCTGTGATCCTCCTGTCCCTGGGAGCCCCTGTCCCTGTGATCCCCCTGTCCCTATGATCCCCCTGTCCCTGGGAGCCTCCTGTCCCTATGATCCCTCTGTCCCTGGGAGCCCCCTGTCCCTGTGATCCTCCTGTCCCTGGGAGCCCCCTGTCCCTGTGATCCCTCTGTCTCTGCGATCCCCCTGTCCCTGTGATACCCCTGTCCCTGTGATCCCCCGGTCCCTGTGATACCCCTGTCCCTGTGATCCCCCGGTCCCTGTGATCCCTCTGTCTCGTTGATCCCCCTGTCCCTGTGATACCCCTGTCCCTGTGACCTCTCTGTCCCTGTGATCCCTCTGGCCCTGTGATCCCTCTGGCCCTGTGATCCCTCTGTCTCTGTGAGCCCCCTGTCCCTGTGATCCCTCTGTCCCTGTAATCCCCCTGTCCCTGTGATCCCCCTGTCCCTGGGAGCCCCCTGTTCCTGTGATCCCTCTGTCTCGTTGATCCCCCTGTCCCTGTGATACCCCTGTCCCTGTGACCCCTCTGTCCCTGTGATCCCTCTGGCCCTGTGATCCCTCTGTCCCTGTGATCCCTGTGAAAGTCAGTTTAATGATTCCTAAGTTCCTGTTGTAGTCTGTAGTCTGTATCCTGTAGCCTGTAGTCTGTATCCTGTAGTCTGTAGTCTGTAGCCTGTAGTCTGTATCCTGTAGTCTGTAGTCTGTAGTCTGTAGCCTGTAGTCTGTAGCCTGTAGTCTGTAGTCTGTAGTCTGTAGTCTGTAGTCTGTAGCCTGTAGCCTGTAGCCTGTAGTCTGTATCCTGTAGTCTGTAGTCTGTAGTCTGTAGTTAGACTGTAGTCTGTAGTCTGTAGTCTGTAGCCTGTAGCCTGTAGCCTGTAGTCTGTATCCTGTAGCCTGTAGCCTGTAGTCTGTAGTCTGTAGTCTGTAGCCTGTAGCCTGTAGTCTGTATCCTGTAGTCTGTAGTCTGTAGTCTGTAGTCTGTAGCTGTAGCCTGTAGCCTGTAGCCTGTAGCCTGTAGTCTGTAGTCTGTAGTCTGTAGTCTGTAGTCTGTAGCCTGTAGCCTGTAGCCTGTAGCCTGTAGTCTGTAGTCTGTAGCCTGTAGCCTGTAGTCTGTAGTCTGTAGCCTGTAGCCTGTAGTAGCCTGTAGCCTGTAGTCTGTAGCCTGTAGTCTGTAGTCTGTAGTCTGTAGTCTGTAGCCTGTAGCCTGTAGTCTGTAGTTTGTCAGTTAAGATTATTTTACTACTTTAAAAATAATAATACTTCATAAAAGTCTGAGCAGTGACTTTTTAAGCTTGTTTTAAAGATATGAGGATTTTCTACTTCCGGGTGGATCATCAAGACTATTGGTCGTCCCACCTGTCAATCATTCTGGTGATACGAGCTCGTCCAATGAGAACAGAGAGAGAGAGGGCGGTTCTTTCCTAAAATGTGGGAAATCCTCCTGTACCTGTGAGTATTTGTTCTTATTTCCAGACTTTTCATGTTGTTTGGATCAAATAAGTTTGTTTTGCTCAAAAATGTTTAAGAAATAAGTAAACAATACTTGAAATGTTTGTTTTATTCTAGGATCAAGTCATTTTACTTTAGAATATTCTGGAAACTGGAACTGCTCCACCCAGAGGCTACTCCACCTCTGCTGCTGTGACCTGTCCTGCTCCACCCAGAGGCTACTCCACCTCTGCAGCTGTGACCTGTCCTGCTCCACCCAGAGGCTACTCCACCTCTGCAGCTGTGACCCGTCCTGCTCCACCCAGAGGCTACTCCACCTCTGCAGCTGTGACCCGTCCTGCTCCACCCAGAGGCTACTCCACCTCTGCAGCTGTGACCCGTCCTGCTCCACCCAGAGGCTACTCCACCTCTGCAGCTGTGACCCGTCCTGCTCCACCCAGAGGCTACTCCACCTCTGCTGCTGTGACCCGTCCTGCTCCACCCAGATGCTACTCCACCTCTGCTGCTGTGACCTGTCCTGCTCCACCCAGAGGCTACTCCACCTCTGCAGCTGTGACCTGTCCTGCTCCACCCAGAGGCTACTCCACCTCTGCAGCTGTGACCCGTCCTGCTCCACCCAGAGGCTACTCCACCTCTGCAGCTGTGACCCGTCCTGCTCCACCCAGAGGCTACTCCACCTCTGCTGCTGTGACCCGTCCTGCTCCACCCAGATGCTACTCCACCTCTGCTGCTGTGACCTGTCCTGCTCCACCCAGAGGCTACTCCACCTCTGCTGCTGTGACCCGTCCTGCTCCATCCAGAGGCTACTCCACCCCTGCTGCTGTGACCCGTCCTGCTCCACCCAGAGGCTACTCCACCTCTGCTGCTGTGACCTGTCCTGCTCCACCCAGAGGCTACTCCACCTCTGCTGCTGTGACCTGTCCTGCTCCACCCAGAGGCTACTCCACCTCTGCTGCTGTGACCCATCCTGCTCCACCCAGAGGCTACTTCACCTCTGCTGCTGTGACCCGTCCTGCTCCACCCAGAGGCTACTCCACCTCTGCTGCTGTGACCTGTCCTGCTCCACCCAGAGGCTACTCCACCTCTGCTGCTGTGACCCGTCCTGCTCCACCCAGAGGCTACTCCACCTCTGCTGCTGTGACCCGTCCTGCTCCACCCAGAGGCTACTCCACCTCTGCTGCTGTGACCCGTCCTGCTCCACCCAGATGCTACTCCACCTCTGCTGCTGTGACCCGTCCTGCTCCACCCAGAGGCTACTCCACCTCTGCTGCTGTGACCTGTCCTGCTCCACCCAGAGGCTACTCCACCTCTGCTGCTGTGACCTGAGGCTGTTGCTGAGTGGGCTAGATCATATGTTCTTGTTCTATTAACAGATGATTAGTATGATTTTAGGCAGTATTTTACTTATTATAATATATATATTTGTGTTATTGACTGTAGCAGGTTTGGGATGTAGCGTGTGACGCGGTTAGCTTCACCCTCCAGTGACATTCAGAAGTTAGTTTTTCTTTGTGAACTCAGAGGGAATGAAGCGAGTTACTTTTGCTCCAACAGGCGTCGTCTCTGTTTTAATTCAACTGTAAATCCATCGAGTCTGTACTCACTGGAGCTCTGCGCTGAGCTGCTGCTCCGCAAATGAACCAGATTTTAAGGTAAATACAGAGAAAAAGAAGTGGAGAAGGAAGTCATGAATTATGTATTTGTGCCTCGGACCGGTGGAAAATCAACTCAACTGTATCGTCCTAAATTACAGCAGCAGTTTTCTCTGAGGACTTTACAAAATTGTTGAATTCACCGCCACAGATTAGAGAATCAAACACTTCAAACACAAGGAATAGACTCGTGTCATGGACCTGTGTCAATAAATATCCATAAATGTCCATACACGTTACAGGACACAGTAAGAGGAAGTAGAAAGAAGAATCAAAAGGAAAATGGCAATGGGAGTTTGTTTTAACATTTGTGCCATGCTCGGGTCAAAATGATCCCCCACAAAGATAGAATTGTGTAGAATTATGATGAAAAAGGGTCTAAATGACTCAGGCTGAATAAAATCCTCACAATTCAGATAAAACATGTTTATTTTTCAGTCACTGCAGCGGGTCATTCTGACCCGAGGACAGCACACGGGTTATTCACACAACTGTGTTAAGGGGGAGTATTGTACATGATGTTAGCAGTCGGGGAAACCTCCAGAGAGTCCAGGTCCAACAAACTGATTCTGACGTAAAGTTGAATTGTTGGAACATTCACATTGGATCTTAGGCTGTAAACATCTGCACATGAGTGAGCTGCACGAGCCCAGACAGCCATTCATTCAACAAGGGCATTCAAAAGTCCACAGCGGCCAAACTAGACTGGTCCAAAACAAACCACTCCCCTCAACATCGACAGCATCTGGAACGTAGCTTTGGACCAAGAGCCACTTTTGGACCAAGAGCCACTTTTGGACCAAGAGCCACTTTTGGACCAAGAGCCACTTTTAGACCAAGAGCCACTTTTGGACCAAGAGACACTTTTGGACCAAGATGAATCTTTTTCCAGTCCGACTCCAGCAGAAATGAGTCCGATCCCAGTCCAGCTTTGATCCAGGACCCGCTGTGATGGATCCACTGTGGTCTTCTTCTGCGTTCTGCTCACACTGCGGTGATGTCACACTCTCTGCAGACTGTTGTCAGCCGTGTCCTGACGCTACAGTTCTGCGGCGGCGCTCGCTCCTGTAATCTGGTTAATTGATCTAGTGAAGTGTTCAGAGGTGAAGAGGCAACAGTCACAGGCTTTATGGACTCACTGCTTCTGCTCCATCTATACTGAACTATCTATACTGATCTATCTATACTGATCTCTATATACTGATCTATCTATACTGATCTAACTATACTGATCAATACTGATCTATCTATACTGATCTATATATACTGATCAATACTGATCTATCTATACTTCTCCATACATACTGCTTCATATATACTGATCTATACTGATACATACTGATCTATACTGCTGTCACTAAACTGTCATTTTGTCAGATTAAACAGAGATGTCACTTTTACTCAATTTTAATTGAAGGGAATCTGTTGCTTTGACTTGATACAAATAATACATACGTCCCATTGTTTCATGGGGTCTGGACCTCAGAACTGCTATACAGCCTCAGTCCTGGGTCTACAGCCTCAGTCCTGGATCTACAGCCTCAGACCTGGGTCTACAGCCTCAGTCCTGGGTCTACAGTCTCAGTCCTGGACCTACAGGACTACACACTCTTGTAAAGACATCAAACTACATAAAATACTGGTAGTGTGACGTCATAATGGGCTCATCCTGGAGATTGAAGCGTTATTTGTAGCTGCACACTGACCTCTGCTGGACAGACGCCCTCACTACATGTCATTCCCACTCCCTGAGGCCTGGGTTTCAGACCAGAGGAGGTGGAGAAGACGAGGATGAGAAAATCCCAGAAACACATTAATCAGCAGTTCCTATGGACCATGTGTCCTATGGCCCATGTCTCCTGTGTCCTATGGCCCATGTCTCCTGTGGACCATGTGTCCTATGACCCATGTCTCCTTTGGATCATGTATCCTATGGCCTATGTCTCCTGTGGACCATGTGTCCTATGGCCCATGTCTCCTATGGACCATGTTTCCTATGGCCCATGTCTCCTGTGGACCATGTGTCCTATGGACCATGTCTCCTATGGACCATGTGTCCTATGGACCATGTCTCCTATGGACCATGTGTCCTATGGACCATGTGTTCTGTGGACCCTGTGTCCTATGGACCATGTGTCCTATGGACCATGTCTCCTATGGACCATGTCTCCTATGGACCATGTCTCCTATGGACCATGTGTCCTGTGGACCATGTGTTCTATGGACCATGTGCCCTATGGACCATGTGTTATTATTGCCTGGTTCCAAAACGTTGTGTGTAAAGATGGAGCAGTCATTTTAAATGTGTGAGTCCAAACTGTTGGTTTGAATCCACTTGAGCACAAACAAACAAACAAACAAACAAACAAACAAAGAGATAAAACATGATCCATACGACACATAGTTCAGGGTGACCAGCGTTACCATCAGCTCTTCATGGTTTGACACAGTCGTAAATCAGTGTGAAAGATGTAACACAGTTAATGTCTCTGTACATTTTCATAATAATAATTATTATTATAATGCAAATATTGTGGTATTTAACACGTCTACACCATAGACTGTAAATGTCAAAGGACGCAGTCACGCCAAACTCCGCCGTTGAAGCTAATGTGCCACCACTTTTGCAGTCTATGGGAAGTTTCAAAATGGCCGCGGGGGCTGGAAAATGTGGAAAAAAACCGCATTTGCGCATGTGTCAGCTGCACGGGCATCGGTCATTTAACAAGTGCATTTTAAAGTCCACAGTGGTTAAACTAGACTGGTCCAAAAAAACACACTCCCCTCAGCATCGACAGCATCTGGAGCATATCTTCAGACCAAGAGCCACGTTTGGACCCTCCTGTAAAGATGTTTGAGAGGTAAGAAGATGTCATACATTAGCATTGGCTAATTCTTATCCCGGGTCCACCCCCACTGGCCCGGGGTGGTATTGCAGCATGTCAGTGCACGTCATTTTGGACATTTTTGAGCTGAGACCCGCCCCCACGGGTTTATTGCTTGCTTGCAATCACGTGACGCATAAACTTCCGGTTGACGGAGTGGTGTCAGGACAGCAAGAGTTGCTGCTGATGTGAAGAAAATGCGACTCTTCCAAGTATTTTTTGCTTCCACCACATATTTTGGTAATATCAAGGTTGAAGCTACTGGCACAGCGGTAAATGCTAACATGCTAATAATGCTAATAAGTCTCCATTCCTCCGCTGTATGTCACTTACATTCTGTAACGTCTTAGTTCTGTCTCTACCATCGACAATAAAACATGTCTTCTGTCTGAATTAAAGACAAGATCCTAGACTTTCTTTTTCTTCACTTCTAATCCACAGCTAGTGTTACCATCAAGCTTTTTTTTTCATCAGTTTTGTACATAATAGTGCACAACTCTTTTAACCTTTTAGCCTTATTTGTGAGATTCAAGCTAATTAGTGTTGGGCAAGTTAGCTAACTCTACGTGATATCATAAAACATGCTAACAAGGCTAATATTCGTTTTCACATTATGCCAGTCTCACTTTGCCTTAGATTTATTTACCACAATGTACATATTAATATCCATAAATGCTGACACCTATTAACGGTTTGATTAGCATTTTTATCAATGATTACATCACATGTAGTCTATGTTTTCAACTTCTGCAGCTTTTTGTTCATAAAAGTAAAATATTTATTTAATTCAAGTTATTTTGATTAGCATTTATGGATATTAAAATGTACATCGTGGTAAATAAATCTAAGGCAAAGTGAGACTGGCATAATGTAAACACGAATATTAGCCTTGTTAGCATGTTTTATGATATCAAGTAGAGTTAGCTAACTTGCCCAACACTAGTTAGCTTGAATCTCACAAATAAGGCTAAAAGGTTAAAAGAGTTGCACACTATTATGTACAAAACTGATGAAAATATGTTTATACCTTGTTCAGATGACAGTGAAACCTCCTACAGATTCAGCCCAGACTGCTGCTGCTGTGAGATGCCCTTCCCCTACGTCATCGCCGCCATTTTGGCGCCCCCTAGCGTTTGTGAAAAGGTCCGACTTCAAAGCAGTTTTTTTAACATAATTCATCTGAACATGTCAAAATGAACACCCGAAATATTATAAACACATATTGTAGTTATATATTCTGGATAGCAGCATATTCAATTCTAATACTACTTTAAGGTCCTGAAGGACACATCCTGCATCGTACAGAACCGTGTGAGTAACGATTGGTGAATGAACTTATCATTCTCAACAAAACACTGCGTCTGTGGCTGTGTTCTTTTCAGGTCAAACATTCACAGTGTTTATTTAAAACTCCAACTCATACCTGAGAATGAATTAAATAAAGATAGGGATGTAATAACTGCGCGTTGTTACTGCATGGCTGGGTAAATAAATAATCCTTCGAGGTAAAAGCGTTTGCAGTGAAATGTTAGCGAGACACTTTTCCTGTGTCTTTTTGTAAAGTCCTTAGTGCGAGGCTCTTTATTCATCTCTTCACGAGGAATCCTAAAGTATCCATTAAAGGTTTCACGATTCGATCGGTTAGAAAACTTAAAACAACACATGCAAAAGGCAGATTCAGACACGCTGCTCTAGTGCAGTGTTTTTCAACCACTGTGCCGCGGCACACTAGTGTGCCGTATGATATTGTCTGGTGTGCCGTGAGAAATTCGTCTACTTTGTCTAAAAATAACTGCATTCGCTGTTGACGAGCGGTGACTTGTTTTGAACTGTGGAGTAACCATGTAATACTTTTTCAAATCAGTAGATGGCAGCAGATAGCTAAGTACTTTGAAACTGAAAAATTGGATGCGACCACTGGCTGTAACAGGTCAGCATTGTGGCGAGAAAGGTAAAATTGGATGCGACCAACAAATGTGGGAGGGAGCGAGACAAGAGCTTTGTGGCGAGTGAGAAGTGAAAGTGATAGACGTTTTTGAAAATGAATTATGCCGTTTCTGAACAGGATTAACATCCTCCGCTCTGCCCCGGGGCAGGTGTGGCCGCGTTGTAGTGGTTTAACTATGAAATGTACAATTTTTGTACAACAGCTCTCGCGAACGCACTTCTGAACTGGGTACCGAGCGCAGACCATAGTCGAGTGGACAGAACCATAGACATGCGGACCGGACAGAACCATGGACTCGCGTTCAGGACCTCCCGTGTCCCTCATCCAAAACTCCTGAATTTAAAGCTCGGATACCTAAATTTTTTCCCATGCACTAACAATGCATGTTCTTTGTGTGAGTTATTATTTGACTATTTGGGCAGAGAGTGGATTTTCTTAGTTTTTTTCCACACAGTTAGTGCCACTTTATTCCCAAACTCTTGTTATTTGTATCGAGAAATATTAAATAAAGCTTAATGTCAAGGCCTGGACTTAAGCATTTTGATGAGAATAACTGTATATTGTGAATATAGGCTACAGAGTATACTGTATACATTATAAGATAAGATACGATATACTTTATATATCACACAGAGTATGTACAGTATATATTTTTTTACATTAGTACTGTATACATTTTTACATTTTCTCCTGGAGGTGTGCCGCAAGATTTTTTCAGTGAAAAAAGTGTGCCTTGGCTCAAAAAAGGTTGAAAAACACTGCTCTAGTGAACAACGAGCTCTGCGACCACCGTGATACGCATATGCAATGAGGCGGACCTGACGTCAATTGCAAGCAAGCAATTGATGATGTTGTTGTATTAAAATATACTCTGAACAGATGTGACAATAATTTGACCATTTTGAACGATGGTCCTAATTTTCATCATAGCCAAAAAGACCTGTGCTCTCAGGTCTTAAGTCTCAAGGACACAGGATAAGCAGACAGGAATCATAAAGATAAACTGCTGTTTAAACAAGGCGAATTATTAACTTTAAATAATAAACATTTTCCTGCGCTCTCATAATCATCCTGCGAGAGCAAAAGTTCAAACCACAATCAGGCAGAACAGGGGATTCACCTACGGCAGTGTCTCCCAAAGTGGGGTCCGCGGCCCCCTGGTGGGCCGCGAGGGTACTGCAGGGGGGCCGCGGGAGGTCATAAAAAAAATTAAAAAAATAATATTATTTAATGTTAAATTTATAATGTTTTGTTTGTAATATTAAAATATTTGTGTTCATTATTTGACTTGAATAATCCACTGTAATCATTTTTGTATTACAATGTTTGTAGCAGAGGCTATTTCCCCAAAATAAAATAACCAGAAGAGCCTATTCTTAATGTTGTCTTCTTGGTTATTATTTTGGGGGGCCACGCAGACCCGTCAGATTTTTAAGGGGGCCTCGGTGTTACTGAGTTTGGGAATGGCTGACCTACGGCATTCTGACGCCTCCCAGTGGACAAGGGACGTCAGCACACCCCGAAGCTCCTACCCTTGGGCGCATATGGATGACGTCATCGGAAGTCTCCCTGATATGACCTTCCCCGGGTCTTTTGGTTTTTTCAGTCAGGACAGGGCAAGCATAGGGAGAGAAGGCATAGTTTTAGGAGCTTTTGTTTTAATTTCTGTATCTGATTGTAAAGATAAATTAAATACAGATGTTAAACTTTGAAAATCTTCGTCTTGTTCTCTGCCTCAAACTTGAACACGTCTGTCAAAGGGTTTTTGACATCATTTGGTGACCGCGACGTGATTTGATGCAGGAGGAAGACAAAGACTTGCTCAAGAGATAGACTGGGTTCGTGGGCTTGGGAAATTCTCTCTTCTCTTCGAAAAAGTCGCTTCAAAAGAGGTAAGCAGATTAGACTTTTGAAAATCTGCACATTGTTTTAAATGGAAGAGAGAGAGAATTCGGCTCGACGGACTGCAGGGTGGACAGACTGCCGTGACGGGCGTTCTATCGGACGCGATAGGACAATAGTCGGGTTTTTCGACGTTTTAACCCTTGAGGGATTTTGGTCTCCCTCTAAAAAAGAATATACGGGAAGAAAAGAAAGTCCACAGAGTTTATTAGAAGTGCAAAAAAAAAAGAGGCACAAGTGTTTAGTGAAAATAGAAATAGAATTAGAAAATAGGGACAGTTAGGGTCAGTAGCTATAGGATAATAGAGCCGTCTATATCCCCCGGGGGCGAGAAAAAGGGTACATTTAAACAGAAAAAAGCCAAGTATTTAAACTGATGGATTCTGTATATAGAATAATAATGATCTGATTAATGAGGAAAAAAAGAGAGCCACTTGGCTGTAGATACGAGTTTCATGTGGAGAAAATACAAAAGGATCAGTTCTGGGAGTTTTTCCTGTATTGTGATGTAATGTTTCAATAGTTACAGAGAAAAAAACAAAACAAAAAACCTGCTGTAATTGGTGATACATTAGTCATGTAGGCAAATTGTAATGTTTTCATTACTGACGTATTTAAGGATAAATGTAAAGTGTTGTTTGACGTGAGAAGAACTCTTAACACTGATTAAGACATGGTCACGATAAAAAATGAGGGAAATATTTGAAGCACACAGCTCTCTCTCTCTCTCTCTCTCTCTAGAAGACAGAACTATTACCAAATATATTTTTTGTAGAAAATTACATTTATACATACGATAATGTTACTGTCATGGAGTCATATGATCACAGAACTTTGAGTTAGATTATAAAGAGGCTTATTTTTATTTTTTTTGACCATTTTCAAGGCGTCTAGATAAGTTATTAAAGAAGCTATACCCAATTTTTTTTCTAAGTAGTTCATAAAAATGCTTATTACTACATACAAGTTGTATTATAATCCGTAATTTAATTGAAAACTTGAGGTAATTGATTCCACTGTGTAAGAATTACAAGCAGTGAAAAGTGCTGAGTTAGAGTCTGAGCGGGCCGCTCTTTCTCCTCCGCTCACAGAACGAGCAGGAGACCAGCCTGCGTCCTCTAGCCCCTACAGCGCTGCTTAACACCAGGGCTTCGACTTCAAAATTCAAATAAAATTCTAAAATAAAAAATATATACATATTTGAAAACATTTTAGACAACCCTTATAATTAGAAATGTATTTAATGACTGCAAATAAAATAGTTAGCTCCCAAAGGTTTCACCGGGACGTGCTAGGCAGGTAACAGCTAAGCTAGCTAGCTGTTTCATGGTAACTTCCGGGTTTTTCGCGATCGCTTTTTGTCACTTTAAAACAGTATTTTTGTCATGAAAACATTGACAGCAAATTCTGAAATCGTCCGTGCATGTGTGTTAAGGATGTATATGTGTACTGTATTGTCCGATTGACGTTTAATGGTGTTGATTGATAGATATGTAGTTGTTTATTGAGCGTGGCTAGCTCCGCTAGCTTCTCTACACAGACAAGTGTGCAGAGAAACGGCACAGTGTAGTGACAGGCGCTGATAGCAAAGTAATGACAGTATTTTACACACCTGAATTACAAACAGAGATTGCATTGGGGCTGCGGTCATTATTGGTTTGAGAGTTCTGTTATCAAGAAAAAATGATCGGAAGAATTACATTCAAGTCAATGAAGTGTTCTGCTGCTGTGAGGAGCTGTATAATACATTATAATTAAATATTAGAATATATTCTAATGTTTAAATTAATAAATCCGGACGCGAAACTAATGGTATTATTTTACTTATATATTGCAGTGCATTGCTTTAGTGCCATTTCATCAGTGATTGTTGCACAGCTTACAAGAAGTTGTGCTAATGCTAATGTTAGCATACATATCAGATCGCAAATAAAACTAGGTGGCTCCGTGTTATGAGAGCGTAGGGGAAATGAGAAGCCTGTGAGCGAGTTGGGGGGCGGTGCTAAACATTAAAAACATTGCAGAAACGGGTATAGCGCCTTTAAACATTTTTTCCCAACATTTTGGTGATATAAAATTTAAAATGATCTTAGGCAGCATTATACTTTGGGAAAAATAGGGCTTAGGATAGCAGTTGAATGCAGAATTCGGTTTTCAGAATTTAATGTTCAAAATGTTAATATTAATTATGTCATAGGTTTATTTAGATTTGTAATTAATCATTGGTTTTGTATAGTATTAACACACTTGTTTGTGTTTCTTGTTTGTCTGTTTTTTTCTGAGAAAACTTCTGTCTGTTTCATTTGGCCAAAATCGTCTCTGCCACAAGACCTCAAACGAGCGCCATCAACACGGACCATCAGCGTCTCCCCCGACCCACAGGGGGCACCAACAACAGCAGCATCGGCTGCAGCAGCTAACAAGAACTGTCGAAGAAGACTTCTCCGGCCTCCATTCCATGGAGAGAGATGAGAAAGATCCCAGACGTAAGACAAAACGAGACTTCGACAAAACTGCAAAATAGAGTCTTTATTGTCAGAAGGTTTGAGCGTATTCTGATCAAGCACAACGCAGCTTCCCGTCTGGCTCTAGCAGAAGTCTGTCGTAAAATCACAGGGTAGCTCCTTATATACATCAGAAAATGTTTAGGTCAGCATAGACTTTAAAAGCATGACTATGTGGGAAGTAAGCGTATGGTTTCAAAGTTGCGTAACGGACCAAACTCCAATGTACATGAGATAGCATTATCTCATGTTATATACATCAATATCTTATCTGCTTTATGCTTTTGTAAGCAGTTCAAAGTACAAGTGTTTCTTCTAAACTCTTTTCAACTGTGTAACATGATACTTTAGCAAGCAAAAACAGATATTAAATATTCACAGAGACTACAGACTTTTGCACAAACCGAGTGGAGTTATGTGCACAAAGAGGAACGGTGTGAACCGAGCGAAAGACACGACACACAAGAAAGTGATTGAAAAGAAGAAGAAAGACATTATGAGAAAAAAGTTATCGGAAGGAAAAAGAAAGTGATTGATTGAAAGAAGAAGAAAAAGACACTGAGACTAGGACATTGGACACTATGAGACAAAGACATTGAAAGACGCCATAACAGACATTTGAGGAGGACGTGGCAGGGCAAATTAAACAGACAGAAGGTAATATATACAGACAGACAACATCGCACCGAGACATATAGGACATTTAGGTCATATTTACACATTTAGGTCATACGTTCAAAACACTACATTTAACTGCATGAATGATTACAAGCCAATCGTCAAAATTATTAGACTCTTACTTTAGCATGAGACACAAGGAGATTAGAACAGCAGTATATTTGTGCATGATTTAGATGAGTTTTATTATTAAAACTGTTATTGCTATTTAAAAGTTATAGACGCGGAGAAGTTTAGAATTATTGATTTTAACTGCATGATCTTGGTAATACGGATATTTAAGGCAGTGTATTTCAACCTCTGAACCGCGGCTCGTTTCTCATTTAAAACAATCACATGCACAGTTGAAACTGGTGCTGGAAAAAAGAGCTGCAGCCTTTAACCCTATATGCCCGCGTGCATCGGCACCGATGCACGCGCAGATGTTTTACAAATGATCAATTTACTCGCGAACGGTAAAACGTAGCAACTTACTTTTTTTTCCTCTGTGAAGTACGTATTCAGGGCTTTCCGGAACTAGTTTTGATTTGTCTGTGCGATGCACGGAGGATAAACTACGTTTGTCTGAAAGTCCGTGTCCAAAGCGTGACCCGTGAGGTACAAACAGCTGTGAGATACACACAGGGACTGCCAAAGATCGTCAGAGAGAGAGATGTCTCACTCCTCTGCGTTTACTTGTTGTCCCACAGTTGAAACTACAGCTGCGATTGCAATAACCGGCTGAAGAGTGCGCATTATTGATAAAGACGATAATAAATACAGTAAAATGACATTATGTGTATATGATGTATATAAATATATGTATTATATAAATAATTGATGTTTTTTTTTTTTTTTTGGCTCAGTTTCTTATGTTTTACGTTTTTTACAGCTGTGCTACAGAAGCAACCCCAGCATTATAGACAAACTGCTTCAGGAAGGGCATCAGGAGTACAGAGTTTTTTGCTTTTATAGTGGAATTTTGTAAAAAGTATAATAGTTAGATTCAATTTTTTCCCCCATTATCCCCAAGACCATAAATAACATTTCTATGCAGTGTAAAAAGTTGTTTATAGCATTTCATTGTGTTTTTTCAATACATTTTTGTTAAATTGATTTTCCGTTTGATTTTTTTCTTTGTCTTCATGATTCCATAATTTTTATATAATTCATATGACAGCTTTACAATATGAATATTCTAAAACCCCAGGTTGTACTGAAAAAAACAAAGTATACTGCTTGACTCTGCATCAAAAGATGACTGTTTTATGAACAATTATACACAAAGAAAACCAGGCGAGGAAAGTTCCCCAAAATGACCCATGTGCATAGAGGGTTGGACGTTGCATTTAATACAAAAGTGGGTTGTTCAGACAATCAAAAATAAAAATAAAAATAAAAAAGTCTGAAAAATAATAATAGAGTATTTTTAAATCATGGTTAAAGGTGATATTGGACCATTTTTGATGGCACACTAACGCACCACGGCCCATTGGTTGAAAACACGGATGTAGAAACATTTTATGAAATCTTTTATGACATGTTTCTCTTCCAAATAGATAAATTAGAAACAATTAGGACAATTATGTCTTTGATACAACTGTTGGCAGTTTATCTGAGACATGATTGGGGCAAGTACGTTAGTACACGTACAATAATAGTCCTTTCTCCACATGAACATGAAACAAAGGTGAAGTATTAAAGTTTGAAATTAATTTACATTTTTAATGAATCCGAACTGGCTTTACTGAAAAAGGGAAAACATTTATAGCATGTGCACGAGTCTGAAAGTAACAATAGGAGCTCTTTAAACTTTAGGGGATACAGTCTGTGAGAAGCCTGAGTAAAGACCACGTGGTTTAAACACTAAAGTTGGAAATGGATCCTTTTAGGAAAAAATCTATTAAAGCTCTGCATATTATGCAGGCTCTGAAAGTTGCAACAATAAAATAACTCATGAGACAATTGTAATTGGACATGGAAAAATATAACAAAGTTAAATTACGGGCCTTCTGTGTTGTCTATGTGTTTGTGTGTGTTATATGTTTGTGCGTCATGTCAAATACACTACGCTGACCTTAACAAACACTGGACCAAAATACTAACGTGAGGAGTCGGTGTGTGGCCAGTGAGTGTGTTGTGAGTGAGTAGTGAATGAGGAGTGCTGAACGAAGAATGGAATAACAAATGTTTCCTGTAATGTTATTATGTGAACATTGCATAATTATTTTTGTCAACAGCATACGGTGTAAGTACTAGAGATTCAAAGATAACAAGCTTTATTGAACAGGTGTAAAAGTGAGAGTACTCTGGTGAAAGTACTCTGCTGAAAGTACTCTGAGATGAATACTTTGCTGAAGGTACTGGGAGTCCCTCCCTCTGCTGTTTGTCCTGACAGTGATTCGGTCCAACCGCAGTGAGCGGTCATTGGGCGGAGGACAACTTTGGTTTGTAACTCACATTTAGTGGAGTATAAAATAAGAAACATACATTTTGTTAAGTCTGTATTTGGCTACAGCCTCTGCCCTGTTGTCACACACCGCCTGTCAATGCAGTTATGTTTTGCCCAATTGGAAAGATTGACAGGCCGCACCATGCTAGGGCCAGGGAAATGGGCGTTTCTTGTGTTCTAATGTTTCTTTTTCAGATAAAAGATAAACTACACCTGCTTCAGGGAAAACATGATCATGAGAAGGAAATGAGCCTTTTTCTTTGGCACCAAAGCCCACAATACGAATTGAGGACGACCCGGAAGAAACAACTGGAGATAATTGGAACAGTAATCTACACACACACACACACACGCTTACATTTATACTTGGCCCACGACCAAGAGAGGGAGTATTGTAATGTTATTGTCATTAGGTGGTCATGGTCCTTAACCTTCTAACAGAAAGAAGTGTAAAACTTATTTGTTCCACACTGGGTCATTATAATTTTATTGGTGTGCAAATTCAAGAGGAGAAATAATAGCGCTTATAATGCACACATCAAACAGATCTACTCTTTAAGATAATAGATCATATAATAATAAGATAATAATAGAATAGAATGAAATAGTCTGGAGCTATAATGTAATTGGATTCAAGGAGCTATAGGTTAAAGTGTCGCTAAGAAGAGGTGTCAGAATAAACAATAGTAATAATAGTTAGACTAGTGAATAATCAAAATAGTTCTATTGTGAAAATAAGTATCAATAATGTCAAATTATTCTAATAACTAAAGTAAAAAGGAATCAAATGGAGTCAGATTTTAGATGCTTCTGTTTTCCACATCTGTAGGAACTAGTGCAGATGTGTTTATAGAGAGTAGTATTAAAATGCAGACATAGAACGACAGGCTTTAACAAAATTTTAAATATAAAAATAGCTCAAATATAACATTGCTCTTGATGCAGCCACTGAGCTGCTCCATTGGAGAACAGGTCAAATGTTATTGTTTATTACAAACAGCTGATGTATTCACACATATTAAGTTTGGGACAACTCTTTAAACAGCTATAAGCAGTGGACAGAAGCCATGAATGTGCTTTTGTTTATTAAATAATTAATTCCATAGCCATATAATCGTAGAGAACGTTTTTAAAATAGTTCTCTTCTTCCCGCTCCCTTTCAGGCAACTTGATTTAGATTTATGTCTTTTATATTTGAGAACTACTGTGTTGTTTTTGGAATTGTCTGAAATACAATACATAAAATAGTGATTTGCAGAACAAGAACCAGCCAATGAAAAATCATCTATTGCCGATGCTATTGCTACAACCAGAACCACAACTGTGACAAATGCAATAAATGTTAAGTGTTCAGTCTGGCAGACAAAAAGGTTGACTTTTAGTCTGGGAGACTGAACAACTGTTAAAATGGTTTAAAATTATAAAGTATGAGTATTTTAGCGTTTTAGTATATGTTAAATAGTAGGAAAAAGTAGAATTTGAATTCAAAGTAAGAGTTAAAATAGTACCATACAATGTGATCCTTCTGATAGAGCAGCTAAACTGTTAGAATCAGAATTATTTTACAGCCATTGAAAGTGACAGAAGTCACAAATTGGAAATATGCTTTGGCTCAAGCTCAAGATAAATGCATCAACCATAGATGTTTTCAAAAATAGAGATTATTCTTAGCCAGTGCTAATAGCAAACGGTAAAAGGACCATTTCCTTCATATTATGTCCAAAAGTATTTACTTCAAAGGTAGATAAAGTTCATTACAGTTTATGCACAGTTTTATTAGATACTTGTCAAATTCACTTGTTTCAAACATCTGTGAATGTTGACAATACCAAAAGTTAATGAGATAGACTAATGAGATATATTGGAACCAACAGAGATTCAAAAACATTTAAAAGCATTTTGATGTATTTGGGTATAGCACAAAAGTAGATATTTTTGAGAATTTTAAAAACTGTCGATTTGTCAGCACAGATTAGAGAATCGAATACCATTGTAGAGTAACTGACCCCAAAGAAACCTGCTAAAAATAGATTACCCCTTGTATGGATAATACTAATTCGATTAATGATGTACATTCATCCCAAACTGTCTGAGAGGAGGAAGTGACAGCACTTCCTGTTTCGACAAATGTATTTGGAAAACTGACCGCCATAATAATGTTCATATTAACCATTTGTCTTTCTGTGTTCAGTTTTGTTCCTGAGAATGTAGAATAGACATGAGCAAAATCCCACGGGCACAAAGCCACTGATAATGAAAGCAAAACCATAGTATAGAGGGATTTATTAGATAAAAACATATTTTTCGAATGTGGTTGTGTGTTGTCTGTTTTCTCTGTATTGACTCTTCACAGATATCGAGCCTAAAGCACAAGTATTGATGATGAACGAGAAGGTGGATGTGACCTAATTGTTTTAATCAGGTCAAAAGAGGGAATGTTGTATTAAAATATACTCTGAACAGATGTGACAATAATTTGACCATTTTGAACGATGGTCCTAATTTTCATCATAGCCAAAAAAGACCTGTGCCCTCAGGTCTTAAGTCTCAAGGACACAGGATAATCAGACATTAGCCATAAAGATAGACTGCTGTTTAAACAAGGCGAATTATTAACTTTAAATAATAAACATTTTCCTGCGCTCTCATAATCATCTTGCGAGAGCAAAAGTCCAACTCAAGCAGGCAGAACAGGGGATCCACCAACGGCATTCTGACGCCTCCCAGTGGACAAGGGACGTCAGCACACCCGGAAGCTCCTACCCTTGGGCGCATATGGATGACGTCATCGGAAGTCTCCCTCATATGACCTTGCCCGAGTTTTTTGAGACACAGAGAGCACAGGGCCAGCGAGGGACATGGATAGTTTAGGAGCTCTCTTGTTGAATATATCTGATTGTAAAGATAAATTAAATACAGATGTTAAACTTGGAAAATCTTCGTCTTGTTCTCTGCCTCAAACTTGAACACGTCTGTCAAAGGGTTTTTGACATCAATGTAAAGCCACCTGAAAACAAAAAACTACAGAAAGTGAAATTCAAGGATCAGTTTGAGCCGCTCTCGTCGTGTGTTTCTTTAACATGTTTTTATCCATGCTTTTTAACTCCACCTGGAACAGATCCAGGATCAGCCACAGCTGTTGTTAATGATGGAGACAGAGCAGGTCCAGCCTTCCCTCTGGTCACAGCTGTGTTAGACACTGCACTAATCTACACATATATATTATATATATACACATATACATACATATATATATATACATATGTATGTATTAGTCTTATAATCCTGTCGTGTTGGTCTTGGCTCACAGTTGTAAGGTTTCCCTCCAGTGTGAACGAGCCTTATTTATTTAACGACTCCATCATTCAGTCCTGAGTGACGAGCTGACGAGTCTCAAAGAGCAGAAGACAAACAAAACTACAGTATTTTCAAAACTGGATGGATGGACATCGTCCTACTAGTTTAAGTGGAATTAAACTGAAATTTACTTTATTTTCTGCTCTATCAGAGATTTGGGACAAAAACCGTTCAAGCTAAGCAGCTAATGTTAGCATGTTTGCAGCTAATGTTAGCATGTTTGCAGCTAGCGGCTGTAGTTTATCCATAATTTCAGATTAGCAGTAAATGAAGTCATGCTGTTTATCACATCGCACAGAAGAGAATTGTCTTTTCTTCCACATCACACTGTTGTGGTTTTGAACCAGCTGCAGCTGAAAGGCTCCTGTGTGAACCAGCTATAGTACTGATGTTTCACTGTTCACATGTTTCTCTTCTCCAGTGTGAAAGAGTCTTATTTATTTATGGAAGACGTTCTTCAGTGTGAATTCTCATGTGTAGAAAGCGGAGACTCTCCCACCTGGTCCCACCTGGTCACACCTGGTGCATCAGCCTCTGATCAAAGTGTTGGACTCCAACATGATGTTTCTGGAGGTTAAAGCTCAGAGTCTAAAACACATGAATGTTTGACACAAAGTCCAACATTCAGATTCTAGCTCGTCCAGAGGTTGATGTCAAAATGAGGCTAAACTAAAGGAAACAGACGTACCGGCTTCTCTCCAGTGTGAACGGGCCTCATTTATTTGTTTGTTAATGATCTAGAAACAACAGTTTATATTACTCATGTACGATGACTGAGTGACGGTGGATTATTCACACTGAAGCCTCTGAGCGGATCCATGTGCATGACCCTGGTTCTGTTTCTTTTGTCTCATATTAAACTATATATAATAAACATAATGTAAACACATTTGTATGGCTTCTCTCCAGTGTGACAAGAGTCATGTTGTGTTTGGACGATAAACCTGGCTTTGGTCTGACACACGGCTCACACGGACGGTGGTAAGTGGACTGACTGTAAACCGGTCTGAGGTCTGGACTCGGGACTTGGTGCCGGCACTTCCTGCTTCAGGCGACGACGGTGGTTGTTACGACGCAGCTCAGACCGATTGAAAGTCTACAACACCATCAGAATGTTGTGGCTACAGCCGACAAACCACTGTTTACAAAAACACAATATTATACACATAATAATAATAAAAATGAACAAAAGCATTGTTTTCTTTTATTTTTTTGCTTTTGAGAATGCAAAACGTTTGATTTAAATAATGTAGTAAAACAAGTGTCCACGCCCAGAAAAAAAGTCTGCCAAGAACTGCAATAACTCACATCTGGTCTCACAGTCTCCGGTCTCTCTCAGTCTCACAGTCTCACGGTCTCACAGTCTCTGGTCTCACAGTCTCTGGTCTCACAGTCTCTGGTCTCACAGTCTCTGGTCTCACAGTGCCTTGTGTTGCTGCTGTGTGTGTTGCTGCTGCTGTAGCTTCCGGGCCTTAGTCCACGTCCCTGAGTGGGGTTAATGCAGTTAGTTATGAACTAGCACAGTTTAGTTTGTTTGTGGAGGCCTCTGTTGGAGGGAACTTCCTTTTTACAGGTCACTGCATGAAAGAGCTTTGTCAGATGTTCTGATTCACTGCAGGACTGACCTGGAAGTTTGCCCACAGTTCTCTGGACACTTCCCCACACCTGTTTTTAATCGGGAGCATAAATTGGGGGCGGGCACTGCGGAACAGGAGAGGAAAAGGACGAAGGCCAAGGAGAACGGCAGAGCAGGACACGGGACCGGGCCAAGGAGGAGCGCCGCCAGCCAGAGCCGCCAGGGGACTGAGGCCAGCGGGGAGACCGGCACCGGCGATGTGCTCGCAGGGCTAGGCCCATGAGGAACATCGTGGCTGGGATGTGCCAGGCGGCGAGAGGCTGGTGAGACTGCGGCCCGTTCCCGGGACAGAGGAGGAGCTTCGAGGACGGCGGGGACCAGTGGACTGTGGGTTCATATTTTTTTAAGGATCCTTTTGGACATATTTTATTAAAATTGTATCCTTTTTTTATATATATTTTTTTTTAACCTTTTATTGATCACACCCGCCTCAGCAGACACTTTTAAACCTGTGACATACACACCTTTCTCTGCCACCTTCGTTTGCACATAGGTCTCTGGTCCAAGTCTCGGCCCGAGAACACCTTAAATGAAGCAGAGTTGTTTCGTACGGCTTTTCTCCAGTGTGAAAGAGCCTCATTTATTGTTAAATTATACAATAACTAAATGATTTAATATTTGTGGATTTTATGAAACAAATCAATATTAACCTTATAAAAAATAAAATGAACATTACAAAAACAAGTTTCTGTTTTAAAGTTTTAAAAAAGCAAATATAAAAGCACTATATTACTAAGTTAAAATTCACATTAAATAGTCGCAGTAAATCCAATTAAAAAGGAAATTCAACTCGGAAACTAATTTGGAAAATACAAACCACTCTCATTGGACGTGACGGGGATAGGGGGCGTGGCCTGGATTCAAATTCAGGACCCAGACCAGGCTCCCTCAGTCCCACTGTAGACCCGGCCTGAGGCAGTCTCGACCAGTCGAAACGTTGCCACTCCACATTAACCTGACCACCAACCGACCTACATACTCAGACATGACCCCGGGTGGGTAACCGTGGCCGCCGTGACCAGCACCTGCAGGGCTGGGAAGGCGGACGTCACCCCCAGATGGAACCGCTTAGATGAGCAGGGTTGAGGACTTACAACGTTGAGCTTGTCCTTTACCAGAGGTGAAGTAAAAATCATGTACGGCTTTTCTCCAGTGTGAAAGAGCCTCATTTTTTTTTCTTTCGCTTCCTCACGACCGTGTAGCGTCATTTCCGCTTCTAAAAAAATAAAAAATAGGTAAGAGAGCTAACAGGAGCATGGATAACGCTACGCTTTTAGAATTCGTTTTTGAAGCCTGAGGTGTTTTCTTTGCGGTGAAGTAACGCCGCTGCTTCTGCTGCTCCTGTTTGTGCCTCTGCTGCAGGAGCTTCCTGGTCTTAGGCCACACTCAGAACTGGTTCTTCTTTTCAGCAATTAGAGCACGTGGTTCAATAACCCCCAGCGTAAGGCAGTTGGAGCGGCTTAAGGCTTCTTGTGCGACATCAAGTGGAAAGTGGAACAGGAAACACATCCACCTTTAAGACCCGGAGATTTTGTTGACAGACGATGACTCCCTTTGAGCCGGATGTCAGCAAACTGGGATTTCATAGCTGTAGCCAAAGCACATGTCGCAGAGTTCATCGTGAGGAAACTCAAAGAACGACCTGCATGACAGGTGTAAATGCTCAGGTCAGACACAGCTGAGACTCGGACTGAAGAAGACCTTACATCTTTTCAACACTACACAGATCCATATGTTCAAATTAACACGGAATATGGCGAATGACGGACCTTGGTTGAAAGATGGCGGCTTCCACGGCACCTGCAGGACCACTGTGGGGGCCGTCAGCAACCAAGGACTCAGGGTGGTCCAGGAGCAGGGAGAGGTTCCACATGGTTCCACATGGTTCCACACCAGGAACATTATCTTTTAGCACAGAACGAGGCTCAGCACCTCGTCAGTCAGGCTCCGATGGACAACAGTCCTACAAATTAAAGTGGATACTTTATTTTCTGCTCTACCAGAGATTAGAGACAAAAACAGTTCTAGCTAAACTAACATTAGCATGTTTGCAGCTAGCGGCTGTAGTTTTTTATCCACAATTTCAGATTAGCAGTAAATGGAAGTCATGCTCTTTATCACATCGTACAGAAGAGAATTGTCTTTTTTTCCACATCACACTGTTGTGGTTTTGAACCAGCTGCAGATGTAAGGTCTCCCTCCTGTGTGAACCAGCTGTAGATGTAAGGTCTCCCTCCTGTGTGAACCAGCTGTAGATGTAAGGTCTCCCTCCTGTGTGAACCAGCTGCAGATGTAAGGTCTCCCTCCTGTGTGAACCAGCTGCAGATGTAAGGTCTCCCTCCTGTGTGAACCAGCTGCAGATGTAAGGTCTCCCTCCTGTGTGAACCAGCTGTAGATGTAAGGTCTCCCTCCTGTGTGAACCAGCTGTAGATGTAAGGTCTCCCTCCTGTGTGAACCAGCTGCAGATGTAAGGTCTCCCTCCTGTGTGAACCAGCTGCAGATGTAAGGTCTCCCTCCTGTGTGAACCAGCTGCAGATGTAAGGTCTCCCTCCTGTGTGAACCAGCTGCAGATGTAAGGTCTCCCTCCTGTGTGAACCAGCTGCAGATACATTTGGCTTCTCTCCATCTTTTCAACACTACACAGACCAACATATTTAAATTAACACAGAATATGGCGAATGACGGATCTTGGTTGAAAGATGGCGGCTTCCACGGCACCTGCAGGACCACTGTGGGGGCCGTCAGCAACCAAGGACTCAGGGTGGTCCAGGAGCAGGGAGAGGTTCCACATGGTTCCACACCAGGAACATTATCCTTTAGCACAGAACGAGGCTCAGCATCTCGTCAGTCAGGCTCCGACGGACTGAAAACTAAACCAAAACCAATCATTTACTTATGACAAGTTCATGGTGGTTCATCTGGGACCGGGCCGTTCACCCTCACACCATGTGGGACCGGGCCGTTCACCCTCACACCATCTGGGACCAGGCCGTTCACC
The DNA here is from genome assembly GCA_964034765.1 of Knipowitschia caucasica. Lineage (NCBI taxonomy): Eukaryota > Metazoa > Chordata > Actinopteri > Gobiiformes > Gobiidae > Knipowitschia > Knipowitschia caucasica. The sequence continues at coordinate 34,770,433 of OZ035829.1, read as the reverse complement.
CTCACACCATCTGGGACCAGGCCGTTCACCCTCACACCATCTGGGACCAGGCCGTTCACCCTCACACCATCTGGGACCGGGCCGTTCACCCTCACACCATGTGGGAGGTGTTAAAGTATTCACCTGGAGGATGAGAAGCAGCTCCGAGCCAGACTCTGGACAAATGGTTCACTGATTTTTCTTGCTTCATAATGTACTTTTGAACGTGACAAATGGAGATGCTCTATATCTGTCTGTCACAGTTTTTATTTATTTGCCAACTTGATTCAGTTTGAGCTGGGGTTCACTACGAAGCTCCGTCTGAAGAGCGAGGCTGTTCCCACTCTTGGTCTTCCACGAGCGAGGAAGGAGCTCCCGACGTTGCTGCCCAGCCACGGAGACTTCGGGCGCCACTCTGAGGTGAGTCGGCAAAAACTATGAGTAATAATAATAATGTTGTGTCTGTGTTGGAGACATTTGGTGACGGACTGTAGACTTGTGACCGAGAGGAAACTGTGCAGGTCCGCGGTAGTTAGCGCGGTATATTACCTTACATGGTTTTGTTGTCCAGTGTTAGCGAAGGGGCTAGCTTTTGTAACGAGTTTATGCTGTAACAACGCGATCTCCAGGACATGACTGTCACTTGCGTTTGTTTTTATCTTCCTCACGTCCACGTAGGTGTGCTAATGTAAGGGGATTTATATGGATGTTTTGTTTTGTTATGCCCTGTTATTACCTGGCTAGGACATTTTTATAGCGCACGTGACCTCATCTCCGTCGTATCAATAAGCACTCACAATAGGTCCTCGCCAGGTAACATATTACCCCAATACCATAATATTTAGCAGAAAGCCTGTTTAATAGATGTACAATAGACGTGGGTCTTGGCACACAAGCTTCAAGGTAGTTCTGGGATCATAAACTACTCTGATCAAAACTACAAAGAAACATCCACACTGTAGAAATTAGTCTTACTATACCACTATACAAATAAGTCTTTCCTCCCTTACTACTATTACTTATTACTAATATTATTACTTGTGTTTTCAGCCTAAAGCAACCAGAGAAATGGCCTGTCAGACGAATCCAATCATCAGCAGGCACGCTTGTGTCCAGGCCAATGTTAAGCCCAGCAGGCGCAGCAAAGGTTATTTGTCTTTTATAACAGTCTGTATTATTCACTTGTACAAGAGTTTAATTTGACTTTGGATTCGCTGTTAGATGCTACTGTAACCATTTATTAGTGCTATTAATAATGTGTTTATCTGTGTCCTTTTAAACAGGCTTGCAGGTGCAGGCTCCACATAAGAGCGTCAGCGTTTCCTGTGATACAGGGGCCTTCATGGGAATCCCACTTCCTGAAAGTCCCCGAGCAGCCTCTACACCCTTGAAAAGAAAAAGGTGTGAGGTGTCTGCATCTGACCCCAGCTTCCATCTGAACGACAGTTCTCTGAACTGTTCAAGGTAAAAATTTATGGGGGAAAAGAATGCTTGTGTATTATTTAAAAATATATCTTGGAAAATATTGTATTCTCTTAAATGGTTACATTTGCCTCTTCCTACATAATAGCGCTACAACGGAAGTCCCTCCACACAAAGCCAGAAAGTACATTGTTCATGAGGACCAACTGCTGTCGCTCTTTCAAAAATGTCCTGTCTGCACTCGTCGTTGTACAGTTGAGACAACCACATTGGGCACACTCCTCCGAGTGAAACAGCAGTGTCCAGTCAGCCCATGGTGAAGGATATAGCAGCTGGAAATCTTCAGCGGCTCGTGTTTTGGTCAGATTTCCAAGGTATATAAATAGTCTTATCTGTATTGACAATGTTTCCATAACAGTCAATGGTAATATTACTTTATATTGCATAGTTCCTGAGGGCTTTCAACATTCAAGGACTGTCAGAGCAAACTTTTTACAAGCATCAGGCCAAGCTCCTCATCCCGACGGTCGGCTGGCAGTGGAAGCAGCTACCGGTCGGCCTTTGACACTAGGTGGGGATATGCGTGCTGACTCTCCAGGCAAATCTTTTCTTTATAAACAAAGATTTTTATGCTTTAAATAATAGTTTGCCAGGTGTAAAGTGCATTTCTACAGAACATTCAGCTAAATACACCATGATGAATCTGCAAAGTAACAGCGTCATTGACATCAAACTTATCCAGGTAAACACCACCATGATTACATTTGAACAATTGGGAATCATTTGGTGCATGGCTGGGTAAATAAATAATCCTTCGAGGTAAAAGCGTTTGCTAGTGAAATGTTAGCGAGACACTTTTCCTGTGTCTTTTTGTAAAGTCCTTAGTGCGAGGCTCTTTATTCATCTCTTCACGAGGAATGGTTTCACGATTCGATCGGTTAGAAAACTTAAAACAACACATGCAAAAGGTAGATTCAGACACGCTGCTCTAGTGAACAACGAGCTCTGCGACCACCGTGATACGCATATGTAATGAGGCGGACGTGACGTCAATTGCAAGCAAGCAATTGATGATGTAAAGCCACCTGAAAACAAAAAACTACAGAAAGTGAAATTCAAGGATCAGTTTGAGCCGCTCTCGTCGTGTGTTTCTTTAACATGTTTTTATCCATGCTTTTTAACTCCACCTGGAACAGATCCAGGATCAGCCACAGCTGTTGTTAATGATGGAGACAGAGCAGGTCCAGCCTTCCCTCTGGTCACAGCTGTGTTAGACACTGCACTAATCTACACATATATATTATATATATACACATATACATACATATATATATATACATATGTATGTATTAGTCTTATAATCCTGTCGTGTTGGTCTTGGCTCACAGTTGTAAGGTTTCCCTCCAGTGTGAACGAGCCTTATTTATTTAACGACTCCATCATTCAGTCCTGAGTGACGAGCTGACGAGTCTCAAAGAGCAGAAGACAAACAAAACTACAGTATTTTCAAAACTGGATGGATGGACATCGTCCTACTAGTTTAAGTGGAATTAAACTGAAATTTACTTTATTTTCTGCTCTATCAGAGATTTGGGACAAAAACCGTTCAAGCTAAGCAGCTAATGTTAGCATGTTTGCAGCTAATGTTAGCATGTTTGCAGCTAGCGGCTGTAGTTTATCCATAATTTCAGATTAGCAGTAAATGAAGTCATGCTGTTTATCACATCGCACAGAAGAGAATTGTCTTTTCTTCCACATCACACTGTTGTGGTTTTGAACCAGCTGCAGCTGAAAGGCTCCTGTGTGAACCAGCTATAGTACTGATGTTTCACTGTTCACATGTTTCTCTTCTCCAGTGTGAAAGAGTCTTATTTATTTATGGAAGACGTTCTTCAGTGTGAATTCTCATGTGTAGAAAGCGGAGACTCTCCCACCTGGTCCCACCTGGTCACACCTGGTGCATCAGCCTCTGATCAAAGTGTTGGACTCCAACATGATGTTTCTGGAGGTTAAAGCTCAGAGTCTAAAACACATGAATGTTTGACACAAAGTCCAACATTCAGATTCTAGCTCGTCCAGAGGTTGATGTCAAAATGAGGCTAAACTAAAGGAAACAGACGTACGGCTTCTCTCCAGTGTGAACGGGCCTCATTTATTTGTTTGTTAATGATCTAGAAACAACAGTTTATATTACTCATGTACGATGACTGAGTGACGGTGGATTATTCACACTGAAGCCTCTGAGCGGATCCATGTGCATGACCCTGGTTCTGTTTCTTTTGTCTCATATTAAACTATATATAATAAACATAATGTAAACACATTTGTATGGCTTCTCTCCAGTGTGACAAGAGTCATGTTGTGTTTGGACGATAAACCTGGCTTTGGTCTGACACACGGCTCACACGGACGGTGGTAAGTGGACTGACTGTAAACCGGTCTGAGGTCTGGACTCGGGACTTGGTGCCGGCACTTCCTGCTTCAGGCGACGACGGTGGTTGTTACGACGCAGCTCAGACCGATTGAAAGTCTACAACACCATCAGAATGTTGTGGCTACAGCCGACAAACCACTGTTTACAAAAACACAATATTATACACATAATAATAATAAAAATGAACAAAAGCATTGTTTTCTTTTATTTTTTTGCTTTTGAGAATGCAAAACGTTTGATTTAAATAATGTAGTAAAACAAGTGTCCACGCCCAGAAAAAAAGTCTGCCAAGAACTGCAATAACTCACATCTGGTCTCACAGTCTCCGGTCTCTCTCAGTCTCACAGTCTCACGGTCTCACAGTCTCCGGTCTCACAGTCTCACGGTCTCACAGTCTCACGGTCTCACAGTCTCTGGTCTCACAGTCTCTGGTCTCACAGTCTCTGGTCTCACAGTCTCTGGTCTCACAGTGCCTTGTGTTGCTGCTGTGTGTGTTGCTGCTGTGTGTGTTGCTGCTGCTGTAGCTTCCGGGCCTTAGTCCACGTCCCTGACTGGGGTTAATGCAGTTAGTTATGAACTAGCACAGTTTAGTTTGTTTGTGGAGGCCTCTGTTGGAGGGAACTTCCTTTTTACAGGTCACTGCATGAAAGAGCTTTGTCAGATGTTCTGATTCACTGCAGGACTGACCTGGAAGTTTGCCCACAGTTCTCTGGACACTTCCCCACACCTGTTTTTAATCGGGAGCATAAATTGGGGGCGGGCACTGCGGAACAGGAGAGGAAAAGGACGAAGGCCAAGGAGAACGGCAGAGCAGGACACGGGACCGGGCCAAGGAGGAGCGCCGCCAGCCAGAGCCGCCAGGGGACTGAGGCCAGCGGGGAGACCGGCACCGGCGATGTGCTCGCAGGGCTAGGCCCATGAGGAACATCGTGGCTGGGATGTGCCCGGCGGCGAGAGGCTGGTGAGACTGCGGCCCGTTCCCGGGACAGAGGAGGAGCTTCGAGGACGGCGGGGACCAGTGGACTGTGGGTTTTCATATTTTTTTAAGGATCCTTTTGGACATATTTTATTAAAATTGTATCCTTTTTTTATATATTTTTTTTTTTAACCTTTTATTGATCACACCCGCCTCAGCAGACACTTTTAAACCTGTGACATACACACCTTTCTCTGCCACCTTCGTTTGCACATAGGTCTCTGGTCCAAGTCTCGGCCCGAGAACACCTTAAATGAAGCAGAGTTGTTTCGTACGGCTTTTCTCCAGTGTGAAAGAGCCTCATTTATTGTTAAATTATACAATAACTAAATGATTTAATATTTGTGGATTTTATGAAACAAATCAATATTAACCTTATAAAAAATAAAATGAACATTACAAAAACAAGTTTCTGTTTTAAAGTTTTAAAAAAGCAAATATTAAAGCACTATATTACTAAGTTAAAATTCACATTAAATAGTCGCAGTAAATCCAATTAAAAAGGAAATTCAACTCGGAAACTAATTTGGAAAATACAAACCACTCTCATTGGACGTGACGGGGATAGGGGGCGTGGCCTGGATTCAAATTCAGGACCCAGACCAGGCTCCCTCAGTCCCACTGTAGACCCGGCCTGAGGCAGTCTCGACCAGTCGAAACGTTGCCACTCCACATTAACCTGACCACCAACCGACCTACATACTCAGACATGACCCCGGGTGGGTAACCGTGGCCGCCGTGACCAGCACCTGCAGGGCTGGGAAGGCGGACGTCACCCCCAGATGGAACCGCTTAGATGAGCAGGGTTGAGGACTTACAACGTTGAGCTTGTCCTTTACCAGAGGTGAAGTAAAAATCATGTACGGCTTTTCTCCAGTGTGAAAGAGCCTCATTTTTTTTTCTTTCGCTTCCTCACGACCGTGTAGCGTCATTTCCGCTTCTAAAAAAATAAAAAATAGGTAAGAGAGCTAACAGGAGCATGGATAACGCTACGCTTTTAGAATTCGTTTTTGAAGCCTGAGGTGTTTTCTTTGCGGTGAAGTAACGCCGCTGCTTCTGCTGCTCCTGTTTGTGCCTCTGCTGCAGGAGCTTCCTGGTCTTAGGCCACACTCAGAACTGGTTCTTCTTTTCAGCAATTAGAGCACGTGGTTCAATAACCCCCAGCGTAAGGCAGTTGGAGCGGCTTAAGGCTTCTTGTGCGACATCAAGTGGAAAGTGGAACAGGAAACACATCCACCTTTAAGACCCGGAGATTTTGTTGACAGACGATGACTCCCTTTGAGCCGGATGTCAGCAAACTGGGATTTCATAGCTGTAGCCAAAGCACATGTCGCAGAGTTCATCGTGAGGAAACTCAAAGAACGACCTGCATGACAGGTGTAAATGCTCAGGTCAGACACAGCTGAGACTCGGACTGAAGAAGACCTTACATCTTTTCAACACTACACAGATCCATATGTTCAAATTAACACGGAATATGGCGAATGACGGACCTTGGTTGAAAGATGGCGGCTTCCACGGCACCTGCAGGACCACTGTGGGGGCCGTCAGCAACCAAGGACTCAGGGTGGTCCAGGAGCAGGGAGAGGTTCCACATGGTTCCACATGGTTCCACACCAGGAACATTATCTTTTAGCACAGAACGAGGCTCAGCACCTCGTCAGTCAGGCTCCGATGGACAACAGTCCTACAAATTAAAGTGGATACTTTATTTTCTGCTCTACCAGAGATTAGAGACAAAAACAGTTCTAGCTAAACTAACATTAGCATGTTTGCAGCTAGCGGCTGTAGTTTTTTATCCACAATTTCAGATTAGCAGTAAATGGAAGTCATGCTCTTTATCACATCGTACAGAAGAGAATTGTCTTTTTTTCCACATCACACTGTTGTGGTTTTGAACCAGCTGCAGATGTAAGGTCTCCCTCCTGTGTGAACCAGCTGTAGATGTAAGGTCTCCCTCCTGTGTGAACCAGCTGTAGATGTAAGGTCTCCCTCCTGTGTGAACCAGCTGCAGATGTAAGGTCTCCCTCCTGTGTGAACCAGCTGCAGATGTAAGGTCTCCCTCCTGTGTGAACCAGCTGTAGATGTAAGGTCTCCCTCCTGTGTGAACCAGCTGTAGATGTAAGGTCTCCCTCCTGTGTGAACCAGCTGCAGATGTAAGGTCTCCCTCCTGTGTGAACCAGCTGCAGATGTAAGGTCTCCCTCCTGTGTGAACCAGCTGCAGATGTAAGGTCTCCCTCCTGTGTGAACCAGCTGCAGATGTAAGGTCTCCCTCCTGTGTGAACCAGCTGCAGATGTAAGGTCTCCCTCCTGTGTGAACCAGCTGTAGATACATTTGGCTTCTCTCCATCTTTTCAACACTACACAGACCAACATATTTAAATTAACACAGAATATGGCGAATGACGGATCTTGGTTGAAAGATGGCGGCTTCCACGGCACCTGCAGGACCACTGTGGGGGCCGTCAGCAACCAAGGACTCAGGGTGGTCCAGGAGCAGGGAGAGGTTCCACATGGTTCCACACCAGGAACATTATCCTTTAGCACAGAACGAGGCTCAGCATCTCGTCAGTCAGGCTCCGACGGACTGAAAACTAAACCAAAACCAATCATTTACTTATGACAAGTTCATGGTGGTTCATCTGGGACCGGGCCGTTCACCCTCACACCATGTGGGACCGGGCCGTTCACCCTCACACCATCTGGGACCAGGCCGTTCACCCTCACACCATCTGGGACCAGGCCGTTCACCCTCACACCATCTGGGACCAGGCCGTTCACCCTCACACCATCTGGGACCGGGCCGTTCACCCTCACACCATGTGGGAGGTGTTAAAGTATTCACCTGGAGGATGAGAAGCAGCTCCGAGCCAGACTCTGGACAAATGGTTCACTGATTTTTCTTGCTTCATAATGTACTTTTGAACGTGACAAATGGAGATGCTCTATATCTGTCTGTCACAGTTTTTATTTATTTGCCAACTTGATTCAGTTTGAGCTGGGGTTCACTACGAAGCTCCGTCTGAAGTGCGAGGCTGTTCCCACTCTTGGTCTTCCACGAGCGAGGAAGGAGCTCCCGACGTTGCTGCCCAGCCCCAGACTTCGGGCGCCACTCTGAGGTGAGTCGGCAAAAACTATGTGTAATAATAATAATGTTGTGTCTGTGTTGGAGACATTTGGTGACGGACTGTAGACTTGTGACCGAGAGGAAACTGTGCAGGTCCGCGGTAGTTAGCGCGGTATATTACCTTACATGGTTTTGTTGTCCAGTGTGTTAGCGAAGGGGCTAGCTTTTGTAACGAGTTTATGCTGTAACAACGCGATCTCCAGGACATGACTGTCACTTGCGTTTGTTTTTATCTTCCTCACGTCCACGTAGGTGTGCTAATGTAAGGGGATTTATATGGATGTTTTGTTTTGTTATGCCCTGTTATTACCTGGCTAGGACATTTTTATAGCGCACGTGACCTCATCTCCGTCGTATCAATAAGCACTCACAATAGGTCCTCGCCAGGTAACATATTACCCCAATACCATAATATTTAGCAGAAAGCCTGTTTAATAGATGTACAATAGACGTGGGTCTTGGCACACAAGCTTCAAGGTAGTTCTGGGATCATAAACTACTCTGATCAAAACTACAAAGAAACATCCACACTGTAGAAATTAGTCTTACTATACCACTATAAAAATAAGTCTTTCCTCCCTTACTACTATTACTTATTACTAATATTATTACTTGTGTTTTCAGCCTAAAGCAACCAGAGAAATGGCCTGTCAGACGAATCCAATCGTCAGCAGGCACGCTTGTGTCCAGGCCAATGTTAAGCCCAGCAGGCGCAGCAAAGGTTATTTGTCTTTTATAACAGTCTGTATTATTCACTTGTACAAGAGTTTAATTTTACTTTGGATTCGCTGTTAGATGCTACTGTAACCATTTATTAGTGCTATTAATAATGTGTTTATCTGTGTCCTTTTAAACAGGCTTGCAGGTGCAGGCTCCACATAAGAGCGTCAGCGTTTCCTGTGATACAGGGGCCTTCATGGGAATCCCACTTCCTGAAAGTCCCCGAGCAGCCTCTACACCCTTGAAAAGAAAAAGGTGTGAGGTGTCTGCATCTGACCCCAGCTTCCATCTGAACGACAGTTCTCTGAACTGTTCAAGGTAAAAATTTATGGGGGAAAAGAATGCTTGTGTATTATTTAAAAATATATCTTGGAAAATATTGTATTCTCTTAAATGGTTACATTTGCCTCTTCCTACATAATAGCGCTACAACGGAAGTCCCTCCACACAAAGCCAGAAAGTACATTGTTCATGAGGACCAACTGCTGTCGCTCTTTCAAAAATGTCCTGTCTGCACTCGTTGTTGTACAGTTGAGACAACCACATTGGGCACACTCCTCCGAGTGAAACAGCAGTGTCCAGTCAGCCCATGGTGAAGGATATAGCAGCTGGAAATCTTCAGCGGCTCGTGTTTTGGTCAGATTTCCAAGGTATATAAATAGTCTTATCTGTATTGACAATGTTTCCATAACAGTCAATGGTAATATTACTTTATATTGCATAGTTCTTGAGGGCTTTCAACATTCAAGGACTGTCAGAGCAAACTTTTTACAAGCATCAGGCCAAGCTCCTCATCACGACGGCCGGGTCTTGGTAGATTTGCAGTGGTCTGATACTCCTTCCATTTCAATATAATTGCTTGCACAGTGCTCCTTGAGATGTTTAAAGCTTGGGAAATGTTTTTGTATCCAAATCCGGCTTTAAACTTCTCCACAACAGTATCTCGGACCTGCCTGGTGTGTTCCTTTGTCTTCATGGTTCTCTCTGTGTTTTAAACAGAACCCTGAGACTATCAAAGAGCAGGTGCATTTATACGGAGACTTGATTACACACAGGTGCATTCTATTTATCATCATCAGTCATTTAGGACAACATTGGATCATTCAAAGATCCTCACTGAACTTCTGGAGTGAATTTGCTGCACTGAAAGTAAAGGGGCCAAATAATATAGCACGCCCCACTTTTCAGTTTTTTATTTGTTAAAAAAGTTTAAATTATCCAATAAATGTCGTTCCACTTCACGATTGTGTCTCACTTGTTGTTGATCCCTGACAAAAAATTTAAATTGTATATCTTTATGTTTGAAGACTGAAATGTGGCGAAATGTTGAAAGGTTCAAGGGGGCCGAATACTTTCGCAAGGCACTGTATGTACATTTTGCTGGTAGCATTAGCATTATGACATTAGCATTAGCACATTAGCAATGCACTTTTTTGTTTACATCCAAACATGATACATATTGACGGGGAGGAAAATAGTGAAAAATGCAACTGACATCTAAGATAAGAGATCTTTGATTCGTGGCACAGTGGGGAAATTTCAATGTTGCAGCGCACAGACAGGCCAGTAGTAAGAGACACATTTGACTTGTGTCGTTGTCCTCTAAATAAATGAATGGAAAGAAAATAAATACAACCTTGCGATTGATTTATCTTGTAAAAAGTGTACTTGGATGGCTCCCAGTCCTTGTGGTTAATTACCGCCATCATCGTCCTCCGTCTTCATGACAAGCAGGTATCAGACAAAGAGACACATTTGGCTTATGTCCTGTTAGAACAACAGACCGCACTGCACAAAATCACAGTTTTGGCTGTAATTCAGTGAAACAGGTTGTTTGGTCAGGTTTCCGTAGACTCGCAGTTTGACTTCCGCCATCTGTCATGGAGAGTGGGCGTGGCCGGGACGTCACATGCAAGGGGTCAATTGCTTGCTTGCAATTGACGTCACGTCCGCCTCATTGCATATGCGTATCACGGTGGTCGCAGAGCTCGTTCACTAGAGCAGCGTGTCTGAATCTACCTTTTGCATGTGTTGTTTTAAGTTTTCTAACCGATTGAATCGTGAAACCTTTAATGGATACTTTAGGATTCCTCGTGAAGAGATGAATAAAGAGCCTCGCACTAAAGACTTTACAAAAAGACACAGAAAAAGTGTCTCGCTAACATTTCACTAGCAAACGCTTTTACCTCGAAGGATTATTTATTTACCCAGCCATGCAGTCACAATGCTCTGTTATTACATCCTCATTTTTATGTAATTTTAAATAAACACTGTGAATGTTTGACCTGAAAAGAACACAGCCACAGACGCAGTGTTCTGTTGAGAATGATAAGTTCATTCACCAATCGTTACTCACACGGCTGTGTACGATGCAGGATGTGTCCTTCAGGACCTTAACTCTGAGTTCTTAAACCCACAGACAGACGGAAAAGTTGCAGCCTCCATGTTTATCCAAACCTTCAGTTGTTTAGCAGTGCAAAAGCTTGATGGTAACACTAGCTGTGGATTAGAATCTAAAGTGAAGAAAAAGACAGTCTAGGATCTTGTCTTTAATTCAGACAGAATTATTATTTATTGTCGATGGTAGATGCATAAACAAAGACGTTACAGAATGTAAGTGACATACAGCGGAGGAATGGAGACTTATTAGCATTATTAGCATGTTAGCATTCGCCGCGGTGCCAGTAGCTTTAACCTTGAAATTACTAAAACATGTATTGGAAAAATTCTGCCTTGAGCATATTATTAGAATGATGAGTTAGAACGTGAGAATCAGCACCTCCAAATCCGAGGCCATGGTGCTCGACCGGAAAAAGGTGCCTTGCCCTCTCCGGGTGGGTGGAGAGGTCCTTCCTCAAGTGGAGGAGTTAAAGTATCTCGGGGTCTTGTTCACGAGTGAGGGAAGGGTGGAGCGTGAGATTGACAGGCGGATCGGTGCAGCGTGCGCAGTGATGCGGTCGCTGTATAGCCGTGGTAAAGAGGGAGCAGCGTCTGCAGTCAGAGCTGTATCGGACCGTTGTGGTAAAGAGGGAGCTGAGCCGAAAGGCAAAGCTTTCAATTTACCGGTCAATCTTCGTTCCCTCCCTCACCTATGGTCATGAGCTTTGGGTAATGACCGAAAGAACAAAATCGCGGCTACAAGCGGTCGAAATGAGCTTCCTCCGCAGAGTGGCTGGGCGCTCCCTTAGAGATAGGGTGAGGAGCTCAGTCAGACGGGAGGAGCTCGGAGTAGAGCCGCTGCTTCTCCACGTTGAGAGGAACCAGTTGAGGTGACTTGGGCATCTGTTCCGGATGCCTCCTGGACGCCTCCCTGGGGAGGTGCTCCGGGCACGTCCCACTGGGAGGAGGCCCCGGGGAAGACCTAGGACACGCTGGAGGGACTATGTCTCCCAGCTGGCCTGGGAACGCCTTGGGGTCCCCCCGGACGAGCTGGAGGAAGTGTGTGTGGATAGGGAAGTCTGGGCGTCTCTGCTTAGACTGCTGCCCCCGCGACCCGGCAACGGATAAAGCGGAAGAAAATGGATGGAGGAGTTAGAACGTTCACCACAGTAGCTTCAAAGTGTCATGAAATATCCAAAAATGCAAAAAAAATACTCGGTAGAGTCGCATTTTCTCCACATCAGCAGCAACTCTTGCTGTCCTGACACCACTTTGTCAACCGGAAGTTTGTGTGTCACGTGATTGCAAGCCAAGAATACCATGAACTGCTGTGGTCCGGAGCGACGGCCTCACCCTGGAACACAAACATGAATTGCTTCAGTAACTTAAAATTAATGTAATGTTAAGTTACACTCCGTTCAATCATCATTTCCTGCATGTAACGTCTGGGTCTGGTCCCTGTGTTGGCGAGTACAATCGGTCGTATTTCGACCGGCTACTCAGAGAGCGCGGAAGGCGGGTGTAGCGTCCAGTTGAGTTTAAAGTTGAAGTCAGAACTGATGGTTAAAATGAAGTTTATTTTGTCCTTCCATATTTTCATATAACCAACGTAAGAGCTAGAACAGAAATGAAAATCAACTTACAATCATGTCCAAATACTATCTAGCATCAAATACATCGTTAACCGTTACATTACTTTTGCTATTTTATTTTACACATTTAAAGAAACTTTACAATTGTTACACAAATAAAATCAATCCGTATCTTGTTCCCTCAATCTCAACTGTAGCTAAACTTTCTTTGTCTTTTATGCCATATTAGTGCAGTTTCTTATGACCGTTTGTCTAGACCAGCTGTGTGAAACGTCCATACACTTTAACGTTTCTCCGTCTGATGTTGCGCGAGCCACTCGACTTCCGGTTGCAACAGGAAGTGTCAAAATAAAACATTTTCCTACTGATATTAATACAACAACCTTTACAGCGGGTGTTGTAGGTCAGTGCCGGTGACGTCAAGAGTTTGCGTCAAACGGGAAGATTGTAGTTTGGCAATGGCGAAGAATGCGATGGTAAAGTAATCCGGTCTGGTTCTATCAAGAAATTGAAGCCGGAGCAAGAGGAATGTTTAACAAATGTAATTGCTGGTCAAGATTGTGGCGTTACTTCCCACGGGCTCTGTTAGCGGCAAAGGAGATGGCTAAAGCTAGGCTAAATGCTAATGACAGACTCGGGCTCATCCCATACGTCACGGTAAACTCAGATCCAATGGTTTCAATCTGCAAAAGGAGTTAACCCCTCCCACCTGTTAACGGAGTCAATGGAGCAAATCCAGACCTTAGTATGAAATGTAATTTGTACTATGGTATGGTACGACCAGGCTAATGTAATGTAGGACTTTTGATGTTTGCCATAAACAGGTAGCCTGGCTCTGCCAGACCCTTGTAGTTCCGCCATGCTCCACCAGAGGCGTTTGGCTGAACCACATGGGTCTGGTATCGACGCCATAGTGAACGCCTTCCCCAGATTATTTTTTAATCGACCAATCAGGATTGCCGGTGTTACGTGGGGTTTGCACTGCCTTCTCAAGCTTCTCTCATGCAGCAGCGAGAGGAATCCAAGATGGCGGACGTAAAGTCAGCTAACCTTTTTAAAAGAGTAAATACGATTGAATTAAGACACGGATGTCACTTTTAATGCAATTAGAGGCGAGATGTTGATGGTTCTATGTTGATATGTGTGTGTTTTAAGAGTCAAATGTTCCTGTAAAGTTTGGTTGAAGCACTGGTTCAGTGTTCCTGTTTACACACTATGCAGCGGGGTTGCCAGGTTTGGTGGTTCCCGCATATTTTTTTCCAAGAGACTTGTAGGTATTAAATAAACAGAAAGACAATAAACAGAATCATGATAGCCCAAGTTGATTATATTACGTTTTTAGCCCAAAAAATCATTGAGTGTTTTTTTTTTTTGGGTATTCTCGCGGATTTTGGGTTGGAAAATCTTGCTGGGATTTGGCAACCTATGGAAGCCGTGTGCTTCGATGTGAGTGGTTGAAAGCAGACTTCATTCAAGATAACGGACAAGTGGTCTATCCAATCACATAGGATTTTTTTTACAGGGCCCTGCCTTCTGAAATCCAACCACTATGGCTCAGTACCAGACTCATGTGTGAAGTGCAGCGAACTACATGGGTCTGGCCAGAGTCTGGCTAATAAACAGGACCAAAAGGCAATAATGCTGTGATAAATGCAAGGAGACTGATTACATTCGCCGCAAAGTCCCTTGGTTTTTTTTTTAAGTAAAGAAAAGGGAGAAATAAGCGATTAGATTTGTCCAGAGTCACCATCCCCTCTGGTTTAGTTCAGCCCGTTATATATTTTTTATTAATCATGTGTCCTGTACAGACACACTATACAGAACACACTATGTTCTCGATTTAGCTGTTGCCATTGGCCACGTTAGCACAACGGAGCGAGCTATTAGCATTAGCTTTGACTACAACAGACTGCGGTAAGCACAAAATGGCGGCCGTCCTGTTCCGCTATGTAATATTTATTTATGCCACGGCACCGACGGGAAGAACGGGCTCACGATCCACAAACTCTTAAAAAGGATCCATGTACTGGGTCACCATAGTACCTCACTCATATGTTCAAGTCTCTTTAAGTCTCTAATGCACTGGGACTGAAACACCTGCACTGCTGTTGCCACTTTCTATTCAACATAATTATCTCAGACTTTATTTTTAACCTGTTGCACACTTCTGTCTTTGCAGTGATTCTATCTGTGCCAAATGTGACATGTACATTTCTCCAGTGTGAGATTAATAAAGTTTCTTATATAAAGTGTACGAGGTCACGACTTCACTACTTCCTCCTGCCGACGAGTCACATGACCACCCGGGAGGATAATCCTACTCTATAAATGTTTTACTTGTATTTGCATTAGTTGTCTGCCTGTTCTTGTTGCTCATTCATTTTAACCTCTTTGGCATAAAAATACAACAATAGATTGTAACAGGGCACTGTCGTCTCCGAAATGTGATAAAATAGCTCCGATGACTGCGCATGTTTCGGACAAACGTAGCCACGACTGTTGAGTTCTACTGTGTTCTTCACATACGTGTGTATATATTTGGGCTAAATCATTGAATCATGGTGACAACAAAACTCTGCTGTTATGGTGCTTGTGGAAGCGATTTCAGATACTCTGAAAAGGACTATATGAAAGTAACGTTCAACCTGTTCGTTAAACCACACCATAGGACCAGACCAAGACCAGACCAGACCAGGACAAGTGCAAGAGGTGGGTTCGTGCTCGGCAGAATTCCTCACATGAAAATGTTAAAGCAGCAGTAAGCGATTTTTGGGTGTTAATATACGTCTTAAATATTGATATATTCCAATAGCCATCACTTATATAGAGTGTTTGTACCTAAACACGGATCTCTCAGTCCTTCCAGTCTTCTCCCACCTATTTAATAAAAAAACCTCACATCCTATGCGCTTATCCAATGACGAGAGAGCACGCCTTATAAGGGGTTTCTCCCGTGTGTGCACGCGCACTCTTCAAAACAAACATGGCGGAGAAGGAAAAGCCGCCTCCAGCGCTGCTGCAGACGAAATACAATGGATCTATTAAATACAGGCAAAACGCCAGAAACAGAGGAACGACAAAAAGTAGGAGCAACATGGTGACCAGCTGCATTCATGTTGGCGACCTCTAGCTCCGTGGATTCCTCTCTCCGACTGAACAGGTGAGCATGTTACTCAGTAGTGGCAGTAGTAGTTGTATTATTTATACATATTGTTGCCTGAGACTGTAATGCGGGTTTTCACCAAGTTAGCTAGTTAAAAATCCCCAGCTGTTGTAGAAATACGGCCGCATTTTGTGGCAATAACTGCGCATTACCTTGGCTTAGCTTTGAGAAACAACAACAGACAACACAACATCGAAGCCTTAGCCCAGCCTCAGCCATCCATAAACTCCGGTCAATTATTAGTTCCCCACATGTACAAAATTAAATGACCATATCACTAGAGTTCCCCCGTGAAGTGGTGTTAGCATTAGCGTTCGCTGTTAGCATTAGCGTTCGCTGTTAGCATTAGCGTTAGCTGTTAGCATTAGCGTTAGCTGTTAGCATTAGCTGTCTGTAGTTGTGAATATGATGTGGCTGCTACGAACACTTCTGATCTGTATGAATCGTTTGTTTTTGCCAATAAACATAGTTGCTTGCACTATATATATATGTAGGTCTGCATTTCATTCTTCAATGACTAAGTTTTTCAACTTGCACTCTGTATATTAGTTTTATTGTTATAAAAACAATATCTCTTTACCTCAAATCTAACTTCCGTGACCACTACATACATTTTTATTATTATGTATTGAGAATAAGTAAGAGTCTTCCTGACTAATACCAAATAAATTATGAGCATGATATAATATAGACATTGTAATAATTTACATGTCTTCATTGCATTCTTTTCTCTGTATCTTTTCCAGTATGGCCTAAATCAATTGGAATGAGGTCTTCAATGTACAAGAGTTCAAAAGCCTCCATAATACAAGTTAAATAACTATTAAAAGAAAAACAATGCCATAACGACTAGATACTTTTCTGCTGACCTCTTCTTTCTCTAGTATTGACTGCGAAGACAAGACTTTGCTTCCAGAATTAGAAGATCGGCCATTGTCATCTCCTGAGGAAGACTTTACACCCCACATTTGTCATGTAGGTTGTTGTGAATGCATATATGGGACGCAGTGATTATGATAATGATGTTGTGATGTGTGTGTCGTTCATCCCTACAGTTGTGTTGCTGCCCTGAGGTCCAAAATGAATATCGATCATGTTCCAGGAGTCAGTGTTGACAAAACTGTCGCTGAGTTTCTTCAACAATCAAGAGGAGTGAGATAATCACTCGACTCCCAAAGCAGCCGATGTAAGTGTCTTTCTCTCACAATGCACAGTCTCTCACAGTCCAAATAAACATGTTCAAGGATCCTGTGGATCAGGGGCCACTCCTGGTGATCAATAAATACTGATGTTGTTGATGATGAATATATCAAAGTCATATTTGAGTAGATAAAACTGATGTCTCTTCTATTATGTTTCAAAGGAAAATCTCTGCCAGAGGAAGACTCCAGTTCCTTCAACCTGGGCCCCTGAAGCGTGGCTGTGTGTGCGTGTGGCTGTGTGTGCGTGTGGCTGTGTGTGCGTGTGGCTGTGTGTGCGTGTGGCTGTGTGTGCGTGTGGCTGTGTGTGCGTGTGACTGTGTGGCTGTGTGTGCTTGTGACTGTGTGTGCTTGTGACTGTGTGTGACTGTGTGGCTGTGTGTGCGTGTGGCTGTGTGTGCGTGTGGCTGTGTGTGCGTGTGTGCTTGTGTGCTTGTGGCTGTGTGTGACTGTGACTGTGTGGCTGTGTGTGCGTGTGGCTGTGTGTGCTTGTGGCTGTGTGTGCTTGTGGCTGTGTGTGCTTGTGGCTGTGTGTGACTGTGCTTGTGACTGTGTGTGACTGTGCTTGTGACTGTGTGTGACTGTGCTTGTGGCTGTGTGTGCTTGTGGCTGTGTGTGCTTGTGTGTGCTTGTGACTGTGTGTGCTTGTGGCTGTGTGTGCGTGGCTGCTTATGAATTATTTTGAGGAAATGTGTTCAAACAAACTACAACATAAAGATTAACATTTTGTTAGATATCTCTGATAGTGTTCGCTGCAGCAGCGATGGATAAGGACCTGAATAATAACAGTGTTATTCATTTGAGCAAAAAGTGATAACACAAACGTTGCCTTACCATCACTTGTAATTATTTGTCTTAGTAGGGACATTGTGTATATTTTTCCGGCTATAACTTCAAATCTTCTTTTACATAATAAAGTTTCTTAGACTCGTTACAGACTGTATTTGTTTTCCTACTATAAAACAAAGCACATTGAAAGAGGTGAATGTATTTTTTTTTATTTTGAAATAGTACAACTACAAACATATTTCAGAACTGCAGAGTGGACGTGCACCATGGGGGCCACTGAGGACGTGCACCATGGGGGCCGCTGAGGACGTGCACCATGGGGGCCGCTGAGGAAAGCACGTTTTCAATGTCTGTTGGCACCTTTCACAGACGCACCAGGGAAAGGTCTGGGAGGATCTGGTCATCAGCTTCTCTGGACAGAGGGCGTTCAGTGCTTCCTGAAAGAACCGTTATGACAAATGACTTTATATATTGTTACTTGTAGCTTTTCTTTCAAAGTGGTGAGTTTCCTTACAGTGTAATAGTGTAACGCAATTAGTTATGACAGTACTTTTGCGTTTCGGACAAGCTTTACTGGAATTGTTTTTCAGTCCCACATCTCACTGTACAGCTCTGATACACTTTGATTTTGTCTTCATTCTCTGAACAATAAGCACATAATACAGATGTTGATTACATCAATAAATGTATCTTTATTTTGTGACATTGAGAAGGCAGCTTCCAGTGAGATGCAGCTTTACTTTCACATAATACATTACTACAGTGTTGTCTATAAAGAACTCCAAATATACAAATTGTGAGGAAAGCAGTAATGTATTACTTTAAATAACCTTCATGTAAAGCTTTGTTGTTGTAATGTATATGCATTACATTCATCTAATACATATGCACTGTAACAGATGTTACAGTGCATAATGTTGAGACACGTCACACTGCAATCTGCAACATTATGTTTATCACAACAGTTATCAGTGTGCCAACTATAAAAGCAGTATTATTCTATAAAAGACTGGATTGTTTTTATCTCTTTCTTAGTGATGCTATCCTAGCTAACACCAAGCTGCTTCCAGTGTTATAGCTAGGTTACAACTGAGCTATTCTATGCTAATATTTCACTCCCAGAGTTTGTTGTTAATATACTTACGAGTAGACCTGACAGAGATGAATCTGCTGCTGCCATCACCAACACGATGCGCGTTCATGTGGTGTGACGAGGAGACGGGGGCGGGGCTACTAACTCGCTCAGGCAGAAGAAACTGCCGGAAACGACCAAATCGCTTACTGCTGCTTTAAAAAGAACGTTCAAAACACTTGGTCTGTGAAGCTGGACCAACTGTGGAGCATCCAGATCCAGTCCTAGCGACGTTTAGCTGGGACTTATTATACGCTTTGTACCAACGGAACACACCCAATAAACTTCACTTTTATTAAGGCCCAAAGATTAATTTAATGACTGCAAAGAAAATAGTTCCCAAAGGTTTTCTCGTGGCAGGCGGGTAACAGTGAGGCTAGCTAACCTACTTCAAAAAGGTTATGTCTCATTAAAAGTATTTTTGTCTTGAAAACCTTAACAGATAATTCTGAAAACCTCCGTGCACGTGTGTTACGAATGTATGTATAATATATTCTTCCATTAACATTTAAATGTGTTGATTGATTGTCATTTGCGTTTGAGTGTGGCTCTGATAGTTTGAGACAGTTGTGACCCCATCTATGATAATATCTGCTGACAGTAGCTAACTAATGATCAAACTAATTACAAAGTGCTAAAAAACACTTGATAAATGAAAGTTAATCACAGCAAAATAAACAAAGAAGGCGCTAGTATTGAATTTAAATAAGATAATGTTAGCATAATCCTCTCCATTACCTTTTTATCAACTCAAACTTTCTACCAAATACAGACCACGACATTCAAGCTAACGTTTTAATTGGTCTACACTATGATCCCTGATGGTTTGATGGTGGAATTTTGCTCCTGGTTTATTATATTATTAAAGTGACAAGTGGTATTTGATTCATTTCGGCAGTGTTTGTCCGAAACATGTGGCAGACACATGTTAAAGATGGAAACTGAGTGGAAATGAGAAAACAACCCACAGTAACACATGGCGCTAACGTTAGCATTTGTACAGGTGGTGGTTATTGTGTGAACAGGTTTAGTGCATTCTTCTGTCAGACTGAAGCTCAGAACGTTCTTTCACTGGTTCCCAGGATTATTGCATTATTAACCAGTGTCGTGCATGTCCCCGAGCACAGCTTTATCACATGTTTAATGACAGAGTACACAGCTGCAGAGAGACCTGAACACAGCTGCAGCTGGGATTAATAAAGGGGAGGATGTCAGGTGATTGGAGGAGAAGCCTCACACCTGGCCAATCAGCAGAAAGGGCAAGCACGATTTGCAACTCACGGCATCTTCCTGTGAGTTGCGGCCCAGCAGTCAGGGGTCGTGGCTCACGGTTATCAATTTTGCTTTTTAGGGGTATCTGTGGCTTATTAAAGTAGTACTAGAATTGAATATGCTGCTATCCAGAATATATAACTACAATATGTGTTTATAATATTTCGGGTGTTCATTTTGACATGTTCAGATTAATTATGTAAAAAAAACGGCTTTGAAGCGGCTCTTTTCACTTCCGCATAGAAACGCTAGGGGGCGCCAAAATGGCGGCGATGACGTAGGAGAATGACCTCTCACAGCAGCAGCAGCAGTCTGGGCTGAATCTGTAGGAGGTTTCACTGTCATCTGAACAAGGTATAAACATATTTTCATCAGTTTTGTACATAATAGTGTACAACTCTTTTAACCTTTTAGCCTTATTTGTGAGATTCAAGCTAATTAGTGTTGGGCAAGTTAGCTAACTCTACTTCACATGTGTCAAAGTCAAGGCCCGCGGGCCAAATCCGGCCCGCGAATGAATTGTACATGGCCCTAACCGCTATTTTCATGTTCCCAGATGTCTATTATATCTAATATGTTTGGGGATAAGGCATGAGAGCATATTGAATCGAGCCAGCAGGTGGTAGCAGCGCTCTCTGAATGGTTTGAAAACAGCTAGGTGCACTTGTTGTGCCTCTTTTTTCTCAGCTTTTTGGTGATTTCAGTAAAACTTCCCTCTACTCAACTGGGGATTACAAGCTAAAAACAAAATTCTTTTTGCTGATGAAATTAGACAGTCTATTCTTTCAGAATCTGGTTTCGGATTTCAGATAGTCATAGTACACAATATTCTGTGGGTCTTGAAAAATCTATAAAAATCATCAGAAACTGCTGGCAATATGGGAGTACCTGTTCTGAAATAGACTGGCAGGCAATGAGTTAATAAACATTGAACCAGTCCGGCCCTTGGCTCGCAGCAAATTTGTTTTTTTGGCCCTCTGATGTATTTGACTTTGACATGCCTGCTCTACTTGATATCATAAAACATGCTAACAAGGCTAATATTCGTTTTTACATGGAAGTCCATGTCAAATAATAATTATAATTAATAATAATATATCATTATTATTAATAATAATAAGTCCAAGCCCAGACTTCCCTATCCACACACACTTTCTCCAGCTCGTCCGGGCGGATCCCAAGGCGTCCCCAGGCCAGCTGAGAAACATAGTACCTCCAGCATAGTACCTTCCCGGGGCCTCCTCCCGGTGGGACTGCCGGTGTTCACTGCTTGGTTCGGGGGTTGCCGCCGGGACCAGCACCAGAGACCTTGCGACTA
This sequence comes from Knipowitschia caucasica, assembly GCA_964034765.1. Lineage (NCBI taxonomy): Eukaryota > Metazoa > Chordata > Actinopteri > Gobiiformes > Gobiidae > Knipowitschia > Knipowitschia caucasica. The sequence goes on along the minus strand of OZ035829.1, from coordinate 34,748,931 downwards.
CAGCTACGAGCCGCTGCCTCGGCGATAGAAGAAGAGAACATGGTCCACTCAGACTCAATGTCCCCCTCTTCCGCCGGGACCTGGGAGAAGCTCTCCCGGAGGTGTGAGTTGAAAGTCCGTCTGACAGGGGGCTCAGACGTTCCCAGCAGACCCTCACTACACGCTTGGGTCTGCCAGGTCTGACCGATTGTGAAAACAATATGTATCTTGAAAAAAATCACAGAAAAAATACTCACTGACGCAATCTCTCCATTTGGTTGAGGAACCTTAGGTCATTGGCAGTGGACGAGGATGGTAGGACAGTAGCCATGAACAGGCAAAAGGAAATGGCAAGCCTCGCAGACAGCCGTGCATTTTCTCTGTCCTTGGTTCCAGTCCGATCACCAAGACCCGAAAGTCTAGAGCAACCTTTTCTGGAACAACACACAATGAAGGTGAATGCTAAAACAGATAACTTAACCAAGCGCATTTTCTCCAGTTCTGCTACAACCTGCTACAAGGAATTTTTCCTTTCATTGTCAATATAACATTGTACACTGTCCCTGTTCCGATAAACACCATCACAGCAAAGACATCACTTTTTTCATCTTCTTTTTCATCTCATTTTTGTCACTTTTTTTGTTTTATTTTTTGTTTGTTTTGTTGTGACTTTTTTGTGGCACTTTCATTGTCTTCCTGTAACATTCTTTTTTATTTTATTTAAACTTCTTCTTTCCACAACTTTTAAATGTTAAAAAATACTGTCACCAATCGTTTTTCTGAAAAGCACACATTGTTCATGACAGTTTCAGGAAGACAGTCGACCTCTTCCAGCGGCTGTCCACTGCTTTCCAAATTCAGATCCAATGACAGATCTTCCAGCTGAGAAGTTGACTTGAAAGATTCGTGGCGAAGAACTGCCGTTAATGGTCCAATGGGAAGGGCTTGAAGGAGGAGACTCATCCCACATCTTCTCAGGTGCTGCTGGAATCCTGTCCTGACCACTGAACATGATTAATGCATCTGTAATGTGTTTTCTTGTACCTTTCCTACAAGACCCAGGCCACGCCCCTTCAGGCCCGCAAGAAATGGGACAAGTTAAAAAAGAAGTATAAAGTATGAAATGTTATCTTGTTTTTGTGTGAGTGTTTGTGTGTGTGTGTGTATGCGCCGACATGAGCCCATCATATACTGTATACATATATTTCTTGTGTTATACGACTGTAAATGCCCTGGAACAGGACAGGGCGTAGAGGAGAACCCCACTGCGGGGTCTTGGCCTTGGTTTGGCCTCATGGATGAGATGTTTGGACAGAAGCCCTCAATCAACCCTCCTGTCCTGATCGTCTCCATCCCTGATGCCAGGGCCAAGCCAGGCCAGGGAGCAGGAGGAGGAAGAGGCAGAGAAGAACGGGAAGGAAGAGGGAGAGCGAGCTGGTGGAGCTGTACAGGGAGGACCTGAGATTGCAGAGGGAGGAGAATGAGCGGCTGTTTGGCCTCTTGTAAAAAATTATCGAAAATTAAAAAAAACATCAGCTATTTTTGTTTTATTTACATTTTGAAAAAGCCCATAAAAGTATAACATACATTTGAAATTATATAGATCTACGTCTCAAGGTCTTCAAATGAATAAATTAAGCCGTATTTATTAACTTTGAGACTTTCTCAGTGACTTTAATGTGGCCAAATCTAAGGTTTCCAACCTGAGAACATTTGGCGGACCACAGCTCTGATGGTTTGTGGACTTTAAAAAGAGCCATCTATTGCCCCAGCCAGCCGTGCAAACCCAACAGATGGACAATGAAGTGGACACAGCCCGGTATGATGCCTCACTCACCAGAAGAGGAAGACCAGGACCCTGATCTCCCGAGACCAGACCTGAACCAGTCCGAGACCAAGACCAGGGACTGGTCTCTTCCTGATACGACATGCCCCTTTTTTTACATTATACTTATGTGAATGTGTTTTAATCATTCTGGACAAGGGACCTGTAGTGTGAAGTCAGAGCGCCTGACTTTACACTCATATATACCCCTTGATAGGGAGAGGTAATTTCAGTCCAGACCACTGTTTAGATCTCTTTGTAATAGGGAATAAACCTTTTTGGATTTAACTTTCTGAATCTTGGTCATCTTTTAATTCAATAGGACCTCCGCTTGGTCCAGAGTCAGTAAGTAAACTAGTAAGTAATCTTTTATTTATATACCGCCTTTTTTGTCGTTGCCCAAATGCCCAAAAATTTTTAATTTTTGGGCATTTGTCTCTCACTCCACATAGAGATGGGAGCGGGGTCGCCAGTACAGGAGGCGCATGCTAGAACTATTGGACATATTTTTAGTGGTAGGGGAAACCAGAGTACCCGGAGGAAACCTACGCAGACACGGGGAGAACATGCAAACTCCACTCAGAAAGGCCCTGGTCCGACCGGGATTCGAACCCAGGACCTTCTTGCTGAGAGGCGAGAGTGCTATCCACTCAGCCACCGTGCCGCCCAGTCAGGGAGAGTGCCTGTGCATTACTGCGTCCCTTGGGTCATAGTTCTATAGTTTATCCTAACCCGTGGCCAGACGGGTCCCCAGAACCCGCAGCCAGACCAGGAACACACAAAATCCTGTCGTCTTCATGGGCCCTGGTCGAGGAACTGGACACAAGCACACAAGAGGCTGAAAACACTCCTGACCTCCCCAACAACTCACCCACCGTCAGAGAAGATGAGGACGAGACTAGAACACCAGTGAGAAGGAGAGCCACCCGCTCACATGTCGACACAGGAGCCCACAAAAAGCCCGCCCAGGCCGTCGCAGCTGGAGCCACGCTCGGACCTAGCGGACCGCTCCCCGGCTGGCCCTCCGCTAGCGTTACATGCAGACCTTGCCCTGGTTCGAGCCGTGGAATCTGGCACGGACGAGGAAGAAAAACAAAGTTACAAACAGGAAGAGTGTGGACTGGTCCCTGAGAGAGACCAGGCCCGTTCATCAACTTGAAAAAATGATGGAATTAATCAACTGGTCCCTCAACGCAATTGATACTATTTTTTCATCACGTAAAGGCGGTTCTGGAGATGCCGTTTGCCCGGATGGTACGGCGGCTGCTGGGTACGTTTTTGACAACTGGCAAAAGTGGCACCCCGTTTGTCTGTCGGGACTGTCCATCGAGGACATTGAGGATATATACATTTTTGGATTTATGGTAGCAGGGTTCCTCCTGATTGGATTTGGAGTTGGCTTGATCTACCGCAAAGTTGGAGGGCTGTCCACTCAGAAGATTTACGAGCGGCTGTCCGCGGAAAACAAGGAGAGTTTCCGCGAGTTGGTCAGAGTCGTGGTCGAGGGCACAGTGGGGACACAACGGGGTGTGAGTCGGATCGAACATTCCCTTAACGACCTGGGAGTGAGATCTTTGGATGGACTTAAACGCGTGGAAGGATTGTTGAAGGACTTGGGCCTCACGGTGGAACCTCGTACTGACGTGGTCAACTCCGGATAACGGTGAACGGAGGGTCCAGTTCCAGTATAATTTGGACATGTTGGCTTTAGTTTACACTGCCTTTCATTGATCAGCTAAAAGTGCAGATAGCGCAGGTGCAGGCACCTGCGCTATCTTTGTCCTTCACATTCCACCACCACACACGGCCACTCAAGGCTGACACTGGACTCTTATCTATCTCAGACTCACAACTCAGAACACCAGTTACAGTCCCCCCCCCCCCCCTACATGTCTGCCTCTCTCTCTTTTTCAGTCTATGGTGGTCTTCCCCTCCACCTCCCCCACCCACACTCCCCTCTGACGCGCTATATTGGACGAGGCGGGCCAGAGTGATGACTTCCCATTAAAAAGATCTGCATGTTTTTCCACATGTACCGTGTCTCTCCCCATGTTTGTTGAAATATATGTCTGTTTTGCTCTATGCTGTTGAATAACTGTTATTCTACTGTTTGTCGCATGGCGCCGTAAAAATGGCGCCGTGGCAAGAGCTCTGGTGTGTGTCGTCTTCTGGTGCACACCGGGGTAGTCTTGCACAGTTTTCCAATGTGGTTTTACTGCAAATGGCAAATAAATGAATCTGAATCTGAATCTGATCCCGGGAGACTCTAATGTTGCCAGAATCAAGGAACACACCTTTCCCTCTCTCTCGTTCAAATCGAAAGCTTCCCCAGAGCCAATCTCCTCCACGCTGCAGAACTTCTCAGCACCAAACCAGCTCCAAGTGGAGAGCGTGGTTCTCTCCTTTGGACTGAAGAATAGACAACAGAAACAGAGCGAAACTGGCATAAAACAGATGTAGAGGCTGATCATAGAGACCAAAAAGACCTTTCCAACTGCCAACATTAATGTACCCCTGATTCAGTCCTCCAGAGAGCTCCCCCTAAAGGAGAGGAGTGTACTGGCAGTCCTTAACCATCACCTGGAGAGGAACATGCCACACATCAAAAGACTGCCAGAAGAAGATTTTAAAACCAGGACGGATAAAATACATCGGACAGAAGAAACGACAAAGAAGAGGCCACAGCAACGAGCCCATGAGTTAAACTGGGACTCCCTCCAGTAATTAACTCTGAGGGCTCATACACAAATCAAACTATTAGAAAGAGGACTTACCTTTGTTCCTACGTATCAAACTAACAAAGATCAGAAGCTCCTGTTTGAGTGGGACCTACAGAACTACCACAGGAAGGTAGACCTGGCACTGTTTTTTTCACAGGACAATAATTCACACAAACACAAATCCAGAAAGAAATTCCACCAAAAGACAAGCTCCCTCCAGAGACTGCGGTCCTAAGGAGGCTGGACCGCCAAGCTTCAAGTCCCTCTATAAAAATCCCAGAGACACCAAACATCTCACCAGTCCCTGATGGAGGAAAAGAGAGAAGTGATCAAGCCGGCGGATAAAGGCAGTGCAATGGTAACGATGGACAGGGTTATTATATATTTGAAGTGGAAAGACAACTGATGGATAGGAATTATTACATTATAAAAGAGGAGCCAATTTATCCGGACACCATTTCATTTCATTTATTTGTTCCTTCCGAGCCCTTAACAGAACACATTATGCAATGGTGCATCAGTGGGCAGACCACACCAACAAATATATACAACAATCACCAATGCACCTTGTTGGAATATTAGAGGCCTCCTGCACCAGTTAAACTAAAATCAGTTTAGTATTGTTTCTGTTGCTAAATTAATACTTAAACAACTTAAACGTCAGAATGATTAGGTCTAGAAAGCACTTGTTTGTGTAAATTTCAAAGAGCAGTTAGGTCAAGGTTATTATTTCTGAATAGTAGCAGTTCTGTATGAAAAGTGAGAAAAACTAGAGTTGTTATCAAGCAGGTGCAGGTTTTGGCAGCTGGCCAGAAGAAGTCATAGAGTCCACGAATCTGTGATGTCAGTGACCTTGGATGTACAGTATAAAAGATGTACAGAAGGAGGCACGGGGGCTTCTTCTGACCAGGAGGGTGAAAGACGTCCCCGGGGCCACTTCTTATCTTCAATGCGAAGCGAGACCTGTTCGCAGACCGTTACTCTTGTAATGTTGCTTGCAAATCTTCAATATAACATCTGAAATCAGGTTTGGTGTCTGTCATTTCTATTACTGTTTTAACATTGGTATTGTCTCTTGTTGAACTAAAAGAACCTACAGGTGGAAACGGGCTGTGGTGCTGCGGCCTCTCTGCAGCGTCCAGAGCAGGGGAACCCTGACAGATTTACTGCAACCTGTGCACAGGAAATAAAATAAAACCAGCTTTACATATTCACATAGGCCTTGCTCCACACAATGCTCCATGAGCTCTGAATGGAGTGGGAAGAAGACACCATCCCACGAGTGAAGGAAATATTAGATGAACTATACACATTAAAATACATGAATAAAAAACTCACCTCACTAACCCTAACCTCACAAGAACCCTGACGACAACAAACATTAAAAAAAAGCCTTATAAAATACAACAAAATAAACATATATTGTTTAAAGTTGATTAAAATTGCATTAATAAGTTAAATCACACATTAAACAGACAGTAAATCAAACCTAAAAATAAATTCAACACAGAAAATACAAAATGACTCCCATTGGACGCGACAGGGACAGGGGGCGTGGCCAAAATTTAAAACCAGGACGAGGCCAAGCTCTCTTGGTCCCACTGTAGACCCGGCCTGAAGAAGACACAAGCTGTGGAAACGCTGCTTTTTTACCGTCTACAGTATTCCATCACTACCACAGACCCGACCAACGTACTCCAGACATGTCCCGATGACGGACCCTGGGGGACTACCGTGACCGCCGTGACCAGCACCAGCTGGGCTGGGTACGTGGACGCCAACCCCAGTGGATCCGAAACCGGACTCCGAGCAGAGAGAGGGCCAGAGCACGGCCTGTCTCCCCCGGGAGAGAGCCACTACACACGCGTATTTGGCGCAAAGCATCATGGGAGCTCGTCCACTGCGCAGACCAGGACCAGATGATGCCCAAATATGGGCGACTTCCGCTAATCCCTCAGTCCCTCCTGTAAATGCGCTACCGAGCACAAGCCATGCATTTGAATAGGACGCCATCTTGGATTACCGGGGCTTGATTTCAACCGGTGCTGGCGCTAGCTTGAATCAACGTTACATTTGATGTCCTTAATTTTTAACAATGACTGACATGATGTTGATGTCTAACTATGAAACTGATATATCGATAAAATGGTTAGTTCTCTTCAATATGATGAAATGACATATGGTAATGTCATTTCTGGTAATGCAGGATGCACACTTCATACACTGAGCTGCACAGACATACATGTATATAAATATGGTCCAATGGTCCAAATCTATATAAATATACATGTGTCCGTTTCGTTTATTTTTAACTAAAAGGTAAAAAACTCAATTTCCCATGAGCCTATGCGGTCGGTAACCCTGGAAGTGCTGTCGCTATACTGCTTATACACAGTAGCCGCTGGCTGTCAGCTAGGTGCGTGGGACAAGCGGGACTTGGGTGCGGCAGTAGGTGAGATTAGCCCTAAACACGACTAAATCCACCATCTAGGATGGATCTATTTTTAAAACGTGGTGCGTTGTGTCCCTCAACCCGTAGGTCGGTCTACCGCGACACGTATCGTGGCCATATTACTGTGATGCTTAATGGGATCGGTAAGTGTCGCCATGATTTTCATGTTAACTCTTGTAGTGAGTATAAGATCAACACAACAAATAACATCAATGCAATGTAATGCATATTTGCACATTTTGGCATCGCGCTGTTATGGAATTCTAAGGAGTGAAATACGCAATATTAAATATAAAATAAACAACAAGAGCTGTAATTCAAATCAAAGTGTGGTTTATTATCTCAGTAAATGTATACATATACAGGAAATACAACCGTGTAACCGCGTGGCAGGTCCCGGGTAGATCTGCCTCATAGTGCCCATTCTCTCTCACATTTATAGGATGGGATAAACAAAAGAGTCTATCTGTGGCGCCTCTGAGTCCGAGATTAAACGGCAGTTATGGCCCAAACCCCCCTCTCTCTGACGTCCCATCCTGATAGACTCTGATATTACTCTGATATTAGGAAGAATTGTCACTATGACCGGTGAGACAGCTCTCGGTGTCTCTGGTATCAATCTCGTATCTGCCTCAACCCCGTCATTGGCCTTGCGTCTACAGAGAAAAACAGTTTAGTTAGTTTCAATAGACTTACTGGTTTTGAACTTAGTCCCAGATATCCCATTTCATCATTAGATTTATTCTTAAGTTAAATTGATTTATAATCCCAGTAAGATTTCTAGAACAATTCACCCCTTTGATAATATAAACCCCGTTTATCTTAATCAACTTGATTCTAGCTATAGAAATTACAATTATAAATCACAGGAATTGATTAATCAACAAGAGAGAGAATGTGAGCATTTTGAATAAGTAGCATATTCACAGTTTGATTACAGAACAGAAAAAGGAAATTAAGGAAACCACACTTATTTTCTTGATTACATTAATCACACTGGCTGAGTCACAGACCCCGACTCAGGGGGGGCAAAGCGTTACTGGACCTGACGGTCGTCAGCCGACCTCCACCCCTCCCCATGCCGACACCTGCAACCCTAGCCTACAACCCGGACATGGGTGTACTCTTCATCCTCAGAGTCTGAAATATAGTCACGCTCTTTCTCAAAATACTGGATGGCTAGGACCCCCGGTTTTGGCTGTATATTAATGGAGGTAAAATGGGCGGTGAAAACTCTGCTCATAATTTTCACTGCGCAAGGGATGACACACGAGAATACCACCATCCCTACCAACAAAATGGAGGCTATGTTGATCAGCAAGTGTCGCCAAGAGGAGGTCAGCCAGCCGGACCATGAAAATGGACCGCTCGCTTCCTCCCGCTCCATTGCATCTCGGAGCCGGGTTAAGTTGGCTATTCCCTGCTCAATCAAACCTCCATCCTCCTCGTTAGCTGGGATGTATGTGCAGCAGGATTTTCCCACCCTGGCGCAGACACCACCAGTAGATGCGGTCAAATGGTCCAGCACCAGGCGGTTCTGGAGGGCCACTGCTCTCAAGCCATGGAGCTCAGCACGCTGTGCCTCCCAGACTGAGACTGTGGTGTTTATAAATGCTGAAAACCGATAGCTGAATGTTTCCATTCTCAGCATCAGTTTCCCCACCCCCAGACTTGGGAACAGGGCCAACATCACCTTCTCCCCTGTGGTCCAGATCTTATGGTCATCTGGCACGTCAGAGCCCCACAGTGGGTCGTGAGGCGGCATGACCAAGGGAGTGTCTCGCTTTACCCTGGGGTTGAGTGGCTCATGGGCGGAGATAATGTACGAGTGGTCCGCGGGCACGGCAGCAGCACATCTGCCGATCCATCCTGCCGGCAAACAATCATACATACGGTAACCACACAGGAACATATGGCCTTCCACTGGGTTGGTACCAAACATGTCCGGGACAGTGAGGTAGGCTGCACACTTAGAGTTGGGGCTGGCCTGGGACTGGTTAAACCTGTGTGTACCATACATGTATGTGCATGGGGTGTATACTGCCGAACAATACTCCAGGGGGATTTTGCCTACAGATACGGGGTCTAGGCTCATGCCAACCTCTCGAAGTGGTATCTCAGAAATGGTTTGGGCGTAGCAAATAAACTTGGAGCCTGGCTGTATATGCACAGGCCCAAAAAGGGGCTCTCGTCCGGGCCTCTCCCCCACCTTAAACACAGGGGCGGACCTGACAGTGGGGCCCTCATGGGTGAGCAGATCTGGAATACTCATCTTAAAAACCGATGCTACTGCCCTCCCCAGCATTTTATGTTTTCCCCTGGAGGCTAGGGTGAGTGGGATTAGTGTAGTGATGTTGGGCACTGGCAATGGCATTACATGGGGGTTAGCGGCTGCAATGGGCATGTGAGTGCAGACATAGCAATCACTCCGGTTTTGAGCTTTGGCCAAGTATGATGCGTAGCTATACCAGTAGTTAAGTGAGTATACGGTGGAATGTTTACGGGTTTTAATCAGTGCTTCTAGCCAATCAGACTCCCCAACATGGACCTCCCTTTCTCCTCTACTAATACCCTGTCCTCGCACTAGCCACGGCATGTATGAACACCACAATATAAATGTTACAGCCGCAAGAATAATCATAGAAAGATGTAGGGCTGTTCTCACAACTTCCTGTGAGCGCCAGCTAGGGGCAGTCTCTCTCCACCCCCCATGTGGGCGTCCGGTCTCTGGGTCGCCCTCCCCTGAGCTGGATGTTTGGTCAGGGCTTCGGTTTACGGGGGCGTAGTACCCGGTCGGACTTGACACACTGACCAGGTTTGCTGCGAGACCCCGGAGGGCGCCCCCGTGTCCGGACGCCGGGAGCCGAGCACGCCGGCCCAAGCTCCCTTGCCGCACCCCCGGTAGAGGCTGTCGCTGGAAGACCTGCCTCTCGAGCCGCCTCTGGAGCCGCACCCCCGTGGGAAGCTGTCGCTGAAAGACCTGCCTCTCGAGCCGCCTCTGGAGCCGCACCCCCGTGGGAAGCTGTCGCTGAAAGACCTGCCTCTCGAGCCGCCTCTGGAGCCGCACCCCCGGTAGAGGCTGTCGCAGAAAGACCTGCCTCGGTCCCTCTGGTCCCCTCCGGACGGTGAGAGTGATTCCCCCCTGGGCCCCGGTGCCCCGGTTTTGGCGTGGTGTGGGGGCCACCCCCTGTGCTTGGGCGGGGGCCCCCAGGGCCTCTCGCAGCCCCCCTTGGCGGGGGACGGGGCATCCGGATGGACCGCGGCGGCGTCTGGGACCTTTCTGCAGTGGGAGGCGTGGATCCACGTTGCCCTTTCCGCGACTTTCACTGCCGTCTCGGTGATGAGGAGGACGATGAAGGGGCCTCTCCAGCGGGGTGATTTCCAATTCACCCTCCTAGTCTCCTTCACCAGTACTGCGTCCCCGGGCCTGATGTCGTGTAGGACCGATGTGGCCGGGCTTGGGAGGGCAGCTTTGACCTGCACAGAAATGTCCGAAAGCAATTTATTCAACTCTTTACAGTATGACAGAACATCATCGTCACAAAGTGAGCCATGTGGTAGTTTTCTTGGAGGTGGGTCACACCCCAGGCTGGGCGGCCTGCCAAACAGTATCTCGTATGGACTTAGGTTGCAACGTGCGCGTGTGCGCATGCGCATATACATGAGTGCCAATGGGAGGGCCCTCGTGTCTGCACATATTTTCTGTAACTTACGCTTCAGGGTCCCATTCTCACGTTCCACCATGCCGGCTGATTCCGGATGGTAAGAAGTGTGTTTCCTTAGGTCAATCCCCAGGAACTTGCCCACCTCCTCTACCACTTTGGCTACCAAATGGCGGCCGTTATCCGAGGACATTTGTTGAAACAGGAAGTGCTGTCACTTCCTCCTCTCTAAATATCTACTTTTGTGACTTTTCCGAGTTCGCTCTTCCCTCCGTTCGGCTCTGCGCTTTTCCCCTGGGCTGCTCCTGTGGATGTCCCTGGTCTGATCTTTCTCTCACGGATTGGAAACAGTTCTCAGCGATCAGCGGCTGTTTTGGGCGCTTTGGAGGCATGGCCGGGGCCACGTGTGAGGGCAATGGCATGTCAGATGAGCGGATCGGCGAGGCTGTGATCAAAGAAGTGTTCGAGGGGGAGCTGAAGGACGTGCCCTCGGAGGATTTCCCGCCCCTCACCCCTCTGACCTCAGAGCTCCATTCGGCTCAGGAGCAGAAGATTGTGACGGAACTGGCCAAGATGATCCGCATCGTCGGGGACAGCGTCAGGGACAACCGGCAGCTGGATGATGCTATTGATGGGATGAGGCGCACTCCTGGTTCCAAGTGGGACATGTTCCAGAAGGTGGCAGACAATGTTTTTCAGGATGGCATCACCTGGGAGCGCATTGCCGTGCTCTTCTACGTGGCGGGACGGCTGGCTGTCAAGCTTGTGGAGGCCCATCTTCCTCAGAGCGTGCGGGAGATCCTGCAGTGGACCGTGGACTTCTTCAGGACCAACTTGCTGGGCTGGATCCGGGAGCACGGAGGATGGATCAGCAGCTTCCCGGCGCTGGCGTCTGCCTCCATGCGCTCCGTGGGCTGGGGGCAGCTCTACGGTGTCCTGATCTTCATTGCCGGTCTGGCTCTGGGCAGTCTGTTCACTGCCAGACTGCTGTCCCGGACTTGACCCCTGACCCCAGACTCAGGACTATTCTCAACTACTCTCCATGTTTACGTGAGCCTCGTCACAGGACCCTCTGTTCCGAGTTTTATCTACAGTTAAGCTATGAGAGGGTTGTATCCAACAGTTGTTTTTGTTTTTTAGAAAGAGATTTTGAGTTTAAATTAGTTTGCTACCTCGATAAAATAGAAGCGTAAACGTTAAAGACAAGAGTGCCTTTTGTTACAAGTGTGGAAAGTGATCACTTCTAGACTTGGATGACAAAAGTATAAACTACAACATCAGTTATATTTGCTTAAAAAAGTAATCTTGAAAGTTCTTCTTCTGTGTCTTTCTGCCTGTGTGTGCACATCTCTATCTTGCTGCCGTTGTCAGGGGAAACGGCGCCCTCCTTTGCTGCTCTGGCTCTGAATCAGAACAAACCTGCTTTTAGGATTTTGGCTTTTATTCCGTTAAATTTGCAAAATTTGCCATTTGAATATTGTGTTATGACACAGTTAAACGTTTTTAAACACCATTAGTGAGTAAGTTTTGAAAATTATATGTTTTTTGAAACCCAAATATTAGTGCTAAAGCTGTGCAATTCTTTTTAGACCTAACATATTTCTAGATTCCATTCTTTTTAAATCTGCTGCTTATTTCTTAACTTTTTGTGAGTTGTGTTTGTTTTTATGTTTTTATTTTAGTTACAAAAGCCGTTTTTCAAACATTTAAATTAGAATCTATTTGTATATAAAATGCGCATTATGAGATGATGTCCATGCCAGTGTGATTAGCTGATTTTAGCTCCCGCGGCTATGTTGACTGTCTTATAGTGTGGAGCTCGTTATGATATACTGTGCCTTTTTATGCACTGTTATTTATACACCTTAATGCATTTTGATAGGATCATCTATTGGTATATTTGTACATTTATGCCACACTGGTATGATAATAATTTGCATTTTATTTGGTGTTTATTGTGTACACAAATTTAGTATTTATACATGCATGTTGTATATTATGCAGGCCAGGCTTGCTGAAGACCACGAGTCCAGCCCTGTGTCTGTCTGAGGTCTGATCCAATGCTGCCTCTAGAGTGACCCTGAGCTCTCTCTTCAAATGGTGCGGTAGGAGGCCTTTGCCACACACACTTGTCCTTGTTCATGTCCTGGTGTCCGTTCATGTCCCACCACCTCCAGCGTGCGGGACAGAGTTGGATTATTGTTCTTGGATTATTGTTTCCTGGATTATTTGGAATAATCACTCCTCAATAATCACCACTCCTTGTCTAACAAACTGTTGGGACTCAAGTCTATGGACTATGGACAGACAATAATAATAGATGAAGTGCACTACTGTAAATATTGTAAATAATGTACATATTGTAAACCTTCATTCTTTCTTTTCAACTAAACTAAACTGGGTGGCATGCAAACTTGTGTCCTCTCTTCATTAAACACAACCCTTTCCTCCCAGAGGGACGAACCATTATAACCATTATTATCATAATCTTACTTTTTGAACTTTATTACAAGTGTTACATACATGTGCAGAGACACTGGCACCAATCGAGTTAAAGCAGGTCGTCGGCCACTGAGCAGCTAACACTAGCTAATGGCTAACATGTGGCCTGCAGGAACCAGTTTCAAAATGTTGTACGTAAATGTAAGCAGGCATGTTTTATTTGTTTTTATCATGAGTGTCCCTTAGCCAAAGCCTACTCTCTAGTGCACTAATCAGTGCACCTGTGACTTAGCGAGCAGGAGGGGTGGACGGCATGGCACCGCACCTCACCCAACACGGGATCTGGGCCTGGACCTGGACCACAGCCACGAGTCGAGAGAGAACACCACGAAGCCGAACTATCACAGAAGGCAGAGGACGCTCTGCCTTCGCGTGTAAGTACGAGAACACATTGAGTCGTGTTCAAGAAATGGCCTCGGGCAAGAGACTCGTTGGGGTGTGTTGGCGTTTTGCTGTGGGGATGTGCTTTGCCTCCAGGGGCCGCGGCACCCCGGGAGACCAAAAGGATCAGAGACCAAAAAGACCTTTCCGAACGAGAGGCGTAATCCAGAGGGCGCTGGTAAGTGTGTGAAAATGGCGTTCTCATGTGTTGTTGGTGCCTGTGTCTATGGTTCGCTGCCTCCACCCTCCGCCGCTGGGTTCCATTTCAATCCACACCTCTTTTAAATGGGACTTTGTTTTAACCTTTTATTTTAGTAAATATATGGTTTTTGTACAAAACATCACTTGTTTCCTTTGCAACTACGTGCTCCCTCTCCTTATCACATAAAGATCGAGCAGTCATTGTAAATGTGTGTCCAAACTGTCTATTAATGCACCTGAAAACAAAAAAAACTACAGAATGTGAAATTCAAGGATCAGCTGAGCTGATTTTAATCGCATGTGTTTCTTTAACATGTTTTTATCCATGCGTCACACTAATTCAAACTAATTGGCCAAAACTTGTGCTCTACTGGAGCTATCCAAAATGGCCACGAGTGGTCCCCCTGGGTCTATTATAATAACTGGATCTATTATAATAACTGGATAGGGTGTTACTAGCTTGTAGCTGAATAACTCATGTGCTCGGGGGATTCTCGCGGTACTGCAGACTGAACCAGACTGAACCAAACTAAATTCACGTGGGCTACCCAGAAATGTTCCCCATAGAACTCAATGCATATTAAAACAGCTCAACCTCAGCTGACAGAGAACCTGACAGAGAACCTACAGCTTTAATAAAGGTCGGATTTTGTGGGATTTTAGTGTCCCTTGTCATCCTGAACTTTTTTTCTTCTTAAATCCTTTGGTTTTGTTTAAATCCACACTTTAGTGCCACAAACTCTGCTCCTCTGGCTCTCGCTCTAACTCCCGCTCTGATGAACTGCTCTGATTGGTCAGAGCGCGGCCGAGCCCCTCTGTGCACATGCGTGAGACCCGGTGTGAGACCCACACACGCGTGTTTGTGCAATGCATTATGGGAGATCATCCACTGCACAGAACCGGGAGGACCAGACGATGCCCAAATACAGGTGAGTTCCAGGCGACTTCCGCTAATCTTTCAGCCCCCATGCCGTCACAAAGCGCCACTGAGCACAACCATTCATTTGAATAGGGCGCCATCTTGGATCGCCGGGGCTTGGTGGTCCCGCCCACGAGAAAATTGTGAGAAAACGCATCTGCGTCAGCCTGCACAAGCCCCCTTCATTTAAACTAGTGACTTCTAAAGTCCACAGCAACTAAACTAGACTGGTCCAGAACACTCAGCATTGACACACATGTGGAACGGAGTTTTGGGCCAAGAGCCAACTTTTGGTCCATCCTGTAAAGACGTTTGAGAGGTCTGCCAATGCTATATGTTAGCATTGGCTAATTCTTCTTCTGGGTCCACCCCCACAGGCCCGGGGTGGTATTGCAGCATGTCAGCGCACGTCATTTTGGCCACTTTTGAGCTGGGACCCTCCCCCACAGGTCACAACAGTCCCTCACTCGTATGTTTAAGTCTCTAATGTACTAGGACTGAAACATCTGCACTGTTGTTGCCACTTTCTATTGAACATAATTATCTCCTGCACAGACTTTATTTTTAACCTGTTGCACACTTCTGTCTTTGCAGTGATTCCATCTGTGCCAAATGTGACACGTACAGTAGGAGACAGACCAGGGTTCACTCTGTGTGTGTGTGCGCGTGTCCACAGCAGGGGGCGGGGCTCACGGGGCAGGTGCACGAACACGGGTAAAAGTGTGCGTGTGTCAGACGGGTGATGAGTCAGGGCTGAGTGGGTACTGTTGTGGAAATACAAATACTTCTATGAATAAATCCGAGCAGAGACAGCTTGTCTTTGTGCTATTTATTAAAGAGGTGATGAATACAAATAAATGACATTTCTCTGCAGAGAGTCGGACCGAACCTGTGTGCACGGGGACGTATACACAGACTCGCTCTTTTCTCCCGTACCAGCATGTTGATAATTTATACTAGAGGCGTGTATCAGAAGAACAATGAGCACACGTCACGGATTCTGCGGTGGGGGCGAGATGGGATGAGTCATGCATGGACAGCTGCAGAGGGTCAGATAAGAGAGACGGACAGAAACAGATACAAGAAGTTCTTTGCGGGAACATTTGAGATAACACGAGGGTACGTTTGAGATAGCACACCTGCAGACAGGAACAAGGCCATGACAAAGAGGAGAGCAGAATGTCCCTTTGTGTTGAAGACAAGAGAGCCCTTTGTGTAATGTATCAGTAAGTTATGGGAATACAATCTCCAGTTCTGGGAAACTATAAAATGTATCTGTCAGCTGCACAATGTAATTTCTAGTGATGGGAACTTACCACAACAATCTCCGATGCTGGGAAACCCACCACAACAGTACTAGCTGTATTTTTTGTTGACAGTTAATTCGTTCGTTTGCCTTTTACGTTTTTGTTTGCTCACATCTGGTCTTTTGTTACAGTTCAACAGTTAATCATTTTTCCATATTTTGTTTGCTGCACCTTTTAAGTAAATAAATCACTTTAAAACACAATACCGGATCAAGGCTTCTTTAGCATAGGCTTCAATACGCGTCACCACATTTACAGGACCCACTTTGACCGGCTCAGATCTGCAGGAAGCCGCAACATGTACATTTCTTTGGTGTGAGATCAATAAAGTCTATCTTATCTTATATAAAGTGTACGACTTCACTACTTCCTCCTGCCCACGAGTCACATGACCACTTTTAGAAATGTTTTACTTGAATATGTATTTGCATTAGTTGTCTGCCTGTTCTTGTTGCTCATTCATTTTAACCTCTTTATTATAAAAATAGAATCATAGATTGTAATTATTATCTGGCAACCCATCCTCCTACAGCAATACATAGTTCCCACAGACCAATGAATGTCACATGACCTCCTCGGAGACGCCATCTTTGATGGCACGCTGCTGTGTTTGTGCATTCCATTAAACAGAAGAATGAGAATAAATGTAGATATTCAAACGCAAATTGGAAAAAAAGGGCAACTTTTGAGCAAATAATTGTATATTAATACAATGGCACCACAGTTTAACGTGCTACGGACATGTTTTACATATTTGATCAAATTATGCAGCAAAAATTAACAAGCAATGCAAACATTTCTCAAAAACTTTAGATTTAATACCAGTTGGAGCTCCATTTAATTATTTTAATTATAATAACAATTAATTTAATTAATGCTAATGCCACACGGACACTCTGGATTGCTATTATTGTTTATTTCCGCGTTTTTGACCGTATGTTTTGGTGAATGGTGGGCAACTGATTTTTCCAGGCGTAAAGAGCAGTTTATTTTATGACACAGATCTTTTTACAGAAGCAATGCTGTTTGTGAACATTGTTTTAGCCCACCATAGAACTATTATTATCTATTTAATACATTTACGTTGCCCTCGAGAGCCTCGGACGCGACACCGATCCTCCTCATAATAAAGTAATCTAACGCTAAATAATGAAACTCTCAAGTTACCAGCTATCAGCATACACAAGTTAGTACTGAGTAAATTACGTCTGTCAACACATTATAAGATACGATACGCACCTGACACAAAGTGCTCCGAGCATATTCTTGCGTGTTTTGAGGGAGTTTCTTGCCTGTTTATCTTCGCAAGTGTAAGGTTAAATAAGGGACAGGGCCGTAAAACAGAGCCAGGCCCTGGATTGTGTACACATTCGACCAAAAGGAGGAAGACGTCCCACTGCAGCTTCAAAGGAACAGCGAGGTCGGCCGGAGGACTATCATTGATCATGGGGATTACAGATGCCAAACAGAGCAATAAAGTCACCACGGGGATAAGCACCTCTGTCTCTGCCTGCCTGTAGAGATCAAAGATCACAACCCTGCTCTCGCTCCCAGGACTCCTGCCACCGGACAATCAAAGACTCCCCCGCGGCGCTCTGACGCCCCCTTGTGAACAATGGACACTATCACACCCGGGACGGACAATTGCGAACCAGCACCCCTGGGTCCAGTACTCCAATAATCTGCATTGTGCCCCACATGTGTGTATCAATGTCAGGTAATGAAATGCGATGTGTGTTTGTACATGTCTTATGATCATTTGCATCAATCCTGTGTGTTTCCTTTGCAAACTGCCTGTTGTAAAGGGGTTTGTCCACAGAGGGGAGGACGGCATGGACACGCCTCCTCTGGGAAGTCAATATAAACACGCACAATGCCATAGAACGACCTCTTGTTTCTCCCGAATTCATCATAACAACCATCCCGTTTGGTACGTGTCCCCTACACGGCCTACGCCCGCCACCATCTCGGGCCTGTACATCCACGAGGACAGCAATCACTCTCGCTGTCGGAGACAAGGACCTTCCATCGCCAGCCACTTTCGGGCTCCTGGAACACCCCACCGCAACGCTTTTCTAGACCGTGTCGTGTGTGGAACCCACGCCTGGACCCGACCTGCCGGCTCCCTCCTGCTCCCTGTTCGAACAAAGACCACGTGGACGAGGACATCGCCTCCATCCTATTCTTCCTTCTCACCCTCCATCTCCATCCTCATCCTAATCACCCATCTCCCTCTGAACGGCTCAAAAGTAAGACTGTTCTTTGTTAAATGTGCGATTTGAATGAAATGTGTACAACTCCTGCTTAAATGTGACCAGAAATCCCTTTTCGTTATATTTTTACCTTCATTTTTGTAATCAATAAAACCCCTTTTTCTTTAACTCAACCCTATCAGAGTCGTGTTGTTAGATTTCGGTATATCCCTGGCCGATTTACGCATTCACTACCTTTTGATTATAAGACTGACTCGAGGCAAAGTTGGTTTGGATCTGTGCAGAAGTAACTGCTGGTGCCCTAAAAATTAAAGCAGATCCCCCCACTCGAATAGGACGGCTAGCATCTGACTTGTAGACTAGCCGCACTATTCTTCTCTTAAAATGTATAGCTTACTGTAATATTATTACCCTACATATATGGTACCCTGTTTGTGAGATCCGCGCATATAGACCAGATTTATCAACTCGTACTCCGTGATTGGATCTGGATACGCTAACTAAAGCACTGCTCACGCTCAAAGCGCTTTCCCCCCACTCCCGCACCCCCTCTGCTCCTCTGCCCCGTTGCTATGGTGAATTCGAAAACAATTTGAGCTCCCCTGCGCCCACGCTAGCGTATAGCGCCTCCGTGCATGCACCAGACTATTAATTTAGTCTCAAATCCTGGCTTGTACTAGGTACTACGCATTCTCTCCAACGTTTCGCCCTGTCTAGGCCGGACAGGCGGCGTGAGTTTGTGAAAGTCGCTCCCTCTCTTAAGAGAAAGCGCAAAAACTTATCCTTGTAACCCACTGTGCGCCGTGTCCAGAACACGGGCGTACAGACCTACTCTGTGTCCCTTTGTGACCCAAGTCACACAGGATTGTAACCGAGTATATCTGTATAAAGGCTGTGAAAGGCAGCTGCTTGAATGTGATGCTACTGTTCTGCTAGGCTACGCTAACCCTGTCTCACCACTCTCTCTACCGCTAACCTGCTGTTGTACACACACGCACCAAGACTGTACTGCACAATACAGACAAACACCAACCCACCACTGTGATACGTGCTTGTGCGAACTGTATAACTCGCTCCAAACTTTCGTTGTATAAACTACTGCTAAAACGTCCCCTTGCCGGTAAGCTAAAGGCTAGCTACACTCCTTTGTTCTAGCATAAGGCTAACTTCCGCCCGGTCCCGCTAGCCTCAAAGCTACACTCGGACAACGTCGTTGCTCCTACTACTGCTCCCACTATAAGCTGCTTCTCTACCGTTAAAACTAGTGCCACTCGGTTTAACCAGACTGCATTCAGTTGCCTAAACTCAATGTTTACTGCCTAAACTACTGCTAAAACCGCTGCTTTCGGCAAGCTACAACACTTTGTTTTTAGCATACGGCTAACTTCCGGCCCTGGCGTGCTAAAAGCCAGAGCCGCATCCCCACTGCTAATACCATTCTGCTGCATTGCCTGCCTGTTGTCTAACAATAACACTACTTACTATACTTTCGTACTATCCTATCTCACTCTGATTCTGTGTTTGACGATCATGGAGTGATAGCCGTCTCGGCATACTGCTAAACGGGCCGCACCTCTTTTATTGTCTAACACAGGATTGCCTTCCGGTCCCGGCACTACTTCCGGGACCACATTGCTGCTGTCTTGACATTTCACCCTGCACCACGTCTTATGATCAAGTGTTGACCGTGGTTGTAACTTTAACACTGTTTTGGCTGTGTCCCGTGCTGTTTCTGTTCCAACTAATAACACATTACTTTACCAATCTTGTTGTTGGAGTGTTGCTAAACTAATACGCTAATTCCGCCCCTCCTGCTGCATGTAATTGACGTACCACACTGCTACGTTGGTGAAGCTAACAATTTTGATTCTACCCCTCCTTCTGCATGTCACGGCTAGACCGCACTGCTGCCCATAGTTATAACATTAACACTATTTTTGCTACCATTCCACGCTGTTTGTGTTTGCTACCTAACAACCACATTGCTACGTTGGTGAAGCTAATAATTTGATTCTGCCTCTGTTACTGCACGTTATGAGTAACACATTATTGTGGGAACTAATCCTATTCTGTACTTCTGCTCCTGCATGATGCGCGTTATTGTTCAACCACAACGGTGTGTGATCTGACAGATACTGCACTCCCACCTCCTTGTACTACACTAACACTAATAATTTTAATTCTGCCACACTGCTGCATGTAACTGGTGTACCACATTGCTGCGCTGGTGAAACTAATAATTTGATTCTGCCTCTGTTCCTGCACGTTATGAATAACACATTACTGTGGTAACTAATCCTATTCTGTACTTCTGCTCCTGCATGATGCGCGTTATTCTTGAGTAAGTAAGTAAGTTTTTATTTATATACCGCCTTTTCACTGCAGATCTGAGTCTCAAAGCGGTTTACAATTCCATGCTGTTTTGTTGCTCAAACTAATAACCACTCTATGTTTGATTGTATTACACTAAAATGAATAATTTTAATTCTGCCCCTCCTTCTGCATGTCACGGCTAGACCGCACTGCTGCCCATGGTGGTAACATTAACACGGTCTAGCTGTTGTTCCATGCTGTTTTGTTGCTCGAACTAATAACCACTCTATGTTTGATTGTACTACACTAAAACGAATAATTTTAATTCCGCCCCTCCTTCTGCATGTCATATTGTTTTTGTTAGACCACATTACTGCTATACATTGGTACAGCTAACACTCTGTTTCTGCTTCTCCTCTTAAACATAATTGTTAGCCTACAGTACATTACTGCGTTGGCCAAGTTTCATATACATAGTTCCCACAGACCAATGAATGTCACATGACCTCCTCGGAGACGCCATCTTTGATGGCACGCTGCTGTGTTTGTGCATTCCATTAAACAGAAGAATGAGAATAAATGTAGATATTCAAACGCAAATTGGAAAAAAAGGGCAACTTTTGAGCAAATAATTGTATATTAATACAATGGCACCACAGTTTAACGTGCTACGGACATGTTTTACATATTTGATCAAATTATGCAGCAAAAATTAACAAGCAATGCAAACATTTCTCAAAAACTTTAGATTTAATACCAGTTGGAGCTCCATTTAATTATTTTAATTATATTAACAATTAATTTAATTAATGCTAATGCCACACGGACACTCTGGATTGCTGTTATTGTTTATTTCCGCGTTTTTGACCGGATGTTTTGGTGAATGGTGGGCAACTGATTTTTCCAGGCGTAAAGAGCAGTTTATTTTATGACACAGATCTTTTTACAGAGGCAATGCTGTTTGTGAACATTGTTTTAGCCCACCATAGAACTATTATTATCTATTTAATACATTTACGTTGCCCTCGAGAGCCTCGGACGCGACACCGATCCTCCTCATAATAAAGTAATCTAAATAATGAAACTCTCAAGTTACCAGATATCAGCATACACAAGTTAGTACTGAGTAAATTACGTCTGTCAACACATTATAAGATACGATACGCACCTGACACAAAGTGCTCCGAGCATATTCTTGCGTGTTTTGAGGGAGTTTCTTGCCTGTTTATCTTCGCAAGCCATAACCTCCGTGGTTGTTCTGACAAAAGCTTAGTCTTCTCACATTCATGAAGTCTAATGATGGGTATACTGTAAAATCCAAGTTTAACGGAACCTCCGGCACGATTTGAACATCCATTGACCCAGCAGGAGATGACCATTTTCAACTTTATCACGACATTAACACGTTTCAGCTTCTTTTTCTATTGTTTTGCCCACAGCATGCCAAGACAAATGGCGCCGGGTCGGCAAATCCCCGTATGTAGTGACGTCATGTGGGAACTATGTATTGTAACTCTGCTCCTTCTAGCGCATGTTGCTATTAGAACACATTACTGCTATACATAACAAGAGCTAACACTCTGTTTCTGCTTCTCCTCTTAAACATAATTGTTAGGCTACATCGCTGCGTTGGTCAAGTCTAATACTGTATTCCTGCCCCACGCAACGTGATATCACTAAAACTGCATTGACTTGCCTCAGCCTGCTGCCTTTTTGCTACTGCTTACTTGAGCTGCGTCTAAAGCTACGCCGCGTCCCAAACGCAAGTGCATCACAAACGCAAGTGCGTCTCGCCGCAAGTGCGTCCCCAAACGCAGGTGCGTCAAACGCAGGTGCGTCTCGCCGCAAGTGCGTCCCTAAACGCAGGTGCGTCTCAAACGCAGGTGCGTCCTAAAAAGCAGGTGCGCCTCGTCGCAGGTGCGTCTCTCACGCAGGTGCGTCTCCCACGCAGGTGCATCTCACGCTGCGCCTCTTACGCCGCGTCTACCGCTGCGGATTAACGCCGCACACTAATACTGCTGCTACCGCTGGCGTCACTGCTAACCCTACGTGCGCCAACGCCACTAACCCCAACGCTCTTCATTGACACACAGGTGAAGAAGCGCTAACGCCTGACCCCAGTCCTAGGCCGCCTACTAGCATACACCACCACACGGAGAGGACGCTGTAGTCACGGTTTTGACACACACCAAGGTCTACACCACCACACGACCAACAGCTAAACTACCCTCCTAGGGAAAGGAGGAAAGCAGTGCTTTCCTCCTTTCCCTCCTCCCACCGTGTCGTACACACACGTTCCAAGTCATACTCGCATACACTCACCCACACAAATATGGAAATCGATGGCGGAAACTCGCCACGACCGAGCAAGCACGACGGTGTCTCAGAAGGACACGGCATAGTGGATAACTTTCTGCGAGACCTCACAGAGAAGTTATTCCCAGGGGGCTACGACACGCTTGAGCACAGCTCACTCTCTGACTTACAAGATGCTACCTCCATATTAGCATCCGAAGCTACTACGACGAAACTCCAAGGTAAGACCCTAACCCAGTGGCTAGGACGACTGGCCATAATCTCCAGGATAACCTTGCGCGACTCCGAAGCCCAGAAAGCAAGGCTCCAAAACACAGTGAGTGACCTGGAACGACAACTGGCGGAAACTAGGAAATCCGCCGCGACCCGCTTACAACAAATCTAACAGGTAAGTAGGGACCACCAACAGGGACTGAGCATGACTCCAAGCGCGACCATGGATCTTGGTCGCGCAGCGGAAATCAGGACCGCTATTTCGAACGGAACCAGCCGTGACAGTACCTCCGGCCCACACTCCCCTCACTCCGACCGCGGCGAACCATCGTCCAACTGTGAACGCAGGAGCGTGGCCGAACTGGTAAGTATCATGACGGGAAAGGACCAAAATCAAGGTCATAGGAACAATACACAACCCAACATTGGACACGTCGACCACTGCGACCCCCACGACGCCCCTCCGGGAACACACATGGACATGCGACACAGACAACATGACTATCCGACCCATGACCCTGGCCCACCTGACGTCCATACGAGACATGTTTCAGACTGCAGCCATTGGGACGAAAGGGCCCGCCCTCAACATAGCGGACAAACCTACAACAACCCCCCTGGCCCACATCTGAACATGCTACATGGACCACACGACTTACGGTGCCCCAAGTCTGGGCCGTCCGCATATGCTGCGACACAATGGCCAGTGACCCGCGATGGGAACGCCGGGGACCTCCCCAAACATGGAGGACAACCCCACGGCAACCCCCCTGACGCACGCCAGGACTTAACCCTAGGCCAACGGGACTACCCGGACTGGGGGGGGACGGCCCCCGACCTCGACAGGTCGGACTTAGCCTCCCTCCGACACGACAACCCCTTCGACGTCATGATCGACACGACGCTCGGAACCTCCGGCCATGATGAAGGAATACTGCCGATACGCCATGGGCTGTTAGATTCTGCTTCCGATACACTCACTTCGTCGGTACTCGTGGTGCCATGACGCACCTACCGCGAAACAAACAGGTATAAACAACACACGTCAGGCACTACAACAGGTAGAAACAACGGACCGAACGGCGACCAAAATACTAACGTACGTATCCCCAAACCGGAGTGACGAGAACGTGAAACTCCCCCGGCTCCTGAGGACAAACCAATACAGGACCGACCCGCAGGACCACCTCCAGGTCAAAAACCAGGTATGGTATTACACCTTGGCACATTCCCCAGGACACGTGGGAACCGGCCCCACCAGACTACACTGGAAATCGCTACCCCGCTGGTCAAGACCATACAGGGTGGGAAACAAACTCTCAACCGCAGTGCACCAGATCAAGGTCACAAAAGGTAGAGAGCCCACCCTCAGATGGGCTCGTCACAGCCAAACCAAACCACACAAACAAAGCCCCATGGGACAAGCAGGGCACACTACAAACCCCAGTTAGGAACACACCACGTGACCTCAAACACGATTAGTCCAGCACCCACTAACACTCTTCTCGGCTGCACTAATCGACTCTCTCTTTCTCTGTCTCTGTCTAACCCCTAACAGTTGTTTCACGCCTTGCAGAACATGTGGCCCACTTGCCTTCTCATGCTGACCTGCTTACTGTGCCTCGGCACCCCAGAAATTATTGAGACCGGACCAGCCTCCGGGATCATTTTAAAGGAACAACCCGGGCTCCTCATCACGGACGTCCGACTCCACACGCAGCGAATCTTTGTCAGACTCAATCCTAGTGAAGTCTGCCGCAAGAACCTGCCCTCGAAGGTCACACTCCAAGATTGGGCAGGTGCACGCTGGACCCAGACGGTCGTGGAACACGCTGAGGCAGACATACAACACATGCTGACGCAACTAGAGAAGTTCACGATCACTAGGACAGAGCTCAGTGACCCTCGCCCAGACCCAAACGATTTATTGGGGCTCCACTCACCCGCGGCGTCAGCCCTGGGCACCCTCTTTAGCCTAGGGATGTCCACGGTAAACGCCATTAGCCTATCCTCCCTCAGACGCCACCAACAAGAAATGGCCTCTGAACTCGAGGATGTCAAAACCAGACTCTATCAACAACAGAACGACGCGGTGACCTTGGGAAAGTCCCTGAAAGGAACCACGCTAGTACTTAACACGCACGAGGTTGCGATTAAACGCACCTCCGCTGCGGTCAATCAACTCTTAGATGTTCTCCAACTAGACTACGCCCATACTCAGCTGACCACCCAACTGATGGAGGACATGCTACGTCACCTCAGTTCCTCGATCGAAAACCCAGCCATGGGCCGTATCCCGCCATACCTCGTGCCGCTATCGTTAGTTGAGGACATTCTGGCCGTAGCCATGGCCTTCGTCCTAAATAGACGGGTTAGACAACTCCGCGGTAGCTTTAACAGGTGCACGGAGGCAATGACGAGACAGATCCGTAAACGACCAAACCGGGGCGACAGCGCCGTCGAGCGTGGCAATTTAAGTTGGCGCCCCCGGGTCAACGAATCAGAGTACGAGGACCTCCAAAGCCACCCACTCGAGACGGTCACTCTTTCTATCACAGAAGGTGAACCAAGGGCCTAAAACCCCACTAAGAGTCACCAACTCAGATCCAAACATATCTACCTCGATACCTAATCAGTCTCCTAGACAATCATACCTGTCATCCCCGTTTATATACAGGAAATGTCCCTCGTAATTAAAGCCCCACTTGCTACGTCATATATTTGTGTAACCCTTATACTCCCCTTTTGAACGAGCAAAGATGGGAACCCCTCAAGTGCCTTAATGACGCTCCTACCCGCTGCCAAGACAGCCACCCTTTTTTTTGATTTTTGAAGTTTCCTATTTTTGTATCCTAGTCCCCTAAAGTAGAAACTCCTGCTACTCTCTTGGCTTGGAACTTTGAGTCTTCCAGCCCAAGAGACCCAGGAGTCAGGCGCACCGGCCCAAACCTTAGAGTTCACGGCCGGAGCTCACTCCCTAAAACCCCTGATCCCGGTTAGAACTAGCCTGCAGGGCCAGGACTCGCCTTAGAGAAAACCCGGCCTCGACAAACCAAGCCAGAGGCCCGAGACCCAACCGCCACGAGCCTGGCCCCAGTTAGGCGCTTGCGAATTGCTGAGTCACATTGAGGCGAGAATGTTGTAACATGTCACCACAAATCACACACTAACACCCGAACAGGCGAGACGACCGACCGAGGACACCCGCCCGCATATCCGACATGACATGCACCTTGTCGGAAGGTGCATCTCTGCCGTGGGGGGGGTATGTAAGGTTAAATAAGGGACAAGGCCGTAAAACAGAGCCAGGCCCTGGATTGTGTACACATTCGACCAAAAGGAGGAAGACGTCCCACTGCAGCTTCAAAGGAACAGCGAGGTCGGCCGGAGGACTATCATTGATCATGGGGATTACAGATGCCAAACAGAGCAATAAAGTCACCACGGGGATAAGCACCTCTGTCTCTGCCTGCCTGTAGAGATCAAAGATCACAACCCTGCTCTCGCTCCCAGGACTCCTGCCACCGGACAATCAAAGATTCCCCCGCGGCGCTCTGACGCCCCCTTGTGAACAATGGACACTATCACACCCGGGACGGACAATTGCGAACCAGCACCCCTGGGTCCAGTACTCCAATAATCTGCATTGTGCCCCACATGTGTGTATCAATGTCAGGTAATGAAATGCGGTGTGTGTTTGTACATGTCTTATGATCATTTGCATCAATCCTGTGTGTTTCCTTTGCAAACTGCCTGTTGTAAAGGGGTTTGTCCACAGAGGGGAGGACGGCATGGACACGCCTCCCCTGGGAAGTCAATATAAACACGCACAATGCCATAGAACGACCTCTTGTTTCTCCCGAATTCATCATAACAACCATCCCGTTTGGTACGTGTCCCCTACACGGCCTACGCCCGCCACCATCTCGGGCCTGTACATCCACGAGGACAGCAATCACTCTCGCTGTCGGAGACGAGGACCTTCCATCGCCAGCCACTTTCGGGCTCCTGGAACACCCCACCGCAACGCTATTCTAGACCGTGTCGCGTGTGGAACCCACGCCTGGACCCGACCTGCCGGCTCCCTCCTGCTCCCTGTTCGAACAAAGACCACGTGGACGAGGACATCGCCTCCATCCTATTCTTCCTTCTCACCCTCCATCTCCATCCTCATCCTAATCACCCATCTCCCTCTGAACGGCTCAAAAGTAAGACTGTTCTTTGTTAAATGTGCGATTTGAATGAAATGTGTACAACTCCTGCTTAAATGTGACCAGAAATCCCTTTTCGTTATATTTTTACCTTCATTTTTGTAATCAATAAAACCCCTTTTTCTTTAACTCAACCCTATCAGAGTCGTGTTGTTAGATTTCGGTATATCCCTGGCCGATTTACGCATTCACTACCTTTTGATTATAAGACTGACTCGAGGCAAAGTTGGTTTGGATCTGTGCAGAAGTAACTGCTGGTGCCCTAAAAATTAAAGCAGATCCCCCCACTCGAATAGGATGGCTAGCATCTGACTTGTAGACTAGCCGCACTATTCTTCTCTTACAATTTATAGCTTACTGTAATATTATTACCCTACACAAGCCATAACCTCCGTGGTTGTTCTGACAAAAGCTTAGTCTTCTCACATTCATGAAGTCTAATGATGGGTATACTGTAAAATCCAAGTTTAACGGAACCTCCGGCACGATTTGAACATCCATTGACCCAGCAGGAGATGACCATTTTCAACTTTATCACGACATTAACACGTTTCAGCTTCTTTTTCTATTGTTTTGCCCACAGCATGCCAACACAAATGGCGCCGGGTCGGCAAATCCCCGTATGTAGTGACGTCATGTGGGAACTATGTATTGAACATGCAAACTGCAGTGGAAATGTGAGCAGCAACAACACATTCAAGTCTGTATGTTCCAATATGAATTCTACAAGTACAAGACCCATGTTAAAGATGGAAACTGAGTGGAGATGAGAAAACAACCCACAGTAACACATGACGCTAGCGTTAGCATCTGTACAGGCGGTGGTTATTATATAGAAGGATCCTACGGTCGCGTGACTGTAGCCACGGCAGCCATACTGGAGGACAACCTCAGCGAGTAACAGCCCTGCTAGCTTTTTATAACTGGACGTTCAAAACTAGAACTCTCTGGAATTACATGAAACTTCAGCAGTTAGTGACCCAAATATATACTCAACCTGAATCAGATCCACTGGAAATGCGTCCTAAGATGTATTATTTATGTTAATCGTTACATCCGGGTTTACCGCGGCCGCATTAAAACAGTGTTTTTGTCATGAAAACGTGAACAGACATTAATGTGTTTATTGTTACACCATGGATCTATGTGTGGCTACACTGAAGTGGAAATAATGAGATTACATTTAAATCAATGGAGCTTTCTGCGTCTACTGTGAGGAGCCGTATATTTTATTAATAAATACTAGTACAGGGCACCCTGCCCCGAGCACGGCTCAGTCGTTGAGTCTGCTGGCCCTCGGCAAGTCAGAGGCCCTGTGAGCTGGGTGAGGCGCGGTGCGAGAGCAAATATATAACAGCTATTGCTATAAGCTAAGGTACAGTCTGTGGAGCAACCCCACGTTGCCGTCAGACAGTGATATGTTTTATCCTTAAAGCTGCACTAACTGACTTTGGGATTTTGAAGCCGCGGACTCGCCGGCCTCTCTTTCTGCTCCCCTCCCCGCACCCACGAAGCTATCGCCCCCCCACACACACCCACTGTTGGGACGAAGCTAGCGTCTCCCAATATGGATAATACATGGATATGGATTTGCACGTGGATGGCGTGACCGGGGTCGGCCCGATGTTCCCCGGGTCCGATGTTCCCCGGGTCCGGTGTTCCCCGGGTCCGGTGTTCCCCGGGTCCGGTGTTCCCCGGGTCCGGTGTTCCCCGGGTCCGGTGTTCCCCGGGTCCGGAGTTCCCCGGGGCGGGGAACACCGGACCCGGGGAACATCGGACCTTCCAAACACCGGAGGGCCCGGTGTTCCCCGACTGCGGGCCTCGCTCATAGACATGTTATTGCTGCGCGCGGATAATGGAGCAACAAGCGGCTTTCGCTCATAACTAGTCTATTTTGGGTAGGCCTGCAGATTAGTAAGTAGGCCAAATTCGCTTGCAAACTACAAGGGCTAACTGGAATTGGGGTTTCAAAGAATATGGTTCAAACGCACACACACGCACTCACGCGCGCACATACACACAAGCTCATTTATGAAACTTGCGTTGAAAAAGGTGTACATTTTGGGTGTATATTCCATTTACGCAATTTGCCAAAATCTTTTGATACATTAGAAAAATCCTTATTGAATTGTAGAAGTGAATAAATATAGATTGATTGAATGAATTAATTAATTCATATATATTATGCAGCGGTGGCTCTCATGAATGAAGCGTCTGCAGCGTCTTGGACGCAGCCTGGCTTGGGGTAGAAGTGCGCATTGAGGCGCTGTACACTTCAGAGAGCGTTTGCGGTCCAGATTTCACAAAGAAACTCTGGAGTCAAAACTTCTGCACATGTGGCGCGACCTCTCACGGCACTCGCTGCGCACTCTGGACAGGGCAGTGAGACGTTTGAGTGAGCAATACCATCGATGCGTTATTGGGGTGGGTGTGTGTGTGAGGCTTACACAAATCTAATGAAATAACACATTGCTTTACCAGATGTGAATGAGGAATACAAATAGCCGTGCGTAATTACGCAGCGCAGAGCCTGCCACAGCAATAGATGGGTCACACATCCCTGTTGCGTAAAGTGTATTTATATAGAGCCTTTCACTGTCCAGGATCACAAAGTGCTTCACATTTTAAAAACATACAGATCAAAATAATACACACACAAGTCAGATTTAATAGAGGGTCCTCATGAGCTGTGATTTATTCGAAATGTTTGCGTGTTTCCATTAGACTTTTTCTGATGCGCAAATTCAAATTTTGAAACATGATCCTCAATGAAAACACAGCATATAATTTTGCCAGAGGGAATATGTTTATTGTTGTACATATCTTGAATTTAATGCGTGTTGTGCCGAAGGTTGAGTTCAGCGTTGTGGTATTGTAGTATTGAAAATAAATTAACCAGGCAGAGACGTGTAGTTGCTCCAGTTCGTCCTTTACTTCTCTCCCAGCATTCAAAATCTCAACCGTCCGTATTACCTTGCACGTGAGCTCCCTCTGGTGGTTACATACAACATAGCAGGCAACACAACAAGCGTATAGATTTACACCACCTCCAGACCTGGCGTTTATTTTTTGCGTATTGTACGCTCACGTCCAGATAGATAAATGCGGAAAAGTGTAATATTTTGCGTACGCCTCATTTACCCTAATTTGGCCGTACGCAGGTTTCATACATGAGGCCCACAGTGAGGCCCAAAGTGAGGCCCACACTGAGGCCTACAGTGAGGCCCACAGTGTGTCTCACACAGGCCTAGAGTTTACCTCATCAGTGCGAGGCCAGCCTGGCCTGACCCTCCTCCTCTGGGACCTACGGGCCCGGGTCTCTGGCTACTCTACCTCACAAAGTTCACGCTGAACTTTCTTAAAATTAAAATGAAAAAGGCTGCTCTGTTGTGAATGCTTTGAGAGCGTTGTCAATCTTTAAGACGAGGAATAGCTGGTTGTTCTCGCTTCACGCTGTGTGATATGATATTGGACAAAATTGTTCAGCCAATAAACAGGACTATATTTGAAGCAACGTAGGAACGTGATGACGCTCAGGGGGTTATATTATTATTATAATTATTATTATTATTCCCCCCACTGTAGGAGCCAATACACTTTTCAATATTTTTGAATTCTGAGCGTTTCCAATTGTATTTAAAAATGGGAAACCTAATTAAACAATCATGAATTGAGCTTTTCCGATCTTATTTTACACTGATTCCTTTGATCATTTTTTTCTTAAAGTTCAAGTTGTAAAAATGCTATGTTTGAATTGGTTATTTACATTTTAACTGTGAGTGACACGTAAGGCGGGACAACAATGCAATGACGCACGCATTCTGAATAGAATAATATGTATTAATATCTCTAAAACTAAAAGAGCATATTCAAGTTTTACAACAAAAACGACGTCATATGCGTGTCCATTATGCGTAAAAGCACAGTGCCCTCAGCAAAACCACGTATTTGGAAAAACTATAGGCTAACAGATGTAGTAGCTCTAGTTTCAATCGTCCTCATTTTATTCAGTCAGACTTGTCAAATATAGATGCCCATGGGAGAGTGAGCAAGGGGAGATAACATGCCCATAACATGCCCAAAAATATCCTGCATAGACTCAAACTGCGATCAGCTGAAATATGAGCACACAAAGAGCGAGAGGGAAAAAGAAAAGTAAATAGGCTTAGGCTAGTTAGTATTTTTTCTCTCACAAAAGTTGGCGCGGATCATATGCCATCTTTCGTGGAGGAGGAAACATCAAACATCAAAGGGCGCACGCGGGGAACAGCGGCACTAGTCTCGTTGTTGAAGTCCCGATGTTCCCCCACTTCTATTGGCGGGGGAACATCGGACCCGGGGAACATCGGGACTTTTTAATACTCGAAGTACCGATGTTCCCCGGGTCCGATGTTCCCCCGCCTATAGAAGTGGGGGAACATCGGACCCGGGGAACATCGGACCCGGGGAACATCGGTACGCACCCGGCGTGACCATAGAATGATAGAAACGGGAAGTGCGGAGGAACGAGACTGTTTCGCTGTGTAAGCAGTAGGGGTGTGCGATACTTTCTCCCGCAATTCGATTATCAATATGCATTTGCCAAAATTGGCATCAATACTTAATATATGGAGTATTTGTTCTTTTATTTATTCCATAAATTGGCATATTGTATATTTCTGACCAATATATCAATAATCGCCATATCGTGATAAAATCGTTATCGTAATATTGTTATCGTGATATTATCGTTATTGTGAGCTTTGTATCGTATCGTGAGGTACCCTTAGGTTCCCACCCCTAGTAAGCAGTAACCGGTGACGAAGACACACAAAGCTTCAGGTTAGCTCCGCCGCTTGTTGTGCTAACTCAGCTGTCTATGCTAACAGACCTGTAGATTTCTCACGAAAGTGGGGGCTAGTGGTCCGCTGTGATTGGTCACAATCTGGACCCGAAACACATTCTTTTCCCTGTTTCATCAAAACTCGATCTAAAATATAATGTCACGCCAGCACAAATCTGCGCTACTTATTTCTTCAAAAGGACGTTTATCCCAATGCACTGCATGGACATGGATAGCACTTTACTAATGAATACAAAAATAAAGTCAGGTAGTGCAGCTTTAAACTTCTGTTTGTTTCGGAATAACACTAAATCCACCATCAAATTAATTTTACTGAGCAGAAATGATCCGAGCATATTCGGGCGCTCTGGAGGCTGTTGGTTTTTGTTGTTGTGCCATTTCTCTCTCGTTTCTTGGAAAGTTGTTCTGTTTTGGTAGCCTGGCTCTGCCAGACCCTTGTAGTTCCGCCATGCTCCACCAGAGGCGTTTGGCTGAACCACATGGGTCTGGTATCGACGCCATAGCGAACGCCTTCCCCAGATTATTTTTTAATCGACCAATCAGGATTGCCGGTGTTACGTGGGGTTTGCACTGCCTTCTCAAGCTTCTCTCATGCAGCAGCGAGAGGAATCCAAGATGGCGGACGTAAAGTCCGCAAATCTTTTTAAAAGAGTAAATACAATCGAATTAAGACACGGATGTCACTTTTAATGCAATTAGAGGCGAGATGTTGATGGTTCTATGTTGATATGTGTGTTTTAAGAGTCAAATGTTCCTGTAAAGTTTGGTTGAAGCACTGGTTCAGTGTTCCTGTTTACACACTATGCAGCAGGGTTGCCAGGTTTGGTGGTTTGGTTTTCCAAGAGACTTGTAGGTATTAAATAAACAGAAAGACAATAAACAGAATCATGATAGCCCAAGTTGATTATATTACGTTTTCGCCCAAAAAATAATTGAGTGTTTTTGTTTTTGGGTATTCTCGCGGATTTTGGGTTGGAAAATCTTGCTGGGATTTGGCAACCTACGGGAGCCGTGTGCTTCGATGTGAGTGGTTGAAAGCAGACTTCATTCAAGATAACTGACAAGTGGTCTATCCAATCACATACAAGGCCCTGCCTTCTGAAATCCAACCACTATGGCTCAGTACCAGACTCATGTGTGAAGTGCAGCGAACTACATGGCTCTGACCAGAGTCAGGCTACTGTTTTGGAGCCATGTGAAGGAAGGACGGCTGGCAGTCTGTTACAACTTATTTTCCCTGTCTCCCCTTTTGCTGCAGCCAAAAACGGCACAAATTTTGAACATGTTCATGTGGTCCCAGGTGCACGCCACTATCATACAGCGTTTGCTTGTCCTCCAACATGGCGGATGCCTGCGAGTTTGAGACATCGTGACGTCACGTGAGAAATCTCTATTGTGTGAACAGGTTTAGTGCATTCTTCTGTCAGACTGAAGCTCAGAACGTTCTTTCACTGTATCCCAGGATTATTGCATTATTAACCAGTGTCGTGCGTGTCCCCGAGCACAACTTTATCACATGTTTAATGACAGAGTACACAGCTGCAGAGAGACCTGAATACAGCTGCAGCTGGGATTAATAAAGGAGAGGATGTCAGGTGATTGGCCAGGTGTGAAGCTCCTCCTCCAATCAGAGCCTGGATCAGTGAACTACCAGGAAGTCAAGGACGGAGGCAATATGATTCAGATTCAGATCAGATTCAGTTTATTTGCCATTTGCAGTAAAACCACATTGGAATACATTTGCAAAAGTCTCCAGTGTGCACAGACAAATACAGACATAAAACAACATTAAAAGACAAAAATAAAACAAATAAAACAGTAAACAAATGTCACTGTGAACTCGATCGACTAAAACAGTTTCAAAACAAGTGCAAATCATTAACTCACTGACTGCCAGGCATTTTCAGATTTGAGAAGTGCGTTCTGCCAGCGTTTTCAGGGGATTTGACCCAACTTTGAAGAGCCACAGAATAGTCATTTTTTAGAGTCTGTCAACACCAAGGGCACCAAATTAAAGGTTAATCTCTCTGCTTTGCTCTGAAAAAACAGTTTGTTTCTACCTTTTACCGTTCTTGCACAATCTGCCATAGAACAAAGCATACTTTCACCCATAACACCTGGTCTGAGCAAGAAAACAGAGAAAACGAGCTGTATGTAAACGGGAACATATGGGCCACAGTGGGGCGGCTGCGGCTGTAAAGTGCCAAACTGCCGTTGTGTCCTTAGGCAAGACACTTCACCCCCATTGCCTAGAATGAGTCTGGTGTGTGTGTGAATGGTTGGTGGTGGTCGGAGGGGCCGATGGCACATACTGGTTGCCTCGCTTCTGTCAGTGTGCCCCAGGGCAGCTGTGGCTACATTAGTAGTTTATCACCACCGTGTATGGAGTGAATGAATAATGACACATGTGAAGCGTCTTTGAGTATCCAGAAAAGCGCTATATAAAACCGATGCATTATTATTATTATTAACATATCAAGCAGAAAAGTGACTTTTAGGTGCATTTTTTTGCTTTAGTGACACCTCAAACATCTTCACACTTGTTCCCTTATATAAATGATAAAAACATGACTCTGAAAAAATACTTTTCATGGCAAATTGTTGGCAATTTATTCAAATACCATTCTTCTATACCATCAACAAACTTCAAACAACACAAAAATCAATAAAACTATAAATGTATAAAATAGAACAAAGTGTGGTGTAAAGTTGAGTGTGTGAGGGCTTTTTTCACTCCTCCCAATAGTTCAGCTTCGAGTGGTAGAAGGTGAAACACTGTCCTGTGTGTAACGGAACACGACACGCCGCGCACCACTTGTTGGTCTCCCTGCGAAGACCCCTCCTGAAACAGACCCGACATCTTCTGGTTGGTCTCTCCTTATTGCTGGTGGCCATCAGGTGTTCCATTTTGTGCCCCCTTAGTTGCCCATCCAGCCGGCTCTCTGGGTCAACCGTAGGAGCCCTGGCACTCTCCTCATCTCCTCCTCCCTCCTCCTGCCTCCTTGACGTCCACGACCTTGACACACTCTTGAAGAACTGCAGGAGGTGTTTGCACTCTCCTTGATGGTGTCTGGCTCGATAGAGGACAAAAGCATTGAACATTGCCAGCTGGATAAGATAGGCCACGAATTTTTTGGACCAATTTGTGGACCGTCTGATGAAGGGGTAGTAGGCCACGTTTTGGTCCAACTTATCCACTCCGTTCATGCACTTGTTGTACTCCACAACACACGCTGGCTTCCACTGAGGCACCTTCTGCTTCTCCCCCTTCTGCCACACTTCCACCTTCTCCATAGTGTTATGGTGACAGGTCGTCACCATTTTCACAAGCCTCTTATCCTGCCACGCCACCACCGTCACCTTCCCGTTGTATCTGAAAATCTTGTCGCCAACCTGCATTTTTGTGACCTCTTTTATTATTTTTGGTTCACCTCTATACTTCCTTAGAGTTCCACACACATTTGTGTTTTTCCTCAGTAAATGTTCACTGAGTGAAACAGAGTTATAAAAATTGTCCATAAAAAGTGTGTGTCCTTGGCCTTGGAGACGACCCAGAAGACAGAAGACCGTGTCCTCCAGTGTGGAGCTTGTCCCAACATAAGGCAGAATATTGTGGAAGTAGCCTGTGGCTGAGTCACATAGAATATAGGACTTGATGCCATATTTCACTGGCTTTTGAGGATTGTAGACCCTAAAAGCCAGACGCCCCCGCCACAGCATCATTCCCTCATCGATGCAGATGTTCTTCCCTGGACTGTACATGTCCTTGAATTTATTTACCAGGTAGTCCAAAACAGGGCGGACTTTGTACATTTTGTCACCTACATCATGTGACCTATTGTCATTGTAATGAAGAAACTTCCAGATGAGCTGGTACCTGTTCCTAGACATTACTTTTGCAAAATATAGGGTTGCATCCATCTCATCTGTAGACCAGTACATCTCAACTGTTGGTTTTTTCAGGTAACCAGTGAGGAAACTGAGTCCCAAGAACCTTTTGAGTTCAGGGACAGAGAGCTCTTTCCACCTGTTACTCCTGCTGTGGGGCAAAGGCTCAGTGTTCGTCTCCAAATACTGGCTGGCATAGAGGTTCGTCTGATCCACAATGTGTTGGAGCAGTTCCTCCGTCAAAAAGAGCTCCAGAAAGTCAGCTGGATCAGACGAATCCAGCTCTGCAGCAGGTCCCTGAGGTCCAGGTGCTCCTGTGAAGGGCAACTGAATCGGCTCCCACTCATCCTCCTGCCAGCCATCTTCCCCAGAGCCTCTGCGTGATGCACGGGCTGCAAAGTGGACACATACAATTACTATATTATACAGTGAATTTGTTACAAAAATCAATACATAAAATACAATGTATACGTATCTTCCCACATTATTGACTGACTATTTTTGGACCAAAACAATAGTTGCATGAATGAATGAATGAATGTTGTACATTCATTCATGTATGAATGAATAACGTACAAAAGCAAAATACATAAAATAATATAACATATACTAATAGTATAGTATAGTATACTATATTATATATTGCCATGTGATGTGCACAGGAATCGTCTCTTGCTGCACCACCTGTAAATAGGAATCTGTATCATTCATTCATTCATGTATATAGAATCTATATACTAGGAGAATATACAAACACAAATATATATTTTATATATATATATATATATATATATATATATATATTTATCTAGGGGCGACAGTGGCTCAGTTGGTAGAGCATTGGCCTTTGAGCCCGAAGGTTGTGGGTTCGAGCCCACCACAAGACCCACTTCACAACTCCCACTGATGATTGCTGTCGTTGTGTCCTTGGGCAAGACACTTAACCCCACTTTGCCTGAAGCTCCCACTGAAAGATCTCAGCTCCTGTGGACTCACCACCTGCAGGAGGATCAGTGAGGGGCTGGTGCTCTGTGTACTGGGTGCAGCTCTGACTGCCACCCCCCCGACCCAGAAATGGATTAAGGGGAAGAAAATGGATGGATGGATGGATATTTATCTTTACCTCTGCTCCTTGCTCTGTCAACCCCAATGGGAGAAGGCTCTCTACTTTTATCAGAACCTGTGAATGGAGAACACATTTCATTTAGTCAGAGCTTTTGGCAACAAGATGTACAAGTAAAACATAACGAAACAAATAAATATATAATAAATACTACAATGATAAAAAAATATAAGTGGCATGTACTAAAGAAGCAGTAGGGATTTGAGCGCTGTGTTACTTTGAAGATCAAAGCAAGTTTCCGCGCCTTTCCCTCCTTTCAAGTCAGCATATTCTAGGTAAGTTCTTACCTTCAGCTCTTTCTGGAGCTTCTGGGGATGACGCTCTGCTGGTTTCAGACGGCAACCACTCATCTGACGAATCGGGATCAGGTTCGCTGAAGTCATCAGAGTCATCAGTTACAGCAGGTGAAACACTGCGAGAGGCAGCAGGCGTCTCCCTGCTCCTCGCTCTCCCTCTGTGCAAAGTTGGCTGCCGCCAGGGTCTACACTCGTTCCCCTCTCGACCTGACTCACTGATCGACGAGCCAAACTCTCAAGCAGTGTCAACTGCTTATAACTCGCCATCACTCTCACCTATATAATCTCAACTATCGCTAAATTCGCTACTCGCTATGCTACTATCTCGCTATGCTACCGCCACTCACCACGCTCTCCAAACAACCCACACTCCTTCTCCTCTCCACTGACTTTTAAGCTCTCCTGTGGCGCAACACTGCATCCTACTGGTGTTGATTTATCATTACAGGTACATTTGTACAATGTATCAATATTGTGGCGCATGCATAAGGTGCGCGAGACATTACTGTAGCCTCCCGTGTAATAACATGAAAAAACTCGTCATGGGCAGTGAGCGTTACTATTCAATATGACGAGTTTTGTCGTCATGGGCAGTGAATGAGTTAAAGTGCTCTGTTCACACTGATAACAGCCTGTGGATAAAAAGTGTTAGCGTAACGAGATGTCCTGCATCTCAGAGAGCGATATCTTCTGCCAGAGGGAAGAAGCTGGAACATGGCTTTCTCAGGGTGGCCAGAAGAGTCATTAACAATCCTAAGAGCTTTGTTTAAAAGTCTGGATTTATAAAGAACCTCCAGAACATGAAGCTCACAGCCCACGGTCCTCTCTCTGGTCTCTCTCTGGTCTCTCTCTCTGGTCTCTCTCTCTGGTCCCTCTCTGGTCCCTCTCTCTGGTCTCTCTCTCTGGTCTCTCTCTCTGGTCTCTCTCTGGTCTCTCTCTCTGGTCCCTCTCTGGTCTCTCTCTCTGGTCTCTCTCTGGTCTCTCTCTCTGGTCTCTCTCTGGTCTCTCTCTCTAGTCTCTCTCTGGTCTCTCTCTGGTCTCTCTCTGGTCTCTCTCTGGTCTCTCTCTGGTCTCTCTCTCTGGTCTCTCTCTCTGGTCTCTCTCTGGTCTCTCTCTGGTCTCTCTCTGGTCTCTCTCTCTGGTCTCTCTCTCTGGTCTCTCTCTGGTCTCTCTCTGGTCTCTCTCTGGTCTCCCTCTGGTCTCACAGCCCACGGTCCTCTTTGCAGAGCGGAGCACCTTGTTTAAAGCTCTCTTTTCTTTATCTGTGATGTTTCCAAACCACACAGACACAGAACCAACAAGTAAACTCTCAATGGTGCAGCGATAAAAGTTAAGCAGAATCTTAGAGTTAGTGGTAAATTCTCTAAGTTTACGCAGAAAGTAGAGACGCTGACGAGCTTTCTTAACGACTCGGTCAGTGTTTTTAACCAATTTCAGGTTAGACAGAGTTAAACCCAGAAACTTGCACTCCTCTACGATCTGCACCTGGGAGTTGTCGATTACGACAGGCAAATGAGAACTATTACGACTGAAGTCGTAGACCAGTTCACATGTTTTGGATGCGTTCAACTGGAGGTTGTTAGTTTGACTCCACTGAACCACATTTTGTATCTCTGCTCTATAAAAGGATTCATCAGTGTCACTGATGAGACCGATGATGGTGGTGTCATCAGCATATTTAATGATCAAGTTTGAGTCAGAGGAGGACACACAATCGTGAGTGTACAAAGTAAAAAGCAAAGGACTCAAAATACATCCCTGAGGAGAACCAGTGCTCACAGAAACAACATCAGAAAAACAGTCATTGATTTTCACTCTCTGAGATCTGTCAGTTAAAAAGCTAAAAATCCATTTACACATGGCAACACTTAAACCCAGAGACATGAGCTTTTCAATCAGTTTACCTGGGACAATGCAGTTAAAAGCAGAGCTATAATGAATGAAAAGCATTCTCGCCACAGATTTACTAGTGTCCAAGTGACTGTAGACAGAGTTCAGAGCAAAGGAGATGGCATCCTCCACACTCCTGTTCTGTCTGTAAGCAAACTGGAGCGGGTCAACACTCACAGGGATCTGGCTCTTAATGAAGTCCAGCACAAGCCGCTCAAAAGTTTTCATAAGAACAGACATGAGGGCCACAGGACGATAGTCATTCAGGCATGTCACAGGAGTTTTCTTAGGAACTGGAATGATGGTCGACTCTTTAAAGCAGTTCGGCACAGTACAGTTCCTTAGCGACAGGTTGAAAATGTCTGTTAGCACAGGGGCAAGTTGCTCAGAGCACAGTTTCAGGACACGAGGAGGGATGCCGTCCGGGCCTGGGGCTTTCCGGACTGTGGTCCTGGACAAGACACGCCTGACTTCCTCCTGAGTCACGGTGAAGGTACCTTGATTGAAACACTCAGGGAATACAGTAGGACAGGCATCAGCGGATTCAAAGCGACAGTAGAACGTGTTAAGCTCGTTTGGCAGAGCTTGGCCGACAGATGCAATTTTCCCAGCACTAGGTTTCCACAATGTGATGGCTTTAATACCGTTCCACATGCGCCGAGGGTCATCTTCCTCAAAATAACTCTTCTAACCTGTCCCCGTAACTGCGCTTTGCAGATTTAATAGAACGTTTCAATGAGTAACAGGATAGCTTATAAGCAACTGTATCATTTGATTGAAACGCCAACGCACGCTCATGAAGTTTCAGTTTCACTTCTGCGTTCATCCAAGGGTTTTGACTAAAATGTTCTTTAATGACCTTCTGTGGGACACAACAGTCAATACAGAAGCGTATGTATCCAGACACAGCGTCACAGAATTCATTGACGTCCTCTGACTGAAACACAGACCAGTCCGTAGCATCAAAACAACCTTGTAGCTTCATGCTAGCCTCCTCAGACCAACACTGCACAGTGCGAGAGGTTGGTTTATGTTCCCTGCTCCTCTGAGTATACGAAGGAAGAAGGAGAACAGAGGAGTGGTCAGACTTTCCAAAAGGAGGTCTGAGACTGGACCTGTAAGCTCCCTTCACGTTACTGTAGCAGTGATCCAGAACATGTGCTCCTCTTGTAGCTTGAGTCACATGTTGGTAAAAGTTCGGGAGTACAGTCTTTAAATTACATTTATTGAAATCCCCAGCAACAATGATGACTGCGTTAGGATGAGCAGACTCATGTTTGTGAGGGATCTCGCTCAGATCCTGTAGGGCTACTTT
This sequence comes from Knipowitschia caucasica, assembly GCA_964034765.1. NCBI lineage: Eukaryota > Metazoa > Chordata > Actinopteri > Gobiiformes > Gobiidae > Knipowitschia > Knipowitschia caucasica. The sequence continues at coordinate 34,708,362 of OZ035829.1, read as the reverse complement.
ATAATCCGCACGTGGGTGAATGTAAACAGCACATAAAAATATCACTGAAAACTCACGGGGAAGATAAAAAGGGCGGCAGCTCAAGACCAGGCATTCCAGATTGGCAGTACATGTTTGGTTCACGATTCGAGTGTCCGTGCACCAGCGCTGATTAATTAAAAAGCACACACCTCCGCCTCTGGCCTTGCCTGTGGTCTCCTTCACTCTGTCCGAGCGGTGAGCGGTGAATCCCGGGGGCTGAACAGCAGAGTCCGGGACGTTCGAGTGGAGCCACGTCTCGCTGAGGCAGAACACAGCGCAGTCCCGGGCCTCGCGCTGGCTCTGGACCCGACACAGGAGCTCGTCCGTCTTGTTGGGCAGAGACTGGACGTTGGCTAGGTAGATGGAGGGCAAAGGGGTCCTGGAGGAGCGGCTACGAACGAGCAGACCGCCTCGCCTTCCCCTGTGTCTGTGCCTCCTTCGCCGACTCGAGGTGCCCAGCTCCACACCGCGGAGAGAACGCCGGAGACGCCCGGTCCCCTCGCTCGGTTGGCGGGCACCGCCGCGGCCCGCCTGCCGTGCTCCTTCAGCCTCTCGAATGGGACACTCGAGGAAGTTAGTGCACCTCAGTTCAGGTAAAACGAGTGACCCGTCACCCGCGTGGTCCCGAATGTACAGAAGTGTTTGCCGATCATATTTCACTGTGGCAAGTGAACAGTGTTGTGCGTGAACGAGTTCAAAAGAACGCGTTCATTGAACACGCTCATTTTTTCGTGAACGTTGAACTGAACGCAACACATTTTTTTTAAAAGAACTTGAACGTGAATTAGTTCATTTTATGTGTCATGAACGGCAGACATCACTATGAACGTTGGAATCTGTTTTCTCTTTTGAAACGCAACGAGAGAAAGTTCCTCCCTCCTGTATTCTCCGCACTTTTTCCGCCGAAATCTAAAAATTCCTACGGTTTCCACCGTCTGTGAACGCACCCCGACTCCTTGTTGTGGTGCGGCGCTGTGAGCTGGTGCTTTTCACATGTGCCAGAGTCGTGATGAAAACACAGGGTGAGTTAGCGACAAAGTTTACACCGTTTACATTTGACATAAAGTATAGACACACGCACTGCAGCGAATTACTGTTTATAGTTTATGAGCAGAGATGGAGCAACTCCGTTTGGCTCCAATTGAAAACCATGTAAATCTGGTCTGTTTTGTAGTCTATCTCCTGTGGGTGTACAGGAGATATATATATATATATATATCTATCAATCAATCAATCAACGTTTATTTGTAGAGCGCCTTTCCTACACAAGGCAACGCAAAGCGCCTCACAACCCATATAACATCATGCATAAATCATCAAACATTAGAATTTAAGTAAACATAAAAAGACAGATTAAGAGCACAAGATATATAAAATCACACAAGTAGTTAAAAACCGTAAAACATTAAAATCACACAAGGGATTACAATCATAAATAGTCATAGCGCATTAAAAGATTAAAGATAAAAACAAATATAAAATCATTCACTTGTATGCGCAGCTAAAAAGAACTGTTTTCAGTTCAGTTTTAAAAACTGCTAGAGTAGACGCCTGTCTCACATTCTCGGGAAGACGGTTCCAGACTCTAGCTGCATGAATCTGAAACGCAGCCTCCCCATGTCTAGTTCCGACTCTTGGCACTAACAGAAGTCCAGTCCCTGTGCTCCTCAGAGCCCGAGTTGGTTCATATGGCACCAACATGTCGCGGATGTACCCTGGTGCGAGGCCATGGAGAGACTTGTACACAAGTAAAGCTGCTTTAAAGTCTATTCTCTGAGCCACAGGAAGCCAGTGCAGAGACCTGAGGACCGGACTAATGTGGTCGTACTTCCTGGTTCTAGTCAGGACTCGAGCTGCAGCATTTTGGATGTACTGCAGCTGTTTTACCGCTTGTTTAGAGAGACCTGTGAACAAGCCATTGCATCCAATCGACTGGAGACAAATGCGTGGATACGAATCTCCAAGTCTGCTTTAGACACTATGTTTTTAATTTTAGCAATGTTTCTTAGGTGGAAGTAAGCTGATGATGTCACAGATGATAAGTGGCTATTGAAATTTAAGTCTGAGTCCATTATTACTCCTAGATTTCTGACCTGAGTTGAGGGTTTTAGGGAGAGAGACTGGAGGTGGCAGATAACGCTCTCTCTTTGTTTTTGAGGTCCGAAAACAATAATTTCAGTTTTTTCTGTGTTTAGCTGGAGAAAGTTATTTTGCATCCAATCACTGATTTGTTGGATACAGTGAAGGAGCGAGTCCACTGGTCCATGTTCTCCTGCTGTCAGGGACACATAGACCTGAGTATCGTCAGCATAATTATGATAGGACACGTTATTACTGTGTATTAACCTACCCAGAGGCAGCATGTAAATATTAAACAGGAGAGGCCCCAGGATTGATCCCTGTGGCACTCCGCAGGTTAGGGCCAGATGGTCTGAGATACAGTTTCCGATCTCCACAAAATACTTTCTGTCCTGTAGGTAGGATATAAACCAGCTTAGGGCTGTACCAGAAACACCAACCCAGTCCTCAAGTCTCTGAATGAGGATACCATGATCGACAGTGTCGAAAGCAGCACTTAAATCTAACAGGATAAGAACTGAGACTTTTCCTGCGTCAGTGTTAAAGTAGTACTAGAATTTAATATGCTGCTATCCAGAATATATAACTACAATATGTGTTTATAATATTTCGGGTGTTCATTTTGACATGTTCAGATGAATTATGTTTAAAAAACGGCTTTCAAGTGGCACTTTTATAAAAACGCTAGGGGGGGCCAAAATGGCGGCGATGACGTAGGAGGAGGGCATCTCACAGCAGCAGACAGCAGTCTGGTTGGAATCTGTAGGAGGTTTCACTGTCATCTGAACAAGGTATAAACATATTTTCATCCGTTTTGTACATAATAGTGTGCAACTCTTTTAACCTTTTAGCCTTATTTGTGAGATTCAAGCTAATTAGTGTTGGGCAAGTTAGCTAACTCTACTTGATATCATAAAACATGCTAACAAGGCTAATATTCGTTTTTACATTATGCCAGTCTCACTTTGCCTTAGATTTATTTACCACAATGTACATTGTAATATCCATAAATGCTAACACCTATTAACGGTTTAATTAGCATTTTTATCAATGATTGCATCACATGTAGTCTATGTTTTCAACTTCTGCAGCTTTTTGTTCATAAAAGTAAAATATGTATTTAATTCAAGTTATTTTGATTAGCATTTTTGAATATTACAATGTACATTGTGGTAAATAAATTCAAGGCAACCACAGTGAGACTGGCATAATGTAAAAACGAATATTAGCCTTGTTAGCATGTTTTATGATATTAAGTAGAGTTAGCTAACTTGCCCAACACTAATTAGCTTGAATCTCACAAATAAGGCTAAAAGATTAAAAGAGTTGCACACTATTATGTACAAAACGGATGAATATGTTTATACCTTGTTCAGATGACAGTGAAACCTCCTACAGTTTCCAACCAGACTGCTGCTGCTGCTGCTGTGAGATGCCCTCCTCCTACGTCATCGCCGCCATTTTGGCCCCCCCTAGCGTTTTTATAAAAGTGCCACTTGAAAGCCGTTTTTTAAACATAATTCATCTGAACATGTCAAAATGAACACCCGAAATATTATAAACACATATTGTAGTTATATATTCTGGATAGCAGCATATTAAATTCTAGTACTACTTTAAGTCTGATGTCATTCGTTACCTTCACTAGAGCGGTCTCTGTGCTGTGGTGGGGTCTAAAACCAGACTGGAACATATCAAAAGAGTGATTGATTATTAAAAATTCTGTAAGTTGTTGATAGACAACTTTTTCTAGAATTTTACCCATGAAAGGCAGATTTGAAATCGGCCGATAACTTTTAAGTGCCAAGGCATCCAGACTCCTCTTTTTTAGGAGGGGTCTGATGACTGCCGTTTTCAGGGCCATTGGGAATGTTCCAGATTCAAGAGACATATTTACTATATGCGTGAGTGAAGGTAAAAGACTGCTCAGAACAGATTTAAGAAATCTAGGAGGTAATACATCCAGGCTGCATGTAGAAGAACTCAGACTTGTAATAATCATTCGGACAGTTTCATTTTGTATTGGTGTAAAGTGTGTCAGCCCAAAAAGCTTCACTGGCTGTTGGATTGTAATTTCTACTGTGGAGGTGATGGCATTTTTGATGCCTTGGACTTTGTCATTAAAAAACTCTGCAAACTCATTACATTTGGTTTTGGAGGTAAGCTCTGATGGCATCTTAACAAGGGGATTTGTCAATTTATTTACTGTTGAGAACAGAACGCGTAGATTGTTACTGCAACCTTCGATTGTTTTGGGAAAATAAGTTTCCCTCGTTCTACGTAGCACACTGTTGAACTTGCACAATGCATCTTTGAAGATCTCATGGTCAACTTGGAGATTTGACTTTCGCCACTTCCGCTCGGCTCTCCGGCACTCTCTCTTCTGTGCCCTGACAGAGTCTGCTTTTGTCCATGGCGCCTTTTGCTTATTTGTAACAATTTTGACCTTTACAGGCGCAATCGTGTCCAGAACATCCAAAACACTAGAGGTGACAGAGTTAAGTAATTCATCCACAGACGAACACAACGTGTTATCAAAGTTTATCATCCCCATGAAAAGTTCACCTGTATTTTCGTTTATGTGTCTTCTTCTTCTAACAATTGAGGATTCAGCTCGTGCTTTACTATTGAGACACATATCAAAAAATACACAGAAATGATCCGACAGAGCAACATTGGCCACATTTACATTTGAGATATTAACCGCTTTAGTAATTAGCAGATCGAGAGTGTGTCCTCTGCTGTGGGTGGGGCCACTCACATGCTGAGTGAGACCAAAGGTTTCCAGCACAGAGCTCAGCTCTTTCGCATATCTATCATTAACGTTATCTACATGTATATTAAAATCACCTATGACGACTAAACTATCAAAGTCTGTGCACACAACTGAAAGCAACTCGGTGAAATGATCAGTGAAACTATGACATGACTGTGGCGGCTTGTACACAACAATAATAAGAATAGAAGATTGTTTTTGTTCTATTTTAAAAGAGAAATACTCAAATGAGGAAAATTTCCCAAGAGGTACTCAATGGGAGACAATACAATCTTTAAAAACTGCTGCTATGCCTCCTCCTCTTTTATTTTCTCGAATTTCTGATTCAAATTTGAAATTTGGTGGTGTTGTTTCTATTAAAACTGCATTTTCTGTATTATGGTCAAGCCAAGTTTCAGTCATAAACATAAAGTCAAGATCATAAGAACAGATAACATTATTAATTAAAAAGGATTTATTGCATAGTGATCTGACATTAACTCACTGACTGCCAGGCATTTTCAGATTTGAGAAGTGCGTTCTGCCAGCAATTTCAGGTGATTGACCCAACTTTGAAGTGCCACAGAATATTCATTTTTTAGACGATGTAAACACCAAGGGCACCAAATTAAAGATTAACCTCTCTGCTTTACTCTGAAAAACAGTTTGTTTCTACCTCTTACCGTTCTTGAGTTATTCGCCATAGAACAAAGCATACTTTCACCCATAACACCTGGTCTGAGCAAGAAAACAGAGAAAACGAGCTGTATGTAAACAGGAACATATCAAGCAGAAAAGTGACTTTTAGATGCATTTTTGCTGCTTTAGTGACAACTCAAAACATCTCCACACTTGTTCCATTACAAAAATTATGAAAACATGACTCTGAAATAATACTTTTGATGGCAAATTGTTGGCAATTTATTCAGACCAAAACCATCAACCAAAACATCCAACAACAACAAAGATCAATAAAACTATAAATAATAAAATAGAATGAAGCGTGTGAATTTGAGTGTGTGTGTGTGTGTGTCAGTGTGTGTGTGTGCATGTGAGTTAGTGAGTGTGTGCATGTGAGTTTGTGAGTGTGTGCATGTGAGTGAGTTTGTGTCTGCTTTTTCACTCCCAATAGTTCTGCTTCGTGTGGTAGAGGTTGAAACACTCTCCTGTGTGCAGTGGAACATGGCACGCCGCGCACCACTTGTTGGTCTCCCTGCGAAGACCCCTCCGTGTACAGACCCGACATTTTCTGTTCGGTCTCTCCTTCCTGCTAGTGGCCATCAGGTGCTCCATTTTGTGCCTCCTTAGTTGCCCATCCAGCCGGCTCTCTGGGTCAACCAAGTAAGGAGCCCTGGGGTTGTGCGTGCCCAAGACAGCCCCCACAGCAGCAGCACTCTCCTCATCTCTTCCTCCCTCCTCCTGCCTCCTTGACGTCCAGGATCTTGCCACACTCTTCAAGAACTGCAGGAGGTGTTTGCACTCTCCTTGATGGTGTCTGGCTCGATAGAGGACAAAAGCATTAAAAATTGCCAGCTGGAATAGATAGGCCACACATTTTTTGGACCAATTTGTGTACCGTCTAATGAATGGATAGTAGGCCACGTTTTGGTCCAACTTATCCACTCCGTTCATGCACTTGTTGTACTCCACAACACACGCTGGCTTCCACTGAGGCACTTTCTGCTTCTCCCCCTTCTGCCACACTTCCACCTTCTCCATAGTGTTATGGTGACAGGTTGTCACCATTTTCACCAGTCTTTTATCCTGCCACGCCACCACCGTCACCTTCCCGTTGTGTCTCACAATCCTGTCTCCAACTTTAGTTTTTGTGACCTCTTTTATCATTTTTGGTTCACCTCTATTTTTCCTCAGTGATCCACACACATTAGTTTTCTTCCCCAGTAAATGTTCACTGAGGGAAACTGAGTTATAAAAGTTGTCCATAAAAAGTGTGTGTCCTCGGCCTTGAAGACAACCCAGGAGAGAGAAGACAGTGTCCTCCAGTGTGGCGCTTGTCCCAACATAAGGGAGCATGTTGTGGCAGTAGCCTGTGGCCGAGTCACACAGAATGTAGGACTTTATCCCGTATTTCACTGGCTTTTGAGGGTTGTAGACCCTAAAAGCCAGACGCCCCCGCCACAGCATCATTCCCTCATCTACAGTAGGTCCCATTTCGTTTTGTCGCCTTTCACGCGTGAATCACACGAGACTCACGTGCAGGGCTGGACTGGGACAAAAAAAGGGCCCGGGCATTTTTTCCTTTTTAGCGGCCCAGGCAACTCAAAAGGTTCAAGGAGCCATATTTGACAAAAAAACTAAAAACATCTGTCTGGAGCCACACAAAAAAAAAAAAGCGTTGTATAAGGCTTATATGAAGGTAACAGGGGCTGAAGCTGTATTAGCTACATTAGCTACATTAGCCTAATATCTAAATGACAAAGTAAAGGCTACAAACACTTAAAAACCATTCAGGATTATCAAATGTGTATTTTCATTGCAGCGTGTCCTGGAGAGAATGACGCACTACGTGACAACTCTGCTTTAAGTTTAACTTCCATTTTTTTGCCTTCATGAAATTGTACAAATACAGTAAATAAATCTGCTTTTTGGCTCCGAGTTCACCTGCATCACTGTCTGTTCATATCCATCACAGGCTGAAGTTTGCTGGAGCTGAATGTCCTTAGCGAAAATATTTGAAGTTTGAAAATAGGTGCTCTGACTTTATGATGAATTAATCCTTCAGTGAACGGTGTTTAAAGCTTCATTGTTCCTCCTGTTGCAACAAAACTTTTCATTACATCGCAAACATGAAGCAGTCCTTCCTCATTGACTGAAAGCAAATGTTCATATTCATTCTTAGTCCAGTCTTATCGACTCTCTCTCTTTATCTTTGGGATCTATGCGCACACAGTCTATAATGCACACATGCCGGTTTGTTTACAACAGCGGCCGCCTGGCACGGGCCGCGTCACAGGATATGACGCACTACGTTGACAGAAATGCTAAAATTGAATATTACTTATACAAGTTTTTGCAGCATTGAAAAACGTCAAGAATGTTTTTCCTCCTACAGAAACCACATTGAAACTAGAAATAAAATATAGCCCTCACACTCCATTTTCAGACGTTTTTTAAATGGCTCCAGGAGTCACTTTAAGGGCACTAAAGGTTGCCGACCCCTGGTTTATACAGTATGTGGAAGCAAATACTGTAGAGGATCAGGATGTATGTAGTTTCAACAATAAAATACAGTACAATAGTCTACATTAAACAGAGTAATAAACATGTCTCAGAGTGAGGGAGGTGGCACAGACAATATTGTTTGTTACAGGGATGAGAATTGGTAAACATTTCTGAAATGCATATTGTCAGCCATTTGCTGGCTCTAAATCTGTTTAATATGTTCACAACATTTTACTTTTGGGCTCAAACATGAACTTTTAATGCAATGGAAAATTTAGGTACCCGAGCTTTAATTTAGAGGAGAGGGGAGACGCGGACTGTTTTCTGCAGCGGTGTATTTATTGGGTGCACAAATTACGAAAAGACATGCATGGTCCTGTGCGCGTTTATGGTCTTGGGTACATGGTCACGTTGCGGCTACGCACTCACCGTGTTGTGTTGTGAGCGGCTCCCGGTGAGCGGTTCCTGCGTCCAGCTCAGAGCCGCTGGATGCGGGAACACTGCGGCCGCTGAGGTGGTGGAATCCCGTTCGACAGCAGGTGCTCCGCGGACACGCGCGCTCCCCTCAAACATTTCTCAACGGATTTACACTTTTCACAAACATGTTTTTTGTATGACAGACCGACAGACCGGCCCATATATGGGCATCGGCCCTTCGGGCATTGCCCGGTACGCCCGATGGCCAGTCCAGCCCTGCTCACGTGTGATTCACGCGTCTTTTATTTATTTTTTCCCCAGTGATGCTGCAATGACCCAAACAACCACCAGGTGGCACTTGTGAGCAGGGTTAGGAAAATTGGCTTCTCATCGGTCTTTCTTCTCTGTTCACCGGACAACTTTCTGTGGCTTTATAGCTCAATGATAAGGAGGTGGACTCTGGTGTGAGAGGACTCGGGTTCAAGTACAGTCTATGACACTTTTGATTTTGTTGACGTTTACATTTTTTCTAAAACATACTTAGTAATTAGGCCAACACATTTAAAATAGTTGCTAGACTGTAGTAAACTGTTATAAACTTCACAATCTGCACCAACCAAACTGCAGGAAAAAAATCAACTTTATTCAGTAACGGAGTAATCTGATTCATATACTCCCACCGCTAATAAAAACTGTGGAATGCCCGGGGCTTGCTGCCGAGAATAGTTTACCTAAACAGAGCTAAACCATTTTCAACGGTAGTGAATGGGTAAAAGTTTCATGCGTCACTTCCGGTGCCAGCGGAAGTGACGTAGGCGCGCTGCTCTAAAACGGAGAGAGCCGGCTTTCTCCATTCATTGTGGATTACACACGCACTCGGTAAGTCTCCTCTGATAAACACAATGTTTTTGTGCTCGTTCTTTATGTTTCACTCCATAAATCTCTCATATTGTGCGTAGATCGTTCACACACGTCTGTAGTTTAAATCTCGAGTGTGCAGTGCGCTGTTTATGATTGTTTACCTCCGTGTCATATGTTTGTTGCTGCTGCTGCTCGTAGATCTCTCTGTTTGGATCAATATTGTAAAGAAAACACTTCTCTGCGTTGTCAAACAATCTGTATTCACTGTATTCTACTGTATACAGTAATGCAGTTTGTTTACGTCTGGTTGTAGTAGTATTTCCAGCGCTAGCTAACGCGGTGTTTTGGGATGTACACACGTGAGCTAAAGCACACTGTATACAGATCAAATGCACTTTTAATAAGCTTAATGCACATAGTTGTTGTAACAGGCTGTGTATAAGTGCTGCTGTGAGTTTGGCTCAGTGTTGTCACTGTGCTCTTTCTCTGTTCACTTACTATTGTCTCATAAATATAATACAGTTTGCTCCATCTGTTGTACTGTAGTGTACAGTATGCTTATCGTTGATGTGTGTACTATCTATATGTATTTCACATTTCTATAGTTCAGCAACACATTGAGTTGAAAATGAATTATATGCAGTTAGTTTACGACAATGTATTAGTGTTTTACCAGTTCATATTTTCCTTCTATAACTGTACTTACTGTATCCCAGAGCCTCATGCTGCTAATGTCCAGATGTAAACATACAACTGTATATGTCTTCTCTAGATTATACAGGATTCATGCTTCTTTATTATGCTAAAGATATATACATTATACATACTTCTCTATCATGCTATAGCTAGATATTTTATGTTCTTTTTTTGTTGTTGCAGACAATATGAAGACATTTTCATTCTTTCCTGGCCGCGTCACTGTGATTTTTCGCAAGGGCCCACGTGGATTCCTGCTGCAGGACCCTTCGGAGGAGGCGAGGAAGATCAGGGACGACCCGTCCATGACGGAGTGCGGTGCTCCTCTGAGGGAGGAGGTGGTGAGGGAGAACGCCCTCACTCTGGTGCGAGTGAGAGGAGGTGATGCCTCAGACAAGGCTGAAGTGCTGGGGGAGTACATCGCTCACAGCAGGCAGTAAGACCAGCACAGCGCCTGCTGTCACTCTAATGTCACTGCTGTCTGAGGAGGCCATAGAGAAGGTTGTGCAGCGGATCTTGGAAAAGCAGCAGCAACCTCCAGCAAATAAACCCCACACAAAAAAATGCCTGTCTTGTGGCCAGCCAAAATCCAAATATGAGGGCGATGGCAGCTCCATCCACGAGTTTTACCAGCCGGGTCCTACCAGGTATTTCTATTGCTCCACCAAGTTCTATAACACCTATCGCACAGAGGGTTTGACCAACTCCAGGATGCCATTCCGAGACTTTATGGACACTGAGTTCTACCAGAGAGAGCTGGAGGCCACGCAGCAGAGAGTGAATGAGCGGCAGGAGAAGAAAAGGAAGAGAGATGAGTCTCCTGCCACTGGGAGAAGGTGCGGGTTCTGCAAACTGCAGCTGAAGCAGGGACCAAACAGTCCTCACATTCATACACAATTCCCTGGTCTGTCAGGAAAATACATTTACTGCCCTGCCAAAGTATTCTCCCTGTACAAGGACCAGGGGATGGAGACGCAGATGTTCCAGCAGTCTCCTTTTTACGACCTCCTTTTATTTATGAGATGTATATATTACACCTGTCTGTTCATACATTTTTATAAATATTCTAATTATTATGTAAATATATACTTAATATTGATTATATCTAATTATATCATTTCATTTGTAAAGTCTGCATCTACAGTTCTGTATAGTCAGCTCTCAGCCGTCACAGTCACAGGGCTCATCACACAAATACTAGTTTAAGAAGATAAAGATAGCATGTTGTTGTTTTTCTTCTAAGTGTATTTCTTAAATGTTTAAATATCTATTTTTTCATCTGTTCACAATAAATATATTATAATGTCATACATTATTGAAGTCTTTCTTTTTATTGATCATATTTCAGGGCAAACAACAGTAGTATTTAACAAAACAATCTGTATAGAAAATAGAGTTTCAGTTCAGTGTCAGTGGGATCAAAGCAGCTATTGTTGAACTTGTTCAAAGCACCCCCTGCAGAGTTCTCACCTCTGGGATATTCCAGGTGTGTTTGTCTAAATCCCTTGATCAACACTTTTCCCATCCTGAGGAGGTGTGACCTTTAACCTGTGTGTGAGGCCTTTGGGGATAAGCCTCTGTGGTCTTCACACACTCACACTTTGTGCAGGTCAAAAGGTTTCATGACATTTCTGTTAATATTACTGTCAATTCACTGATCATTTCAAGTTTTACATTTCAAAGAAGCTCTCTAATAGTTACATTTATGTACTTGAAAGGTAATGTGGCTGTTATTAAGGTCAAAATGAGACCCAGTTATTAACTTTAAACTTTTAAATAAGTTTGATTTATTTGGGGTGAGACAGGTTTCGAACTCGCGTCTGTAAATATCCCTGCATTTTGATTGGTTGGACTTCATCACAAAGGCACGTGGCTGACAGGCTCATTCTGATTGGCTGGCACGATATGCCCACTATACGCGGCTGGCCCCCGCGGGAAAGTCTTGGACAATCCTGCTACACCACTCAGGCGCTGGAAAAAACCAAGATCTAATACTAAAGACCGCTGAGTAAATGAGCCGTGCGGATGTGCGGGACGCTTAAAATGCCTTATATGCAAGTTAATGCAAATGTTTGCCATATGATCTGCTACTCCTGTGCATTTTAGAATTCCTAATTAATGGTAGCTATATGTAACATGTGTAGTTTACATTTTTGTATTGCTAATCAAAGTAAAAGTATTCTGAATACAGTGTACACTCGTGTTTGTTTTGTTCCAATGTTTCATGTTCAATAACGCACTTGCTGCTGGCTATCCCATACTGTAGAAGTCAGAAAGGAACTTTTGAGAAGAAGTGTTTTTATTAAAAAATAAGAAGTAAAAAAAAGTAATAAAGTAAAATACAATTGTATTGTTACAGTACTTACAATACAGTGCAGTAAGTTAGTACAGTGTTTTACAGAGTCAATCCTTTAAACTTTAGCATTCAGTAGCAACACTTTTAAACATAAAACACATTCTCACGATATTGCTAATACAAATTTATGATGGGGGGGAAAACTTTCTTTCTCCAGTTCATCTTCACATATGCAAAACATCTTCACATAGCCTATCACTCAGGCGAGCAAAAACCGAGCACGTTTTCTCCAGTGTTAAATAAAAAATACTTAGTAATTAGGCCAACACATTTATAATAGTTGCTAGACTGTAGTAAACTGTTGTAAACTTCACAATCTGCACAAACAAACAGCAGGAAAAAAATGCAACTTTATTCAGTAACGGAGTAATCTGTTTCATATACTCCCCCCCGCTAATAAAATGTAAGGATTGGCCGGGGCTCGAACCCCAATCGTCCAGGCGAAAGTCTTGGACAATCCTGCTACACCACACAGGCGCTGGAGAAAACACTTGATCTAATAGGACAGATGGGTGAGTGAATGAGCCGTGCGTATGTGCGGGACGCTTAAAATGCCTTATATGCAAGTTAATGCAAATGTTTGCCATATGATCTGCTACTCCTGTGCATTTTAGAATTCCTAATTAATGGTAGCTATATGTAACATGTGTAGTTTACATTTTTGTAATTATACACAGCCTATATATTGCTAATCAAAGTAAAAGTATTCAGAATACAGTGTACACTCGTGTACATAACATCATAACTCAATACTTCAAAAACTCATAAACTTGGTACTTCACTCGGTACTTCAAAAACTCAGAAAACTCATAAAACATGTTCAGATCTTTCATAAAACTTGTCAACAATCTTCAGTAAAATACCAAACTTCATCAGTCGATGGTGGTTCCAGATATTGCTTTGAAAACAGTCTCTCCCACTTCTTTGTTTTGATTCCTCAGGCTGCATTTGTGCCGAGCCATGATTCTTCTGTGACGTGTCGTTCAATCACACGTTTCAGCTTTAGTGTCCAGATTCAGAAATCCAAATCAGTCCAAATCATGTCCAAATTGTGTAATCCAATTTTTCCAAATGATGTCCATGCAAAAGAGGAGAGACAAGATGTGCAGATTGTCCAAGTACTGATCCAGATGCATTCTCTTGAGGTTTCTCAGTTTTGGCTTAAAAACAACAACACATTTTTGTGTAAAAAAAATAAGTCTTCTGTTCACTAGATGTTACAGACAAGGCCCGCATTCTCCACCACCTGAAGAAGATGACATGTCTGGGATCGCGTCTTTAATTCCGACAGAAGACATGTTTTATTGTCGATGGTAGAGACAGCACGAACAACACGAACAACAGAATGCAAGTGTATTATACAGAGCGTTGGCATGGAGACCTCCAATCAGCAGCTGCCACAGTGCCATGTAGCTTGGCCTTCAGATAGACAAAACAAGGGAAAAGTACTGGCTTCTGCACATTGATAGAATGATGAGTTTAACTTGAACAAAAGTTGCTTCAAAGTGTTATGAAATCTCACATATCCATGGAAATTGAATTTGGTATATCTACACATGTTTTGTGTAGGTAATGGATATGTATGTGATTGGCTGAAAAATCACACTTTTGGTCTGTACTGTACATACATATATCCTTTGATGAGCACTTACACTTTCAACATGTCTTTTGTCCTATTGGATTTATTTAATTGATTTTGACATGACAAGCTATAATCAATCATGATGAAATATTTCTGTGTGTGTGTGTGTGTGTGTGTGTGTGTGTGTGTGTGTGTGTGTGTGTGTGTGTGTGTGTGTGTGTGTGTGTGTGTGTGTGTGTGTGTGTGTGTGTGTGTGTGTGTGTGTGTGTGTGTGTGTGTGTGTGTGTGTGTGTGTGTGTGTGTGTGTGTGTGTGTGTGTGTGTGTGTGTGTGTGTGTGTGTGTGTGTGTGTGTGTGTGTGTGTGTGTGTGTGTGTGTGTGTGTGTATAAACAGTTTGAGCATTTACAAAATCCGGGTCTACAGTGTGCTGACCTGATCCATGTTGTGCAGGAGTTGTGCAGCATGGATCAAGTTGTGCACCCCCTGAACCCTGATTAGCATTTGTATAGCTCACAGCATTGCCATTTACATGTTAAAGCCTCCTATGGAGGAGGGAGGAGGGGACAACAAACTACCGTCAACAGCCGAATCCCAGAAGTTTCACAGTAATATACAGGGCAGAAAAGAGACAAAAATCACACTTTTCATGCAGTGATTGTTCTCAAATAAAAGATGACTTAAAGGAACAATATGTAAAAATCTGGCCAAAAGTGGTACTGCAGTCACAGTCAATAAATAAATAAAAGCAATGTAATTATACATAGTTTATGCAAAATAAATAAGCAATTGATGTCCAAAATAGGAGTGGGAAGAATGGATTTTGGAACGTATTTCTTCAGCGTATCAACATCAGGGTTTGCTCAAGAGGATATCACCTTTCAATTTTATTTATTCCCTATTTTTTAGACAAACATGTAAAAGTTCCACATCAAAAAGAGACTAACATTATTTTAATTGGGGTACATGTGGTCTTAAATTATTATTTTTACAATGAAGCTATAATCTGCAAAAAAACGTCTTGACCTTCATCTTTTACCGTTTTTAGAGCAATCTGTCATAGAATGTGATAACATGCAATAAATACAAAAAGACATAGCCCGGGATCGAACCCAGGTTCCTGCATCGCAAGCGCACAGTCTAGACCACTAGACCACCGATTCACACAAATAGAGACACTGTGAAGAACGGATTCAAAGTAGAAAATTCTGCAAAAAAACGTCTTGACCTTCATCTTTTACCGTTTTTAGAGCAATCTGTCATAGAATGTGATAACATGCAATAAATACAAAAAGACATAGCCCGGGATCGAACCCAGGTTCCTGCATCGCAAGCGCACAGTCTAGACCACTAGACCACCGATTCACACAAATAGAGACACTGTGAAGAACGGATTCAAAGTAGAAAATTCTGCATTACACGTGAACTTTTATCAGCTGTCTCAATTGTTCAAAGGCATCCCGATATAAATCCTCGTTTTAGTCTTTATTTTGTCATTAATGATTTGAGAGTCATAACAAGACCTTTTTTAGTTCTGCGCCACATGTGTGCGTCACTAGGCAAAACAGGTTTGCACGCAGTCTTATACCTGAGCGTTTAAGTTGCTGGCAGAGCTAAAGCGGACTTAACCTGCCACCTAGTGGCGATAGGATGTAATATGTTTCACGCAGCTGCGTGATTCATGAAAAGCGTGAATGAAGACGACAAAACGAAATGGGACCTACTGTATACAAATGTTTTTCCCTGGATTGTACAGCTGTTTGAATTTGGTGACCAGGTAATCCAAAACAGGGCGGACTTTGAACATTTTGTCACCTACATCATGTGACCTATTATTGTTGTAATGGAGGAACCTCCAGATGAGCTGGTACCTGTTCCTTGACATTACTTTAGCAAAATATGGAGTAGCTTCAAGCTCATCCACAGACCAGTAGGACTCAATACTTGGGTTTTTGATGAACCCAGTGATGAAACTGAGCCCCAAGAACCGTTTGAGTTCAGGGACCGAGAGTTCTTTCCACCTGTTACTCCTGCTGTGGGGCAAAGGCTCAGTGTTTGTCTCCAAATACTGGCTGGCATAGAGGTTTGTCTGGTCCACGATCTGTTGGAGCAGTTCCTCCGTCAGGAAGAGCTCCAGAAAGTCAGCTGGATCAGACGATTCCAGCTCTGCAGCAGGTCCCTGAAGTCCAGGTGCTCCAGTGAAGGGCAACTGACTCGGCTCCCACTCATTCTCCTGCCAGCCATCTTCCCCAGAGCCTCTGCGTGATGCACGGGCTGCAAAGTGGATAAATACAATTACTATATTATACAGTGAATTTGTTACAATAATAAATACATAAAATACACCTCCCACATTACCTCCCACATTATTGACTGACTGCTTTTGGACCAAAACAATAGTTGTATGCAAAAATGAATGAATGAATGAATGAATGTTGTACATTCATTCATGTGTAAATGAATAATGTACAAAAACAATATACATAAAAAATAACATACTAATAATATATTATACTATATTATATTGCCATATGATGTGCAAGAGAAGAAATTAGTTTATTTACCTTTCTTTGCACAGGAACCGCCTCTTGCTGCACCACCTGTAAATAATAGGAATATGTATTATTCATTCATATATATAAAAAAAATCTATCTACCAGGAGAATATACTAACAAAAAATATATACAATGGTATGAGGAGGATTTATCTTTACCTCTGCTCCTTGCTCTGCCAACTCCAATGGGAGAAGGCTCTCTACTTTTATCAGAACCTGTGAATGGAGAACACATTTCATTTAGTCAGAGCTATGACACTATAAAAAGATATAACAAAACAAATACATAATAAATACTAAACTGATAAAACATAAGTGGCATGTACTAAAGAAGCAGTAGGGATATGAGCGCGGTGTTACTTTGAAGATCAAAGCAAGTTTCCGCGCCTTTCCCTCCTTTCAAGTCAGCATATTCTAGGTAACATAGCAAGTGCTTACCTTCAGCTCTTTCTGGAGCTTCTGGAGAGGATGCTCTGCTGATATCAGACGGCAACCACTTATCTGATGAGTCAGGATCGGGTTCGCTGAAGTCATCCGAGTCAGAAAAAGCCGCAGGTGAAACACTGCGAGAGGCAGCAGGCGTCTCCCTGCTCCTCGCTCTCCCTCTGCGCAAAGTTGGCTGCCGCCAGGGTCTACACTCGCTCCCCTCTCTCCCTGACTCACTGATCGACGAGCCAAACTCTCAAGCAGTGTCAACTGCTTATAACTCGCCATCACTCTCACCTATATAATCTAAACTATCTCTAAACTATCGCTAAATTCGCTACTCGCTATGCTACTATCTCTCAATGCTACCGCCACTCACCACGCTCTCCAAACACTCCCACACTCCTTCTACTCTCCACTGGCTTTTAAGCTCTCCTGTGGCGCGACACTGCATCCTACTGGTGTTGATTTATCATTACAGGTACATTTGTACAATGTATCAATATTGTGGGTCATTCACAAGGTGCGCCAGACATTACTGTAGCCATCTGTGTAATAACATGAAAAAGTCGTCTAAGTCGTCTTGGGCAGTGAGCGTCACTATACAATAGAACGACTTTTGTCGTCATGGGCAGTGAATGAGTTAAGCAGAGCAAGGGAAAAATAATATCAGTGTCAGTGGGTTTAGTTGATTGATTACAAAGAATTGGAATTAGATTTCCTGAGTTGGACCGTCTAACTGCTGTCCTTCTGTTATATTTGTGTTTATTCAAATTAAAACACATTTCTGAGCCGGTGCGAGGAACACACACAGTCTCTATTGGTTTAAAAAGTGAACTCTGTTTTACTTTGTTAAGTTCCAGATTGTGTCCTTGGGCAAGACACTTAACCCCACTTTGCCTGAAGCCCCCACTGAAAGATCTCAGCTCCTGTGGACTCACCACCTGCAGGAGGATCAGTGAGGGGCTGGTGCTCTGTGGACTGGGTGCAGCTCTGACTGCCACCCCCCGACCCAGAAATGGATTAAGGGGAAGAAAATGGATGGATGGATGGAAGTTCCAGATGCATAACTGAGTCAGTACCGTTCAGTGGCAGGACTGGTATTACACTGCCAGACGGACAGGGGTCAGTGTTTGCACCACAGTACTCACCCGGTGCTGGAGTGGAGGAGGAAGGTGGTAGTGGGGGCCGAGAGGCCTCGGATGTAAACAGTCACGCCCCCCTCGGGGAGCACTGAACAACATGGCGTAAAAAGTCCATCAATAAACTGGTTCCGTATCTGTTCGGGTGCAGACCGTCTGAACGATAGGCCACGTGACGCTTCCAGAACAGGCCAAAGCCCACTAAACATCCGACGTCCACTCAACCTCCAGATCACGTCAATATCGCGTCGGTCGGTCGTGACCTTTTATTCACGTCCAAACGACGTCTGTGCAAGGTGCGCATCTGGACGTAAAACAATGACCTCCCATATACGTGGATATGACGTCCAATCCCGACCTCCCCTAGACGTGGAAAACAGGTCATCGGCCGACCGACGCAGTACGTCTTGATCTAACAATACAATATATAGGCTGTGAAGTAACCTAAATGTACCTAACGGTAGTGTAGTGGTTAAGCAAATGTGTGCAGCCTTGGTTACGTGAGTTGGAGCCCACGTGTGTGTATTATTATCTTTACATATTTGTTTCGATTTTTAGCGAACAAATTTTTTCTGTTTGGTTAAAGACTAATAAACACTCAACATAGGATTACGTAGTGGCTAATAATAAAACTTGTGAATGTATGCATTTGTTGTGCTAACAATCTCAAGTTTGCAAATAAGGGGTGAGCACTTGAGATTGTATGCAAATGCATGGGTTCACAATTTTTATTATTAGCCACTACATAATCTTATGTTGAGTGTTTATTCGTTTTTAACCAAACAGAGAAAAATTGTTCGCTAAAAAGTGAAAAGTCAAAAATTTTCCGACGGGGATATGAACCTGCGTTGATGCGACTGAAGTCTCATTACGCAACCGCTACACCACCGCCAGGCATTGTTTTTTTAACTACTGTGAAAAAATCATAGATTAACACCCTAAACAACCGACGCACACTTACGAGAGGTTACAGCCTAACACGTGAGTCGGTCGAGGACCTGTTTTCCACGTCTAAACGACGTAAGGTGTGCATCTGGACGTAAAGCAATGCCTTCCCAGACGTTGATATGACGTTGAATCTGTACCTCTGTCGCTGCCCTGCTTTATTTACTTGGAATCACCCTCTCTACTAAGTACACAGTCTGCACAGTTTTTAGATATAGATGTATCATTTCCACATTGAAAAGAGTTGGAGACAGAAAGTAAGTTGTTTTCTCACGTATACGTGGATTTTGTTAAGTATATTTTGTATATTATCTGTATTTTGAATTGCCAGTGCATGAATCTATAATAATAACGGCTGGCACTGCTCAGCTGAAAGGGAGACACCTTTTTTTAGTTTTTAAGTTAAAGTTTAAAATATGATATTGTTTTTCATATTTCAAACTATTTTTAACATATTAGAATTGTTAGGTTAGACTGTCCAACAAACTATGTGTTAAAAAAGGTTAAGATTCTTGAGTTTTAAAATAATAATTCAATTCTAAAATGTAAAGTTACTGTATATTTCACAATGGTTTATAAACTGCAAAAAGACAACAGTACTTAGTAAACTAAGTTTAAAAACAGGGAGATCAGCTTTAATATTTGGGACACTCCCATCATTTAGACACCTGTGATGTCATCAGTTGGAGTTGAGTTCAGGTGTGGGACCATGTGGGACCATGTGGGACCATGGAGCACACAGATGTTACCTGCTGCAGAACGAGAGTTTAATGTTCATGTATTGCTTTGTTTAATAAATGGATTTAATGTCTTCAATGTCAGAGACTTTCACTTCTCACTGTGGCTGTTTAAATGAGCCACTACAGTTGTTATTTTTGTTATTGTTAGCTGCAAATATTAAATATCCATTCATCTGCTGGTAGCAAGCTAACTAGCGCTTGCAACTCTATTCAATTTCTTACTTTTTCTTATAAACTTTAAAACCAGCCCTATGTTAATTAAAATACATTTACCTTTGCTAATGCAGTCAATTATTGTGAAATCCATATATATATAATTTCATGATTCTTGCAATAACTAATGTTCTATGTGTATTCCTAATGTGTCATGTGTGTTTGAGTCTTACAGGTGTCAGACTGTGTTGAAGGTGTTCAAAGGTAAGAATCACACTCTCACACATTGATTGTTCTTCTGTATTATTATGTTGTTTTTAGAATAAACCATTATTTGGTGTATTCTCTTTGAAAACATCTATCTTTTTCTCAGATTGTTCAGCAACTCACTCAAGATGAGGGAAAAGAGCAACAAGGGGAAAATGCCCCCTCGGAAATGCAACATGTGTAGAGTAATACAGGGTAAGTAGCTTTCAGGGCTCATTTGTCCATGTGCAAAACAAATGCACATTTGCAATTGTTTTTTACATGGAATTACTCCAATGACCAAAGCCTTATCTCAAGTTTCTCAGACGGAGTGTCTTCCAGTGTCTCGAGCGAGTGCAGTGCCAAGGTTTGTATCACATGGTGATGGATCGAGTGGTTTGAGGCATTAATAGAAAGTTATGTGTTGTTATTTCACTTTGCCACATTATGTTGAAACTAAACATGTTCCACATTTTCAGGTGCTGTGCTTGGACCTTGTGATGAGAAACTGAAGACCAAGAGAGGACACATGTTGGAACACCAACATTCAATAAATGCATTCTTCTGCCTTTCAGATAGTGTTTTTACATCTGGGGAACCTAGAGTGTAGCTTGTGCCTGTTTTAATACTGATCCAAACATAGGCGCTACAATCATGTTTTTTTACTTTGGCATGAACTGTTCAGTACAGTAGTGTTCATAACACTGGGCCCTGTGTGCTTTAACTTGTACTTTGATGTAGAGAAACATGATTTTTAATGCAGCTCCATTTGCAATAATGACTGATATCCTTCTACTACAGTTGTTCTAATGATTTTTGAATGCTGTGTTTATCGTTTATTGCCCAGAGTCAGAACTAAACATGAAATAGCTGCATTTCAGATTCACAAGGCTAAAATCTGGAACGGTCTTCCTGGAAATGTGAGACAGGCTTCTTCTTTGACAATGTTAAAATCCAGGTTTAAAACACTTCTGTTTCTGCTTCAACTGAGAGATTTTATGAGAGATTTTATTTGTATCTTTTTAATTTACTGTCAATATTTATAATTGTAATGCCTTGTTTGATTGTTTCTATCTTTTGTTCAGTGCTTTGAGTTTCCTTTTGTTTTGCCTGTGCTATACAAATAAACTTGCCTTGCCTATTGCAAAAAGTATGTCTCGACTAGTAAGTGATTCTGCAGAGGTTAAGTAGGTCAATAGGACTGTAAATGGACGTCATATAAACATCAATATTTTGGTCATATAAGACGTCAAGAGGACGTCGGACCCGACCGGTTCTGTACCACATTGCAACCTTGAATGAACGTCCAGATGACGTTGAAATTACGTTGTTTTGACATCTGCTTGTGTAACGCTGGCTAGGGCTAGGGCGGAACGACTGCGAGGCAAGTATGGTAAGTATCAGACATAGGAACGACAAGGAGCCAAGGTGCGTGAATAAACACAACAGGTAAGTTCAGTTTAAGTAAGTTATTGTATTCAGGTATCTCAGTACTATAAAATAGTTCAGATATAGAATGATAAATAAATAAGTTGGTATATAATATATATATGTATTTATGAATAAACAATTATACTAGACAATAACAAAAAACATCAACAAAAAGTGTCCTTCAAAAGGTAAAACAAATAGTTCAAGAGTTCAAAAGAGGTAGACAAGTTCAACAAGGTATTGTTTGTATCTGTAATCCAGGTGAGGTAAGTATTGTAATCCACAGGGTATTGATGAAATGGAAAAGATTTTTCCTACCACGATGATGCGGGGGTAGGGTGGTTATAGGTTCAGGTGTCCAGTAGTTCGGGGGTTAGCTCGCCATCCAGTGGGGGATCAGAGTCAGTATATGTATGTATAAAAAAAAACCTGACCTGAAAGCCAGGAAAAAATACAAATTAGGATTTCATACAAATTAAATTATCATTATCATTATCATTAGCGCAGGACGGAGTTAATGCTGCTAATAAAAACATTCAAAGTATACATTGTAATATGTAGCATTCAAAACATATACCATTGGGACTTAATGATAAACAATTAAATTCAACAATATAAACAATAGAGTTTATGTCTATCAAAAGTGTCGAGGTAGATCAAATAAAAGTGCACTTTAAATACAAACTCAAAACAGTCAAACTTTCATATAAAGTTCAAACATCGTCAAATATCAAGGGAAAGGGTTGTTGCGCAACAGGTAAGGGTTTCAATAACTAATTCAAAAGGCTACTGCCGCTTGGGCGAATAGTGCAAAAGTACTTAAAAGTGGGTCTAAACAGCCGAATAAAGAAAAACAGAGCACATAATTGTTATAATAAGGCCTTGGCAAAAGGTTCGGCTGAAGACATAAAGTAAATTAAGCGGAAGATCAACTTATCGAGCCGCTTGTGGGTCGGGCTGACCGCAGTTGTGTGTGTGTACTAGCGTTAGCATTAGCGTTAGCATAGTTCAATGAGAGTTCGTGGCTCCACAGAAACATTGTTTAAAAAGTTGTTCAAGGGGTTGTCTGGACTCACCGTTGAGCGGGTTGTGATACTGATATTCGATGAGTGGATCCGGTGGGTCTGTGCTGGTGATGTGGTTTGATTAATATGTATCAGTGATCACTCAAGACATGCAGTGAGACCGGCCGGAGGAGCAGGGGTGAAGCTGGCGCTGATGCATATTTTTAAAGGAAGTTTGGCAAAGTAAAACCGGAAGTGGGTGCATTTGTGACGTGGGTTACACTTTCCCCCCCTGACTCCATGTCCGTCCTCGGACATGGCCCAGGCTGGTGACGAACAATAGGCTGACTGGGGTACAAAGGTAACAAAGGGTCGTCATCTGCTTGAACGGCTAGGGTGAAGGCTGAGCTCAAGCCATGGAGCAGGGTCTGTATACTCTTCAGCAGAGGATTGCCCAGTTGTGAGTATTGTAATCGCTCCGGTGGTTTCCGAGTACGGCTTGAATGCCGGATGACCTCTTCAGTTTCAGAACTTGATGGCTCAGAGACAACGGGTGAGTCATTTTCTGGATGGACACCGACAGGCTCCGGACTTGCAGAAGAAGTGCTCTCTTCTACCGGTGAGTCGTCAGCATCATCACTTTCTTCGAAGTCGGATGGGGTGTCATCTTCAGTGCCTGCAGCCATCACGTCATCTACTGGTTCACCACTATCCTCCACAGACTCGTCTGCCTCGGGTCCATGAGGGATTTCAGGGACGCAGGTTTGGAATGGAGCAGGGATCGTATATGAGACAGGCGACTTGGCAACGGGGACAGATGGCTGGGCAACGGGTATGTCATACACCGTAGTGAATATTTCAGGTTCAGGAGCAGAGGATAACAGTTCAGGCTCTGATTCATCATCGTCAGGCACTAGTGGAGTAGCAACAGGCGGAGGCAGCACAGGAGATCTACTCTTCACAGGAGAGTTTCCAACATGGGAAGGTAAGTACCCACATGGCAGGAGAAGATCTCTGTGGAGAGTTTGAAGTGGTTTGGCTTTACCCTCAGGTCTTACAGTATACACGGGAAGATTGCCGGCCCTTTTCACCACGATGTATACGTCGGGTTCCCACTTATCTGCAAGTTTGTGCTTTCCTCTCAGCCGTACATTCCGCACTAGAACTCTGTCTCCAATGTTCAACTCAGAAGTGGTCACATGTCTGTCAAATCGAATTTTATTTCGGTCCATCAGTGTTTTGGAGTTCTCACTGGCCAATCTGTAACTGTACTCGAGCTGAGACTTCAACCTTTGGACATATTGCAGATGAGAATTTGGCTTGTCTTCATCCAGCGGCAATCCAAACGCCAGGTCAACAGGGAGTCTTGGTTGGCGGCCAAACATAAGCTCATATGGTGAGAATCCGGTAGCGTCGTTTCTGGTGCAGTTGTACGCATGCACGAGAGGTTTGACGTGATCTTTCCAATGTTTCTTCTCTTGTTCACCCAGTGTGCCGAGCATATTCAACAGCGTCCTGTTGAACCGCTCCACTGGGTTCCCTCTTGGGTGATAGGGTGTCGTTCGTACTTTGTGGATGCCAGCCACAGTACACAGTCCTTTAATAGTGCGCGATTCGAAATCTGTGCCCTGGTCACTGTGTAACTTCTCTGGTATGCCGTAATGCACAAGAAAATGGTCCCATAAACACTTGGCAACGGTCTTAGCTTTTTGGTTGGGGGTAGGAACAGCGACGGCATATTTCGTAAAGTGATCTGTCATTACAAGAATGTCTTTGATCCTCCCATCTGGTTCCACAGACAAGAAGTCCATGCAGACCAGCTCTAGGGGATGGGATGTCTGGATGTTGACGAGTGGTGCTGCATGTTCAGGGAGGGACTTGCGCCTGACGCACCTCTCGCAGGTCTTGATCTTGTTGACCACATCTACAGACATTTTAGGCCAGTAGAACCGGGACCTGACCAGATCCAATGTTCTCTCTATGCCCATATGGCCCATCTTGTCATGGAGTTGATGCAACACTTCAGTTCTATACCCCTCAGGCAACACCAATTGGAAAGTGTGATCACCTCCGACTTGTCTTCTTCTGAAGAGAAGGTTGTTATGGAGCTCCAACTTGTTTGCTTCTCTCAGGAGTAAGGGCAGGTCGGGCAGTTGCTCTCTCAGCATTGGTGGCGGCAACTCTCCACGCTCGAGCTGTGCAATCACATGCTGGATCGTGGGATCAGCCCGCTGCTTGGTGGCAAGGTGAGCGGCTGAGAGTCGAGGGAGTATGGGTGAGGCGAACTGTGTGTCGTCCATGAAACTGTCAGGGACACTATCTGAGTGTACAGACAGGGACAAGATGAGGGCATGCATGGGATCGTTGTCAGAGCAGTACATATCATGGCGGTCAGAAATGGCCCTAACTGTCTGCTGGTCAATGGAGACATACTCCGGATCGTCAAGATGTTGCTGAGCAAATCTCAACACTCGCTCGCGCTCTTTGCGAGACATCAAGTCGTCAGACAGCTCCCCATGTGGCCGACGAGACAGCCCATCAGCATCGGCGTTCTGCTTACCCGCTCGGTAGACTATTTTGAAGTCGAACGTCGACAAGGCTGATAGCCACCGGTAACTGGTAGCATCCAGTTTTTGCTGATGTCAGGAGGTATGTCAGCGGGTTGCTGTCTGTGACTATGGTGAATGGGACACCATAGAGATAGTCGGTTAATTTTTCCGTGACAGCCCACTTGAGTGCAAGGAACTCGAGCTTGTGAGCTGGATACTTCGCCTCGCTCCGGGAAAGACCTCTACTGGCGTAAGCCACAACCCTCTTTCTACCATCATGATCCTGGTAGAGTATAGCACCAACGCCAGTTGCACTTGCGTCGGTGTGGAGAATGTACGGTTGTTGTGGATTGGCGAACGCAAGGACAGGAGCGGAGGTAAGTTTCTCAATGATTGTTTCAAATGCATTCTGGCATTCATCCGACCAGCGGTCACCAAAGAGTTTTTTGGGGTTGAGGTAAGTAGCTTGCTTAACCTTTCCAGCAAACCTCTTCTGGGCCGGAGGATAACCAGCGGTGAGATCATGCAGTGGTTTTGTGATGGCCGAGTATCCTTCAATGAAGCGACGGTAATACCCGGAAAACCCAAGGAAGGATCGCAATTCCTTCAAGTTGGTTGGGACTGGCCATGTGGTAAGTGTTTTTATTTTATCGGGGTCGGTCTGCACACCCTCTTGAGATACGACGTGGCCGAGATACTTTACAGAGGTCTGGAAGAACATACATTTCTCGACCGAGAGTTTCAGTCCGTATTCCTTCAGCCTGTTCAAGACTTTCATCAGCCGTTCTTCGTGCTCCTCAAGAGTGGGCGCAAAGACGATCAGATCATCGATAAAAACAAGGACCTCTTTCAAGTTCAGTTCTCCCATACATTTCTCCATGAGCCTTTGGAAGGTACTTGGTGCGTTGGTGACTCCCTGGGGCATTCTGTTGAATTCGTAGAATCCCAACGGGCACACAAAAGCGGTTTTCTCTTTATCGGCTTCGTTCATTTCAATTTGATAATAGCCAGACTTCAGATCGAGCACAGAGAACCATTTGGATCCAGATAATGCTGAGAACGTGTCTTCCAGCTTGGGCAGGGCGTATGCATCTTTGATTGTTTGCAGGTTTAGCTTGCGATAGTCAATGCATAGCCGCACACTCCCATTCTTTTTGCGAACCACCACAATTGGAGAAGCAAAGGGCGACTCGGACTCTCGGATCACTTCAGATTGAAGCAGCTCTCGCAGGTGTTGTCTTACTGCGTCGACATCCTGGGGGTGAATCGGTCTGGCCCGTTGTTTAAAAGGACTGGGATCAGACAGTTTGATTTGATGTTTTATTTTGTCTGTTCGACCGAAATCCAGTTCATGATGGGCAAACACTTCAGGAATGTCGTTTAACCGCTGTATGATTCGTTGTTTCCACTGAGCTGGGAGTGGTGAGTTACCAAAGTCGTACTGTAGCTGTGATGGGGGTTCTTTCGATGGTTCTCTGTGGTAGGTGCTTTGCTCTTTGCAATAGATGGTCTGGAAAGCACTTATTTCTGCAATGACTGCCTTTGCTGGGATGGTTATTGCATGGGATGACTCATTTGTGACCACAACTGGCAGATGGCATGGCCGTTGTGGAGGCAGGTCAGCCAAGCAGGATTTCACAATCAGGCCACCAGGAAGTGAACTGACTATAGGGTGATCAATGACAACAGCCCTCTCGCCTTGCAGTAACCGGTTGGCTATGAATCCCTCGAGGACAATGGTTTTGCCAGCGCCGATTGAATGTGGCTGTATAGACTGCAGGGGGACTGAGGCATTGTCTGAGTTTGAGTGCCGGGTCTGCAGAATCTTGAAGACTGCTTGGTATCCAAAAACACTCGGCTGGAAGGACTGATCAGAGTTCATTTCAGCATGCTTGTTGTAGGCAACATCAAGAGTGTTTGTGCCAACAAGGATCTGAGGATGGGAATGCTTTATATCAGGGACCACAAGAGCCAGAGTGTCAACGTCGATGATTGTGCCGAGGAAATCAGGTGGAAATGTTATGGTCAGTTCAATGTATCCGAGATACGGTACTGATTGTCCATTTGCACCTTCGAGTTCGAGCAGGTCTTTCAATGGTTTTATCTTGTGATCTGAGAGGTAACTGTTGTAGAAGGAGTGGGGGATGGTTGTGACTTGAGAGCCGGTATCCAGGAGACAGCTGAACTGATTGTCTTTGATCTGGATTTGACCAGTGCTCTTCAACCCCACGAGACCTTTTGGCAGTGACATTGTTCTGTGAAAACATTTCTTGGGACTGGTTGATCTGGCAGTAGCTTCTGTGTGCCCCTCCACAGAAGCTGAGTCTAGTTTAAAGAGTTCTTTATTGTCCATGCTTGTTGTTTCTGCCTTAACAGCTTTTTCTTCTGTTCGACCAGACTGGTATTGGCAGCATTGGTGCAGGAAGATGAAATGTGATTGTCTTCGCCGCAGTTGAAGCAGTACCATGGCTTTGGTTTAACTGCTGACTGTGTGTGTGGACGGCTGGGTTGACGTGGTGCTGGCTGGGAAATGGATGGACTGTTTTTTCCAAGAAGGGCAGACATCTGGCGTTGGAGTTGCTGCATTTGTCTTTTGAGATCTTTTAAGTCATTCGGATCAGAACCATTTCCACATGAACAGGTATTTTGAGAGTGAATGTGGGCCTTTTGTTTTGAAGAACTGGTTCCGCTGTATCTTTTCATTAGCAACTCTTTGGTTTGCTGTCTGTCTTCTTCGGTCCGTAACAGTAATAAAAGTTCTGGAAACGAAGGAGGATTGTCCTTTTTCTGTTCGAGTTGAAGTTTATTTATTACTGTATTGTCCCAGCATCCGCGTACAAACTGCTTGACAAGATGTTTGTTAATGTCCACAGAATTCACTCCTCTCCTCTTCACGACAGTGTTTAACATGAGCTGCAGCCGCTGAAGGTACAAAGATGGCTTTTCTCCTGGATCTTGCAGGATGTTTAGGTACTGCGCATACAGCTCTTCACCATCTTGCACTGTGGCAAAAGCGGAGTCCAGAACACGCAGCAGAACAATGGGCAGAGTCTCTGGACCAAAACCTTTGACAACGTCAGCAGCCGGGGCCAGCAGGCTCTCCATCATTCGTCTGGTAACATGCAAGGCTGATAGACTCGGGTCTGCAAGTAAAAGTTCAATCTGAGAACGCCACGACTCAAAGTCCGCCTCGTTGCTTGGCTTTGGAGTGCGTCCTGAGAATGAGCGAAGTCTCAGTGTTGAAGGTTGTGGTGACAGTTTTTTTTGGAGCACAGAGAGAAACTGCTCCAAATCCCGTGACTGTTCTCCACGGAGGGGGCAGCGTGATATACCAAACGCACCCGCGGAAACCCGCTTGAAAGTTGTTCCCGCACCGCAAACAGAAGAAGCCATTGTGACCGGCACGTTTGGGTTATTCACCAACCCTCATGGACCACATGCTAACGCTTTGGGCTACCTGGGCCTCCTGCGGACTTTGAAAAACTTCCACAGCCCGGCGGAAAGACTGTGTGCTCGACATGGGTCGAAGGACTGTTACCGGAGGAGGCGTTAAAGGCAGAGGGCCTCTCAAGCTCACACGGGGCCAGAGGACGGAGAGGCGGGCACGGAGGAAACACGAGCGACTGACCAAACCTGGGTTCACATTCGTCACCAAAGCGACCGCTCATGTAAGTTGAACAACAACAAATTGCAATTGGCACTTTTTAGAGATAATTCATGCCCGTAATATACGCTAACAACCTGTGGTGTACAAGTTAAAATTCTGGATGACTCCGGGGCAACAAATTCTGTGCTAAAAGTGACAGCCTTTCTGTCTCCCCTAAAATGAGCGGCCGCTTCATATTCTAATTAGCAGCGTCGGAGAGACGACTAAAGAGCAATTTACGTCACCGCTAACGTGTTTTGATTCTCAGGGCAACCAGCTTAAACATTCTTTTCTATATTCCCCATTGTGCCCGGTTAACCTACTAGGCCGAGACCTTATGTGCAGACTCAATTAAAAATAGATAAATAAAAGGAGGCACCGGTCCCAAAAGTTAACTACCACTGGAAATTGACACCAAACCCTGAGATTGCTAAGTTATTAGCCACAACAAGTGGATAGTGACGCCCGCACAAAATTTGGAGGTCAACCACGCGAACGACCTAAGCTGCTCTCTCCGGTCGTTCCCAGACAATAACTTGGAGTTTGAAAATTCATGCAGTGTAGGGAAGATAGGCTAACGGAGTACGTTTATTGAGATAGGCACCACTATCTGTGCTACTTAATGAGCAACAAAAACATTTTTATGTTCTCACTGAGGGCCACTGAGACCCACTGCTTACTTCTCAGCAAAACTCGATCCCGTGGCAGCAGGGTTGCCTCGCTGCCTGCGGGCTGTGGCTGCCGCTGAGAAAGCGGCCCTAGCATCACGTGACCTTGTGGGATACACTGAACTAACTTTGCTTGTGCCCCATGCTGTTTCCCTGATCCTGTTAGAGCAGAGGGCCTCTCGCCTTTCTGCGGCTCGTTGGCTGGGGTACAACACGGTGCTCTTTGAACTACGGTGAAGGAATGCACACAGCTGAACTCCTCCTCGCTGCTGCCCACGCCAGAGGAAGGGGAGGAACACTGCTGTATCGCCACAATAGAACAGATATGCACTCCCAGGCCAGACCTGAAAGAGGTGCCTCTGACTAATCCTGACTTGATTTTTTTTATATACAGACGGAGCCGCGTCACGTGACAACACTGGGAAGAACCGAGTCGGCTATGCTGTGTGTTCTGATTTTGATACTATAGACTCTGGTAGTTTGCCCCACTACCACTCAGCACAAACCGCTGAGCTGGTCGCGCCCACCGGGGCTTGTGAGCTGGCAGCGGGCAAAACTGTTAACCTATTCTGTGATACGCGCTATGGTTTCTCTGTGGTGCACGACTGGAAAGCACTGTGGAAACACTGCAATTTTATGAAATCTGATGGGAATCGGCGCGCGGACAAGGCAGCGGCATACGCACCTCTACACACACACACACACACTACCTCACTCAAGACGTTGATATTTTCTACTCCAGCAGAGACGCTGCTGTGAGAGGGGAATGGGGCTCAACGACGGCATGGTGTGTGTGGCTGGGACCAGACAGCAAACCGTGCCTACCACGGCATTTCTTCAGACAGTTTGCAATTTTAGCACATGGTCGAGACCATGCCTCAAAAGGAGGGATGATGTGTGATTTAATCACACAAAATTGGTATACAAAGGGGTTTACGGCATTTGCACAGAGATTCAGCCAAACATGCGCTATATGCCCCGCGCACAACCCAGGTAAGTCCCAAAAGTATCCAACAGGCTGCTCATCCTCCGCCCCTGCGCCCATTTCAACATGTCCAAAGGGACTTTGTTGAACTCACACCATGCCAAGGTAAGTAATACTGTCTGGGTCTGGCGGATCTCTGGTCCAAATGGACTGAAGTATTTGCAGGCATACACGCCACAAGCAACGCGGTGGTGAGTCACTTTGTAGCAAAAGTCATTGAGGAAGTGGGTGAATTTCTGGGCATTGATATACGTAAACACTGCAGTTACGCCCCCTGGTCCGGAGGCACGTGCGAGCGAGAGAATGGCACTCAAAGCTCTGCCGCTAGCCCCACGTTGGGCGCGGGACCCCCGAACAGAGATCTGCCAAGCACCTCTTTGTGTGATGACGACATGCTGTCCTATTGTAAGGAAATTAATGCACTTTTGTCCTCTATTTCTGCCCAGGTCAGGAGCGCCCTGCCACAGGCTGCGCAGGCGACTGGGTCCTGATGAAGGAAACGAGACGAAAGCATTGGCGGTCCAAGCGCTGGCTCGGCCCATTCCTCGCCCTCCTGGTGACGGACACTGCCGTTAAGGTCGCGGAGAGGACAACTTGGATCCACGCCAACCACTGTCGTGCGGTGCTGCCACTGAGGGCCATAGACGAGGACACCGAGGGCGCGGACGGACCAGGCCCATCCGCGGCTCCCTACGATGAAGAAGTCGGCTGGCGTGCGGCCACCGTCGGTGAAGCAGGCCAACAACAACACCCAGAGAATCCCAGCGTTCCCGAGGCGACCCCCCTTTTGCCCAACTCCCCAGCCCCCGGATCCCAAGGCTTGGGAGCCATGAAGGCCCTGAGCGCTCTGCTCAGCTGCAGCAAGTATGCAGAGCTGCTGCCCATTCCAAAGATTTCTCCAGAGCTTGTTCCCTCTGGCCATAATGCAGATTTGAGCTCTGCTGGAGTGCCCCCCTGGTGTCTCGTCTCCCGTGTGTCCGGAGGAGGTGGAGATGAGGGCTGCTCTACAGTTCCTGATGAGGCACATGGTGAAGCGTGCTGTCATGAGGTCTCCCATCAAACGAGCTTTGGGCCTGGCCGATCTGGAGCGTGCTCAAGCCATGGTCTCCACACCCCAAACCCCGAGCACTCTGCCCAACCGAGTGCTGAGGCCAAGGCTTCAACGCAATTAGAGTCTTGCCGCTCCAAGACCAAACATCGCCATGACCACTAACGCTCCACACACGCTCATAGGGAGCGGTGCCACTGACTGCGAGACGGCACTGCTCGTGAGTATTCCCGCGGAAAAGACTACCGAACGTAGCCCGGCTAAGACCGGCATGGGCCCTTGGACTGTTATGCTGGCCACACTGACACTACTTTCCGTGCTGACCGTGTTTATTATGTTAATATTGCCTTCTCTTATCGCTGTCCGGATCCATTGTGTTATTATAATGTGCTCTTTCTTTTATTGACAAGCATGTGTCTTTTCTTGTCCACTTTGGACAGCAATAATTTAAGTGTTTCAAGCTTGAAGGTGGTGTGATTACGATGCCTCTGGTATTTAACTGATTAATGCAAAAATGGTTTTGAATTATCAAAAGAGGGGAGTGTGGTGACAGTTTTTGGAGTAATTACATTAAAACCAGCCGCAGCAAATACACGGACGTCAAAGGCCTTTTATCAATGCAGACGACCTTCTGACGCCATGCTGAGCTTTGTGAAGGTCCCTGCTGTCTGTCACACCCTTGTGTCTTTCCGTCTTGCATCTGTATGACCTGCATTTCCACCATTGTCTGTCTGTTCACACCCCATGCCACTGCCACCACAGGGGATAGCGCCGGCGCTTCCTGTGCGCCTCCTCACCGGTGGCCCCCTCCGCTCCGTTGTGGGCGTGACTATCTTTGGTGTGTGTCTTGTATACAGGAAGCTCGGGGCTCTGGCCCCCAGAGCTGGGACATGCTGCCTTTGAGTGGATGTGCTGGCCCTCCGCACGTGCGTGAACAATAAACGTACGCTTTTGACCAGACAAAGGACCTTTGAGTTTCCTCCTTCATGGGGTATATAATTCTATAACAAGGTCCACTCAGATCTGTACTCCGGACCACATGTTCCACGACGACTCGCTGGACCGCAGGTGGATTGAGGTCGTTGCTGGACAGCGAGACTCTTGGCGTGGGTCCGGTGTCAGAGAACCTTGGGAGAGTATTCGACCTCTCCTTCGATCGTGCTCCCTGTTCAGTGGTGGACTGAGTAGGGAAGCTCAGAGGGACTGAAGGCAACCTTGGTCCAGACAGCGCCACGGAATTGCTGAGCATGTCCATAGCAGGTTCCTCCTCTTCTCCTCCATCATATTCAGAATTTTTATCCATTTTAATGTTCTTTACATCTGCTCCTTTTAGATGTTGATCGATTTGATTCATCAGAATTTTGAGCATTTCGTCAAAACCAATTCCGCTGCTTTCTGCCATCTGTTTGAGTCCATGGAGATAGTCCGGGGTAACACTGGTACTGCCTCCACCTGTTGCTGAGTATTCATCAGTGAGAGCAGTGACGCGGTACTCATGATTATCGGAGGAGGTGTACTTGTACGGTAGCAGTGTTTTAATAGAGGAATAAGCTGATGCTTCTTCGAATTCAACAACCAGGTTTTTATACATACTACTTCTTGACTCTTTTATTAGTTGTACTGTTTTCAATGTACCATATGCGCGCAAACTATTGAGAAGTTCATAGTCTGAACTAGAGTCGGTATCGCCGGAAATCAACAGTGATTGTGAAACGCATATACCTAGCTGCGCAATAAAGTTCATGATTAACCTTACAACCAGACAAGGATATATTCACACACAAAGGCTCCTGGCTAGCTCGCCACTTGTAACGCTGGCTAGGGCTAGGGCGGAACGACTGCGAGGCAAGTATGGTAAGTATCAGACATAGGAACGACAAGGAGCCAAGGTGCGTGAATAAACACAACAGGTAAGTTCAGTTTAAGTAAGTTATTGTATTCAGGTATCTCAGTACTATAAAATAGTTCAGATATAGAATGATAAATAAATAAGTTGGTATATAATATATATATGTATTTATGAATAAACAATTATACTAGACAATAACAAAAAACATCAACAAAAAGTGTCCTTCAAAAGGTAAAACAAATAGTTCAAGAGTTCAAAAGAGGTAGACAAGTTCAACAAGGTATTGTTTGTATCTGTAATCCAGGTGAGGTAAGTATTGTAATCCACAGGGTATTGATGAAATGGAAAAGATTTTTCCTACCACGATGATGCGGGGGTAGGGTGGTTATAGGTTCAGGTGTCCAGTAGTTCGGGGGTTAGCTCGCCATCCAGTGGGGGATCAGAGTCAGTATATGTATGTATAAAAAAAAAACCTGACCTGAAAGCCAGGAAAAAATACAAATTAGGATTTCATACAAATTAAATTATCATTATCATTATCATTAGCGCAGGACGGAGTTAATGCTGCTAATAAAAACATTCAAAGTATACATTGTAATATGTAGCATTCAAAACATATACCATTGGGACTTAATGATAAACAATTAAATTCAACAATATAAACAATAGAGTTTATGTCTATCAAAAGTGTCGAGGTAGATCAAATAAAAGTGCACTTTAAATACAAACTCAAAACAGTCAAACTTTCATATAAAGTTCAAACATCGTCAAATATCAAGGGAAAGGGTTGTTGCGCAACAGGTAAGGGTTTCAATAACTAATTCGAAAGGCTACTGCCGCTTGGGCGAATAGTGCAAAAGTACTTAAAAGTGGGTCTAAACAGCCGAATAAAGAAAAAACAGAGCACATAATTGTTATAATAAGGCCTTGGCAAAAGGTTCGGCTGAAGACATAAAGTAAATTAAGCGGAAGATCAACTTATCGAGCCGCTTGTGGGTCGGGCTGACCGCAGTTGTGTGTGTGTACTAGCGTTAGCATTAGCGTTAGCATAGTTCAATGAGAGTTCGTGGCTCCACAGAAACATTGTTTAAAAAGTTGTTCAAGGGGTTGTCTGGACTCACCGTTGAGCGGGTTGTGATACTGATATTCGATGAGTGGATCCGGTGGGTCTGTGCTGGTGATGTGGTTTGATCAATATGTATCAGTGATCTATCACTCAAGACATGCAGTGAGACCGGCCGGAGGAGCAGGGGTGAAGCTGGCGCTGATGCATATTTTTAAAGGAAGTTTGGCAAAGTAAAACCGGAAGTGGGTGCATTTGTGACGTGGGTTACACTTGCTTAGTGGGAACGACTGAAAACGAACGTCATATAAACGTCAATATTTTGGTCATATGAGACGTTGATAGGACGTCAGACCCGACCGGTTCCGTACCAAAAACGTCAATTCAAACCTTGAATTGACGTGCCATCAACGTAACATTTGGAGGTTGAGGTGACGTCGGGAAACGACGTCGAGAAAACTTTCATTCTGCACCCACCAGTGACCTATATTCTACGTCGGACAACGACGTTGAAATGATGTTGATTCAACGTCGGCTTGCTTAGTGGGAGTTGTTCACAAAAACAAAGTTAAAAGTGCTGCATGCAGACTGGAGCCACATATTCAGCGCCACAACGCGACTCTACAAGCAGTCTCCCCGGTTTACAGTCGGGACTGGACCAGAGATAAAAACACACAACCCGGAGGACTGGAGGAGGCGGAATAGATCCATAAAATGCTTCTTTGTGACCTCGGACTGCTGCAGCTTCATGTCGTTGATCTCCACATGCACGATTACCTTTGAAATGGTATCAGGCAGGGACTGAAGCAGAGGAGGGAGACGGATGAGCAGGTCTGGAACAGTGGCTCCGGGAAAACAGTGAGTGACCGCGTTAAAAAAGCGGACGTGTCTCACGATGGGATCTCCAACAATCAAAGTAGTCGGGGCAAAGAGTGGACGTAGCCGCGGAGAGGGCGCTCGGTGTCCATGGCTGGAACCAGCGGGCTCATCCAGGGATGAATCCGAACCAGGGCGCTGCTGAACACATGGAGGGGAGCGGGGGTGTTGATTCTTAGCTCCGGGCAACCCACGCTGTGTGCTCGGGGATGCTGGAGCGGCGTGAGGAGCAGGCTCGGGTCGCTGCTGCTGACCCGGTGGAGGTAAGCGGTGGTGATGCACTGGGGTCAGAGAAGGGGAATGACCATTCTTTCGTCTGAGGACGGCTTCCTTTAGGAGCGTTTTTCTCGCAGTGGACTTAGATCCACGAACGGCAGAGTACGCTGCAGAGTCCAGAGGTTCTGCTGAGGGGGCTGGGATGTCAGTGGAGAGCGGTTTGACAGGCTTAGGACATGGGCCACGGCGCTGGATGGCTCCTCGCAGTTCGCGGGTTCCTCATTCGGAACCGGGCGCTTAGGTGTAGAACAGGAGGGTCCAGAGCTGACAGACCTCTCCCACACGACAGTGTCACAGTATGCAGCGCTCAGTGACATAAGTCGTGAGTGCTGCCCGCCAGCGACATCAAAGAGTTTGGACACAAGTGATTGTTTTTCCTGTAGTTCTGCAGTGAGGCGAAGGACTTCTTTACGGAGGTCTGCAATTGTGGCACGGTCCCTCTCACGAAACTCCAATGTGAGGCGATGTGAATATTTAATTACTATTTGCTTGCTAAAATATCATGTTAAACAGTTCAATAAGAGTTCAAAGGCGTACACCTGTACTTTAAACTGCTTACAAAAGCATAAAACAGATAAAGTACAGAACATGAGATAATACTATCTCATGTACATTGGAGTTTGGTCCATTACGCAACTTGAACATTGAAACCATACGCTTACTTCTCATGCTTCCAAAGTCTATGCTTACCTAAACATTTACGGTGTATATAAGGAGCCACCCTTTGCCTGTACAGCAGACTTCTGCAGCCAGACTTCTGACGGGAAGCTGCGTTGTGCTTGATCAGACTACGCTCAAACCTTCTGATAATAAAAACTCTATTTTGAACTACGCAGTTTTGTCTTACGTCTGGGAACATTCACAATTTGGTGCCCCCCGACGTGATTCAGAAAGCCCAAGACAAAGACAATTTTTATTATTTTTATTTTTTCAACCACATTTTTGCTCCGGGACAGCGCTTCATCTTCTCTGGCTTTGCAGAAGTCTCCATAAAAGAGACAAACTCCACCACAAAGGTACAAAGTAGATCTACTCACACACAAAAGGAAATTGCAGATGCCTTTTCTAAAATTCTGCTAAATTGGTCTTACATCAAAAAGTTTCAATGTGGTTT
This sequence comes from Knipowitschia caucasica, assembly GCA_964034765.1. Classification (NCBI taxonomy): domain Eukaryota; kingdom Metazoa; phylum Chordata; class Actinopteri; order Gobiiformes; family Gobiidae; genus Knipowitschia; species Knipowitschia caucasica. The sequence continues at coordinate 34,671,699 of OZ035829.1, read as the reverse complement.
GCTAGTGGCTCTTTTATGTTCCTGTTTATATTGTAAATATATATGCGCATTTTTTTTATAAACCGATCACCGCCGTTTTTTAGGATTTTTCGGCGTGAGAAGAATGTAAAAGGGCAATAGAAGCCGTTTTTCGAGGTTTTTTCGGCAGAAGAGAATTTAAAAACGATTGTTAGTATGCGCTGTTTTTAGAGATTTTTTCAGCGTCAGAAGAAACAAAAAACGTGTTAATTCAAAGAACTGGTTATTTTTGATAAGTAGTCAAAGTAATTAGCGTAAGAAATTCAATAATTAAATTTATATGTGTGTACATAAAAAGTGGTTAGGGTCCCTTTGAGAAGAAGTCTCGGGGTTAGAGTCCCTTTGAGAAAACGTCGGGGTTAGAGTCCCTTTGAGAAGAAGTCTTGGGGTTAGAGTCCCTTTGAGAAGAAGTCTCGGGGTTAGAGTCCCTTTGAGAAGATGTCTCGGGGTTAGAGTCCCTTTGAGAAGAAGCTTCAGGGTTAGAGTCCCTTTGAGAAAAGATAAAGTGTAGGATCCTTAGTGAAACCATGGTATAAAAGTAAAAGCAATTTAATGAAAAAGGGAAATGTGAAAAAGAGGCCTTTGTTACAAAAGCTTTAAAAATTGACGAATTCCAGGCTTGATAAATGACAAAAGTAAAGAAGCAACAATATTTCAGTGATCACGGTTTAAATTACATACAGAAAAAGGGAGTTTTTGTTTTTGGAGTGAACAGAGTTCACCGGAGAATGCAGAGTTTTATCTACAGTTGAGCTATGAGAGCTTTCGTGAGTTATTTACATTTTTTGCCAAGTTTAATCTACAGTTGAGCTATGAGAGGGCTGTATCCAACAGTTGTTTTTGTTTTTTAGAAAGAGATTTTGAGTTTAAACTAGTTTGCTACCTCGATAAAATAGAAGCGTAAGGGAAATTAAACACTAAGAGTGCCTTTTGTTACAAGTGTTAAAATTGGCCATTTCTAGACTTGGATGACAAAAGTATAAACTACAACATCAGTTATATTTGCTTAAAAAAGTAATCTTGAAAGTTCTTCTTCTGTGTCTTTCTGCCTGTGTGTGCACATCTCTATCTTGCTGCCGTTGTCAGGGGAAACGGCCCCCTCCTTTGCTGCTCTGGCTCTGAATCAGAACTACTGCTTTTAGGATTTTGGCTTTTCATAGTTGTTTTTCCGTTAAATTTGCGAAATTTGCCATTGAACATTGTGTTATGACACAGTTAAACGTTTTTAAACACCATTTAGTAAAAAGAAGTTTTGAATCAGTATGTTTTTGAAACCCAAAGATTAGTGCTAAAGCTGTGCAATTCTTTTTAGATCTAACATATTTCTAGATTCCATTCTTTTAAATCTGCTGCTTATTTCTTAACTGTTTGTGAGTTGTGTTTGTTTTTATGTTTTTATTTTAGTTACAAAAGCCGTTTTTCAAACATTTAAATTGGAATCTGTGTTAAAAGTTATTATTGATTATAGACTTCGTCTAAAAAGAAAGAGGGAATTAGGATTAGCTGTAAAAGTATTATATTATTAAGTTAAACTTCACCCAATTCACATTCAAGTGGTGACTTTTGTTTTTGTTTTGACTACACGCCTGACCTTGTTGCTCCTGCTGATGCACACAGCAGAGGAGACTGGCTCTAAAATGTGCTCCAATTCATATTGACTTCATTTGAAAAATGCTGCAATTATTTTAAATTAGTAGAATATATGCTGAGATAAATGTTCAAGTGTAAAAGGGAAAGTCCATAAAGTGAAACCCAAGAACGCATAGATAATTAAACACACAGTACAAAAGTACATATTACATATTTTAAAGTTTAAAGGTTTTTTGAGATTTGAGTCTTGTTTTTTATTAAGAGAGTTTCTGGTCTTAAAAATGTCATCAGTAGTAAGATAATAAGTAATCTATATTTACATAGCGCTTGGAAAGCCAAGAGCGCTCCAAAATTGTTTAGACTTAGAGAGAAAAACAGTCTCATTCACAAACTGATACTGTATCTATTGTTTTTAATTTGACTATAAGGTTGTGTTCCAGGACCAAGGGCACACACTGTACAGGGTCACTGGACAGCCACGCCCACCCAAGCACAGGTCACAGATCAAAGAGCAAAGGAAAATGCCACCTCCTTGCCCCTCCCCACGCCACACCAGAACTGAGTGGGTGTCAGAGAGACCGGGGTAGAGAGAGGTATCTGGAGACGTGATGGGTGGAGCATCAGGCAGAGACCTGGATGAGAGTTGGAAGTGTGTCCAGTTGGTTTACATCACCACAGTGTGACCTTTGACACCTGCAGGTGGTTCGAGGAGTCTGGAGACACAACCCCAAAATTCACACACACACACACATTCACATTTACATATATATACATGAAAAAGCAGAACATGAGAAAAAAGCATTTTAAAAGTTTACTCCAATGTAAACACATATTTTTAATTGTCTATCACTTGAATCTTTAGTTGAATCAGTATTTTTTGAGACCAGAAATGTTCATTTGAATTCTATATTGTCATGGACTTAATTGACGTCTGTCCTGACACTTTTTATGTTTTGATTTTGTACTGTGTGAAGTAATTACATTGATTAGGATTAGAATCAAAGTGACTTAACCATAGAGAGTAACTATTGCATAACAAGCTGTGTACAGGAACTGTGACACTGCACCATTGACCAGAAGTGCATCGCAAATGACCTGATGTGCTTCAAGTGAAAAGACTGTATCTGGAGATCCTGATGTCCAACTGGAGAGACCAGAGCAACCCAAGTACCTGAGTGCATCTGGAGAGACCAAAACCATGGCTTGGACCCTACTGATGTCCAAGATGACATCTCTCGAAATATGACCTGACCTGATGACGACTGAGACTCACCCTCAGGGGACCCTGAGGACCTGAGGATCTGAGAGAGAAAACTGGGGAGTGATGTTTATATTTTAAAATCATACATTGATGAGTGCTAAATGAGAGAGATACTCATGATTCTTTCTTTTGTTTTTGTTTGTCCCTAGCTTCTGGACATCTGATGATCTATTGGACACAGACATTTGCAGAACAAGAACCAGCCAATGAAAAAACGTCTATTGCCGATGCTATTGCTACAACCAGAACCACAACTGTGACAAATGCAATGAATGTTAAGTATTCAGACATCAGACAGACAAAACTTTGACTTTTTTGTCTGGGGGACTGAGCAACAGTTAAAATGTTTTAAAATGATAAAGTATGAGTATTGTAGCGTTTTAATAGTAGTAAAAAAGTAGAATTGTCCTTCCTTTGTTGTTCATAAACACATTTCCACATAAGAGTTAAAATAGTATCATACAATGTTATCCTTCTGATAGAGCAGCTAAAATATTAGAATCAGAATTATGTTACAGCCATTAAAAGTGACAGAAGTCACAAACTAGAAATATGCCTTGACTCAAGCTGCAACCGAGCTTTAGAGTCACAATAGAGTAAAAATAGGAATAGATAAATGCATCAACCATAGATGCTTTCAAAAATAGAGAATATTTCTAGCCATTGGTAATATCAAATGGTAAAGGGACCATTCCACAAACCTTTGCTTCAAAAGTAGATAAAGTTATTTACAGTTTTATGTACAGTTTTATTAGATACTTGCCAAATTCACTTGTGTTCAAACATCTGTGAATGTTGACAATACAAAAAGTTCATATGAGTGTAGTCTAGATTAATGCCTAGATCAATGAGATAGATTAGAACCAACAGAGATTCAAAAGCATTTAAAAGCATTTTGATGCATTTGGGTATAGCACAAAAACAAAAAGTAGACATTTAGATATTGAGAAGTTTCCAGCACAGATTAGAGAATCAAACACCATTGTAGAATAATAACTGACCCCAACCCCAAACCTGCTAAAATAGATTAGCTCTTGTAAGGATAATACTAATTTGATTAATGATGTACAATCATCCCAAACTGCCTGATAGGAGGAAGTGACAGCACTTCCTGGTTCAACAAATGTATTTGGAAAACTGACTGCCATAATAATGTGCCACTGATAAGGAAAGTAAACCACAGAATAGAGAGATTTATTAGATTAAAATGTATGTTTAAGAATATGGCTCAATAGAAGCAAATATGCAAACATATTTGTAAATAGATTAGAATAGTTTTAAACTATAGTGAATAGTAAAAGTAAAGTACACAGTGTAAGATTGAATAGTGAAAATAATACAGTGAAATAAGTGAAGTGTAAATAATTAGCATTAGAATAAAAGTATAGAGTAAGAAAAGTGAAATTAGCTTCAAATTTGAGACTCAGCTCGTTTTTGTCTGTGTTTTGACTGAATCTGCTGAGTTCTTGTGTGTCCAATAGAGTTTGTTTTTGTTTGTTTTTATTTTTGATTTGTTTTGATTTGTGTTTTTTTTTTTTGTTTATTTATTTACTTTGTTTTTGTTTGTTTTGTTTTTTTTTCCAGGATAGAGGATAAGATCCACTGATATTGATTTGTGATCACATGTGGATGTGATCAAGAGAGGGACTGTGAATATTTAATTACTATTTGCTTGCTAAAATATCATGTTAAACAGTTCAATAAGAGTTCAAAGGCGTACACCTGTACTTTAAACTGCTTACAAAAGCATAAAACAGATAAAGTACAGAACATGAGATAATACTATCTCATGTACATTGGAGTTTGGTCCATTACGCAACTTGAACATTGAAACCATACGCTTACTTCTCATGCTTCCAAAGTCTATGCTTACCTAAACATGTATGGTGTATATAAGGAGCCACCCTTTGCATGTACAGCAGACTTCTGCAGCCAGACTTCTGACGGGAAGCTGCGTTGTGCTTGATCAGACTACGCTCAAACCTTCTGATTATAAAAACTCTATTTTGAACTACGCAGTTTTGTCGAAGTCTCTTTTTGTCTTACGTCTGGGAACATTCACAGCACCTAATGTCGTTTATAGGGTTTGTGGTTATAAAATAAAAGCTCATGACGTGGTGCCCTCGTGGTAGCCTCCGAGCTAGCACGTTTCAACTCACTTCACTGATCTGTCACAGTTCTTTGATAACAAGAGTCACGGAGATATGCCATCATTTGCTCCTTTTAGTTATATATCTCAACCTACACGTTTGTACGGCACTCTATATTACACCACATAGTTTTTATAAATAAAAACTATGTTCTATATATGGTGCTCTGTGTATTGGGTGTAGCTCTGACTGCTTCCACCATCCATGATAAAGCAAATTAACATACCAGTCCACTTTACACTGGGCGTGCAGGGGCCCCACAGAAATCAGGTGTGAGCAGAGCAGGAGCAGAGCTGAGGTCCACATGCTGAGCACCCACAGAGCACTTACTCACACGGGACAGTCCTAGAGAGACCCAGTGTTCCCAGCCAACAGGGGCCAGAGCCAGGTCCCATGCAGGGGCCAGGACGTCATGTGCAGTCAATCAACAGGCTGCAAGCTAAAAGTTGAGAGGAGACCGATATATATAGGAGATATAATATATATATACAGCGACTGACCTGAAAGCTAAGATCATGGCTAGAATGGGCACAGGGCAAAGACACCGGCTACAGCGGTTGTGTGAAGTACCACCTAAGGATCTCATGGAAAGCGTGAATGCAGCAGTGAGGGCAATATCTACCACCACAATCACTGAAACCAATGAGCTGATATACACTTCAGCAGCAGTGATCCTAGAGATGCTTGGCTATAAGAGCAACCATGGGAGCCATGGACAATACCCACCATGGAAAAGACGGTTGGAGGCTAAGATCAAGGCGGCTCGGAGAGAAGTGAGTCAATTAACAGAGGCCCAGAGAGGTGCAATGAAAAGACCAGTACTCAGAAAGTACAGCCAGATGACCATACCTGAAGCACTCGAAACTGCCAAACAAAGGCTCCAAGCCCTGGCCAGCCGCCTACAGACGTACACTAAAGAGAAGGAAGCCAGAAGGGTGAACAGGCTGTTCGCAACACAACCTGCGAAGGTGTACGCTCAGTGGCAGGGTAACAACAGGGGAGCAGACCCACCTAGGCTGGAAACTGAACAGTTCTGGAAGAACATATGGGAGAAGGATGCAGCACATAACAGAAGTGCACAATGGCTGGTGTCCCTGAGAGAGGAGCACAGCCACCTCCCAGAACAGAACTCAGTTACCATCACAGAGGCAGACATCCGAGAAAGAGTCTCAGGTATGAAAAACTGGACAGCACCTGGCCCTGATATGGTCCATGCCTACTGGCGAAGGACACTCACATCACTCCATGAGCGCCTAGCAGCACAAATGAACCAGCTGCTGAGAGATGGGACTCACCCAGAATGGCTAACCGAAGGGCGAACGGTCCTGATCATGAAGGACCCTGTCAAGGGTGCAGTCCCCTCCAACTACCGGCCAATAACCTGTCTCTCCACAACATGGAAGCTCATGTCAGGCATCATTGCGGCTAAGATAAGTGGGCATATGGAACAATTCATGAGCACAGCATAGAAGGGCATTGGTAGGGACACCAGAGGAGCCAAACACCAGCTCCTGGTTGACAGAACAGTCGCCCAAGACTGCCGGTCACGACACACCAACCTGTACACAGCCTGGATTGATTACCAGAAAGCCCACGACTCAATGCCACACACATGGATCATGGAATGCTTGAAGTTGTACAATATCAACAGGGCTCTAAGGGACTTCGTTGCAAACTCGATGGGAATGTGGAAGACCACCCTTGAGGCAAATGGCGAGCCGCTCGCACAAGTGACCATCAAATGTGGTATCTACCAAGGAGATGCAGAACAGTAGTGGGGACAGAGCATCTCCTTGGTATCTACCAAGGAGATGCTCTGTCCCCACTACTGTTCTGCATAGGCCTCAACCTTCTAAGCCAAGTAATTGACCAGACTGGCTATGGATACCGCCTCAGGAACGGAGCAAAGATCAGTCACCTCCTCTACATGGATGACATCAAGCTTGTACGCCAAGTGGGAGAGAGACATCGACTCTCTGATCCAAACAACCAGGATCTACAGCCATGACATCGGGATGTCATTCGGACTGGAGAAATGTAGCAGGATGGTGACTCGGAGAGGCAAGGTAGTCCACACAGAAGGGATCTCACTCCCAGAGGGAACAATAGCAGACTTTGAGGACAGTTACAAGTATCTCGGTATACCACAGGCAAATGGCAACCTTGAACAGGTGACGAGGAAAGCGGCAACTGCCAAATACCTCCAGCGAGTAAGGCAGGTCCTAAGAAGCCGGCTCAATGGCAAGAACAAGGCCCGGGCAATTAACAGCTACGCCCTGCCAGTGATCAGATACCCTGCAGGAATAATCAGGTGGCCAAAGGAAGAGATTCAGACCACGGATGTTAAAACTCGAAAGCTCCTTACCATGCATGGCGGGTTCCATCCCAAATCCAGCACCCTGAGACTGTACGTAAGCCGTAAAGAAGGAGGTCGAGGACTAGTGAGTGTGAGAGCCACTGTCCAGGACGAAACATCCAAACTCCATAACTACATCATGGAGAAGGCCAAAACGGATGACGTACTCAGTGAATGTCTCAGGCAGTGGCGAGATGAGGAGGTGCTGGAGGAGAGCCCATCATGGGAGAACAAGCCCCTACACGGCATGTACCACCGGAGCATAACAGAAGTGGCTGATCTCAAGAAGTCCTACCAATGGCTAGAAAGGGCTGGCCTACAGGACAGCACAGAGGCACTCATCATGGCTGCACAGGAACAGGCACTGAGCACCAGAGCGATAGAGGCCCAGATATACCACACCAGACAAGACCCAAGGTGTCGGTTGTGCAAAGAGGCACCTGAGACGATCCAACACATAACTGCAGGGTGCAAGATGCTGGCAGGGAAGGCCTACATGGAACGCCATAACCAAGTGGCTGGCATAGTGTACAGAAACATCTGTGCAGAGTATGGGCTGGAAACCCCAAGGTCTAAGTGGGAAACTCCTCCAAAGGTGGTGGATGAATGAGCGTGCAAAGATCCTGTGGGACTTCCAGATACAGACCGTCTGAATGGTAATGGCGAACCAACCTGACATTGTGGTGGTGGACAAAGGGCAGAGGACAGCCGTGGTGGTGGACGTGTCAATTCCAAGCGATGGTAACATCCGGAAAAAAGAACATGAAAAGCTTGAGAAATACCAAGGTCTCAGAGAAGAGCTGGAGAGGGCCTGGAGGGTAAAGGTGACAGTAGTGCCCGTGGTGATCGGTGCACTCGGGGTAGTGACCCCGAAGCTAGTGCCCGTGGTGATCGGTGCACTCGGGGCAGTGACCCCGAAGCTAGAAGAGTGGTTACAGCGGATCCCTGGAACAACCTCGGACATCTCGGTCCAGAAATGTGCAGTGCTAGGAACAGCAAAGATACTGCGCAGAACCCTCAGGCTCCCAGACCTCTGGTAGAGGACCCGAGCTTAGAGAGGGATAACCGCCCGTGGAGGGCCAAAGGTGAGTGGACAATTTTTTTTAATATATATATATATATATATATATAGCTCGTAGTGTGAAAAACATATGTATTTAAGTATCTCACGAAAAAAGTAAAATGAACTGAACTTTGAACTAGTTCAGAATTAAAAATGTGAACTTTGAACGTGAACTGTTCACTTTGAGCATGTATGAACTGAACTTGAACTAGTTCAGAAAAGTTGTGAACTGGCACAGACAAAAAACAACAAAACACAGATTGTGCAAACCAGAGCGTTCACTGCGGCGCCCTGACACGGCGCCATCTTGCTAGTCCTCATGCTCTCTCGCTGTCTCTCTCCATATGTCGATGCTTTGGCAGAACTAAACCTTTATTTTAGGTCTTTCTAAAAGAATTATGTAGTTTAAAGGATTCTTTAAAACTCTACACTGCAAAAATGAATTTCCTAACCAAGTCACACTGACTTAAATTAAGAACATTAATCTTAGAAGTTTAAATTCTTTTTAAGATTATTTTACTTGTTTTAAGTTATTCTTTCTAGAGCCATATTTCATAGGTATTATATCTTATTTTAAGTAGATTTAACACAAAATCAAGTTCTACCACTCATACAAATGCTAAAACTAGTCTATAGTAAGAAATGTTTGCTTGTTTTAAGATTTAGTCGGATTGAGGCTATTGGATGTTCTATGGCAAAAATATTGCAGATAGCATTCCATTACGTCAACAGCAGCCAAATGAACAGTCGCCATAGTTACCACCAGGTTTAACCAAATATTTAGCTGCTATGCTATTGTCCTACTGGAATGCTATCTGCCATGCTGTTGATATGACATCACATAACCTCTTTAGTCACATTTGTTGTCATTATTATGGGTATTTGCAATAGGCCAACCAAGCTACCCAGTGTTGAGGGTCGGCCCAAGCAAGACGTCAAAGACGTTACAAAAACATCCTAGAAAAGCAATATACATGTAAACAAGAGTCAACATTCACAATGTTTATTAAACATTTTAATTTCACAATGCAAGATCATATTTTTTTGGAACAAATGTCTTGTTATTGAGCACCACAGCTTGATATGCAGTGTAATCCTTCAATTTCTCCAAATTAATAAATTCTGTTGCCTTAGCAACATTTGGCACATTAATTTCATATGAGAGCAAATTTCTATTAAAATCTAGTGTGTCATAAACTTGATACTCACAACAAAATAAAACTGAATCAACAATGAAAATATTACTAATAAGTCCAAAAATAGGCAATCCATTATCAGTGTCTGTAATCATCAAGCTTTTTCCAGTTGTGTAAGTGTTGCCGTTTAATATAAACCACTTGACAGAAATAATATGCCGGACTTCGACAATATTTAGAAAATCTCTAAGCTTTGACTCAACTTATTGGAAATTTGGCACTTCACCCACAGGGCCTATATCTTTCTCATGTGAAAAAATATGTTCATTAAGTGCTGTTCAATCCTCCTCAGTTTTTCCAACGTTTCAAAGGCTATAACAGGGGAAAAAATGATCTGAGTTATTTCAAGTAATCCTATTATAAACTGGACATATACATTAGAACTGATGCTGTTTACAATAAATGGAAATATTTTCATCAACACCAACATCTGCCCTGAAGACTGTTTTAAGTTTTATCATTTGATGATAAAGTATTTACAGTAATGGGGCATGGTTTGTCACGAATATCAACAGGTGAATAAGAAAATCCTTGTATACCTGCATTTATAGAGTCCAATTCAAAATCTCCAGACAAAATGAGAGCCTTCAACACACATTTCATTTCATAGGGCACCACACCCTCAAGTATACGTGCATTATATCCTGTGGGGTTTGCCGGATTAAATCAAAAGCTGGGAAATCAAGAAGTTTGCTCCTTCTATTAAGGCCATAGGTAGTCATGAGGGATTTTTAAAGAAATTCTGTTCTGGCCCTCTCCAGTTCATCACACTGTCTGATATGACTTTGTAATGTTCTTGGGGTAAAATCATGCTCATCAAAGTTGCTTTGCATACTGTCAAAGTCACACTCACAATGCCTACACTTGCTAAAAGCAAAACCAACCCCAGACTTAAACCCAGCCAGATTGTGCTGAGCAAGGGTATCGCCACACACTGATATTACAGCACCAAAGATATTTGTTTCCCTGCTTCCAGTTTTGACTTTTGTACCACTGTAAAGCTCCTTTAAATTTGGCAATAGTGTGAAGTCTAATGGCTGGAAGCTTTGATCGATATTTAAGCTCTATGTTTCCTAATGAGTAATAGAACATGAGTAGTTTGTTAACAGAAGCATGTGCACCAAGAGGATTGCAGATTTCAATTTCATCAGAATACAAAATTAATTGTAATGCTCCGCATTTAGCAGAAAATAACAGATGGCTTTTAAAAAGGCTTCCATCAACAATGTCTTTAAGAAAGCCATCCTTGCTAAAATTGGCTGGGCAATGAATCATGTTGAATATTCTTTGGTTACACAGAAACTGTTCCAAACTTTTGATGAGAGGCACATAATAAAAACAAATGTTTCTAATTTTAAGTACCCTTGTTCCACCTCTCTTAACTCTACAGAGCTTTTGTGAGATGATGACCTCTTCAGGTTCAACTGGATGAAAAAGTTCTTTAATAGTTTGATCCTGCATGTAACTTGTGCTCAGGGAGGCGAAAGGATCAGGAAAGGCATCAATTGTTGCCATTGTCTCATCACGAAGTTGCTCTATGTTGTCCGTATGTCCATGTCTTTCAAAAACATTGTTTACTTTCTTCCGCAGATCTTCCAAAAGGGCACTATGTTGTTGACATTCCCCTGCAACAAGAAACAAAGAAAATTCAAAACATTAATAAATTGTTTCACTGGCATGACCACCTTTGGAAAATGATCAAATAATTTAAACTGTTCAGAATAGGCTATCCTTTTTAACGCACGGGCTAAGATGTTGCTGCTTGGAAGAGCAAGCAAGCAGTGGTTTTGAGGCGCACTGTGTCTTCCCTCTAAACATCAACATGAGATGGGTTCCTGGGCGCTGTTGCAACAGCGACCACTGCTCCTGACGTAAGCCTTAGCGCAGGGGTGTTCAAACTGGTCCAGAAAGGGCCTCTGTGGCTGCAGGTTTTCTAACTGACCCAGCAGGAGCAGAGCAGACTCCACCCAATTCAATCGAGTTCATTCTTAACCTGAAGATTTGATGAAATGGGAGGAGTCTGCTCTGCTCCTGCTGGGTCTGATAGAAAACCTGCAGCCACAGCAGCCCTTTCTGGACCAGTTTGGACACCTCCGCCTTAGGGGCATCAGGATGGGTCAAATGCAGAGGATGAATTGCCCTACGGGGATCAATAAAATGCACCTTTACCTTTACTTTTAAACCTAATGGAATGGGTGGTGCTGGATATTAATATTGTTTCCATATCACATAATGTTTATGGTGCACTCTACGCAAATGTCCTGCAACATTCAAGGGTCTGTACCACTCAATGTGGATGTGTCTCTTACAAAAACTGATAACAAATAGGTATATACTTTAAAGCCTGTATTAGAAATGAGACAAAACCAAAAACATCTTAGCCATTGGCATCATATCTGAATTTCCCATCCAATTAATTCCCACTTTTTGTTCTTCATTGATTATATCATGTCACATTTTACAACATAATTATCCAATTGACATAATAAAAAACATAATAAATAAATAGATCTGATACATATTTACCAGCTAAAACACCCTGTTCATTTCATTTCATTTTCAACCCCTTTGTCCATTTCTGGGTCAGGGGGGGTGGCAATGAGAGCTGCCACCCAACGCTCATAGCACCAGTCCCTCGCTGATCTTCTGCAGGGGGTGAGTCCACAGGAAGATGGCTGGTCCGTCAATTGTGAAACAGCCTTGATCTTTCAGCGGGGGGCTTCAGGCAATGAGGGGTTAAGTGTCTTGCCCAAGGACACAACGACAGCAGTCATCAGTGGGAGCAGTTGGAGTAGGTCCCATGGTGGGAATCGAACTCACAATCTCCAGGCCCAAAGGCCAATGCTCTACCAACTGAGCTACTGTCGCCCCTGTTCAATCAATAACATTTTATTTATAAAGCGCTTTTCATACAAAAGATGCAACACAAAGTGCTTTACAGTTTGGTTAAAAACAATCCCGCCGACCCAAGACCCCTCCCCCGGATAATTCATAATGGGCTGCATCATGTTAGTGCTGCATGACTGCTATCTATGTAATACATTTAACTTTGAGAGGCTGGGAAACAGCACTGCTATATTCAAGTGTAATGTTAAAGACTTGGCTGGCGGTTTACTGCAGGTAACCAGTGTTAGGGGTTATTTGGGCTCCAAGATGTTGATTGGGCCTTTCCCCTTCTTCTCAAAGCAGCTCTAGTCCAGTGGTCGTTCCTGCTAGTGTTGCGTTGTTGAAGCCGCTAGCTCCGTTAGCTTCGTTAGCCCCGTTAGCTTGGAGGGTGGTGGGGTCAGCTTCAGTATTACTGGTAACACTGCCGGTGGAATGCATGGGCAAAGCACAGCCGGAGAAAATGGGTATGTCAAAGTGTTCATCTCCAAGGGATCCCGAGTGAACCAATGCAGAAGTGACCGCCGGTGGGCGTCCACTAGCCAGATAGGATGCATGTCTTCGTTTGATGTGGTAGTAGAACGAATTAAATACTCGGTACTCTAGGATTGCGTCCATGAGCTTTGTTGATATGGCTCAGTAGTACTTTTAATGTCAATGCCATGAACACAAAACAAATGACACAGCGCCATCCCGCCGACATCATGAAAAAATATGGACATTTAAAAAAATAACGGTTCTATTTCATCCTTTCTGACCGCCGAGGCAGTGCTTTAAGCACTGAATGATCATCTTTGAGCATGCGCAGTTCGAGAATTAAATGACAACAGTCACTTGTGACCTCCTCGTGACCCCCGTGAGTCTATATTGGTCATGTGACACGAGAGCCCAGTCTCTTTTCTTCTTCTCGCAGCGCAGGTTTGAGTTGTGCGTGTGTGTTTGGGCGTTTGAACTACCTACCACATACGTCCTGCTTGCACACCAGCTCCGTGACTCGTGTCGAGGCAGCGGGTGGGTCTCGCCCCTCAGGGGCTGTGCAAGCTCCGCCGGCTCACCGGTGAGTTCTGTCCACGTGTGTGCGTGTGATTCTTAGTTTAAGCTTTCCGTTTTCGGAGTGAGCTGACGTTTGCTATCCACAGTTATACTGTTTGTTTTCTGTTCAGTTTGTGTTTATGCTCTGTTTGGCCGGTGTTAATAGAGTCGTGTGTGGCGTTCCCTGCCCCGACCACGTTGTGTTTGTGTGTACATTTTCGTCTAGTCTCCTGTTTTCAGTGTGTACTAGCGTTGTTTGTTTCGTCTATCAGCAGTTATACTGTTCGTCCTCTGTTCAGTGTGTTACTTTTGCTCTGTTTGGGGAGCCGTGGGTGGTGTCCTCTGCCACACCTGGCTCTTTACTTGGCCCACGTTGTGTGCGTGTGTGCATTATTCCGTCTAGTCTTCTGTTTTCAGGTTGTACTAGCGTATTTTTATATCAACAGTTATACTGTTCGATTTCTGTTCAGTTTGTTGATATTGCTCTGGTTGTGGAGGCGTGTGTGGCGTTCTCTGCCCCACCGGACTCTTTCGTTGGCCCACATTGTGTGTTTGTACACTTTCGTTAGTGTTGGAATATTGAACTCCTGGACCAGTTAAAATTAAAATCAGTTTAGTATTGTTTCTGTTGCCAAATTAGCACTTGTTTGTGTAAATCTCAAAGAGCAGTGAGTTCAAGGTTAGTCTGTGTGAGAATGGGAGGGGGACAAGAGGGAGACAAGTGGTTATCAGAGCAGGTGCAAACGTTGGCAGCGGGCCAGAAGGAGTCATAGGGTCCATACAGTTGTGATGTCAAGTGACCTTGGATGTAAAGTATAAATGTATGTGCAGAAGTGGTCACGGGGGACTTTTTGCTTTTTCTTCTGACAAGGAGCAGTGAGACGTCCCCGGGGGCCACTCCTTATCTGAACGCGAAGCGAGACCTGTTCGCGGACCGTTATCTTGTAATATTGCTTGCAAAGTCTTCAATATAACCTTTTGAAATCAGGTTTGGTATCTGTCATTTCTATTACTGTTTTAACATTGGTTTTTGTCTCTTGTTGAACTAAAAGGGCCTGCAGAACGAAGGGCTGCTGTGTTTGCAGCCTCTCTGCTGCTTCTGGGGCGGGGGAATTCTGACAAATTACAGCATTAGCTCTTCTGTTTTCAGTTTATGCTAACATTTGTTTTTCTTTACCAACAGTTAGACTGTTCGCCCTCTGTTCAGTTGTTTGGTTTTCTCTGTGTGCTTGAGTTGTCTGTGGCGTTTTCAGCTCGACCCGACTCTGCTTACATTGCTCTACCGGTTCAGGCGCTCTTGTTATGCACGAGTCGCTGGGCTGCCGTGGGTGCATGGCACCGATGCCCCGCGAGGATGGTCATGACCTCTGCCCTGCGTGCCTGGGTATCGGGCATTTGAGACAGGGCCTGACGGTGGACGCCTGCTCAAATTGTGCGGTACTACCACACTCTGTACGCCCTCCTGTGCCGGACCTGGCCCCGTTGTGGGAGGACGATGTGATGTCTGTGGCTGCATCTGACACTCATTTTCGTCTTGACCCTGAGGAGGTTGACCTGAGGGCCTCTGACGCTGGTTCCTTGGCGTCCACGGGGTGCCTGGACAGCGAGGAGAGTGGGGCTTCCTCTGCCATCCGCTCTGCACTCGCCCACTTGGGGCTTGATGTCCCGCAGGGAACTGTGCCGTCTGGTAGCGCCTTCTTTAAGCGACAGCGGCCCCTTCCCTCTGTCTCTGTACCTCCTTCGACGGAGTACGTGAAGGAGTTACATGCATGCTGGACGGATACGAAGGCTATGTCCAGACTGACGTCCGACGGCCGGGCTTTGGCTTCAATGCAGGATGCCCCCCAATTTGGCTTGGGCCACATGCCGCCCGTTGAGCCGGCGGTGGCCTCCTTGATTGTTTCGCCGGAGGAGGCCCTGCGGTCTGATCCCAGGTGCCCTAACCCCCAGTGTCGCCTCACTGATGAGCTGCTGTGTCGGGCGTACGATACTGGTGCGTGAATGGGGCGCATGGGGAACTCTCTTTCCCATTTGTTACTGGGCCTTTCAAACGCATTGGAGGTTTCTACAGTCGATGCCCCAACCCAGGGACTGTTGGATGCGTCCCTCCACGCTTTTGCCCTTATGTTGCGGGAACTGGGCCGCCTGCTGTCGACCGTCACTCAGACACGTCGGCAGGTGTGGTTGGCACAGTCGCCCCTCACTGAGCCCTGTAGGAGGACTTTCCGGAGTGTTCCGGTGCTTCCGGGGGAGCTCTTTGGTGCGGCTGCGCTTCAGGCGCTGGAGCGCACGGCGCAGGCCACCCGGACGCCAACAGTTGTATCAAAGACATAATTGTCCTAATTATTTCTAATTTATCTATTTGGAAGAGAAACATTTCATAAAAGGTTTCATAAAATGTTTCTACATCCGTGTTTTCAACCAGTGGGCTGTGGTGCGTTAGTGTGTCATCAGAAATGATCCAACATCACCTTTAGTCAAGATTTAGAAATACTTTAAATCATTTTTCAAACTTTGATTGCTGTATAAACCACTTTATACCAAATGCAACGTCCATTAAAGGCTGCAGCTTTTCTCTAGCACCAGTTTCAGCTGGTGGTGTGCAGGTGATTGTTTAAAATGCGAAAGGAGCCACGGCTCAAAGGTTGAGGAACACTGCTCTAAATGTCTGTTGTAGCAAAATCACGCCGTTTAAACCAATAATTCTAAACCTCTCAGCGTCTGGAACTTTAAATAATAATAATAGTTTTAATAATAAAACTCATCTAAATCATGCACAAATATACTGCTGTTCTAATCCTCTGTCTCATTCTAAAGTAAGAGTCTAATGACTTTTACAATTGTCTCCCCTCATGTAATCATTCATGCAGTTAAATGTTGTGTTATGAACGTATGACCTAAATGTCTTATATGTCTCGGTGCGTTGTTGTCTGTGTATATTACCTGCTTCTGTTTGTTTCATTTGCCCAGCCACGTCCTCCTCAAATGTCCGTTAATGTCTCTTTCTTTTTCTTGCAATGTCTTTTTCTTTTCAATCTTTTTTTTTATTTGTCCCGATGTCTTTCTTTCTTTCCATGTCTTCTTTGTCTCATATTTGACGCACACAAATGTGTTGTCGTGCTCTTCTGCTCGGCTCACACACGTTCCTCTTCCTGCACATAACTTCACTCAGTTTGTGCAAAAGTCTGTGGCCTTTTCTTTGCTGCAATGATGCCCCAATAGAAATGGAGGCTGGAGAAGTCTTCTTCAAAAGTTCTTGTTAGCTGCTGCATCTGATGATACTGCTGCTGCTGCAGCTGATGTTGCTGCTGCTGCTGCTGCAGCTGATGGTGCTGCTGCAGCTGCAGCTGATGGTGCTGCTGCAGCTGATGATGCTGCTGTTGTCGGGGGAGACGCTACAGTCCTTTGTGGCAGTGACTTGGCAGCGCTCAGTTGTGGCAGTGGCTTGGCAATCGGCCAATGAAACAGACAGAAGGGTTTTCTCGGAAAATAAAAACAGACAAACAAGAAACACAAACAAGTGTGTTAATACAATACAAAGCTAAAACCAATAGTTAATTAAAACCCGAAAAAGCGAATTAATAATAAACATTGATGACCTTACATTCTGATCAAGGAATATTGAAACTGTAACATGCTTGCTTCTATCATGAGCCCCCTTTTTTTTCTTTTCTTTTTTCAGAAAGCTTGGAGGCCTAAGGCCTGTCATGAGTTCCATTATCACGTGTGTGTTCTAATGTGATTTTCTACTAAAATATATATTTTGTATGCATCAGCCTTAACGGAGAGAGGGAGACAGCAGAGAGAGAAGAGCAGAGGGGAGGGGCTTTGTGGCTTCTCAAACGGAGAGGACATGTACGACACCGAATATACCAAATTTATGAACATCCCCTTTAACGTAACGATTATTTAATCAGTGGTGGGAGTTTCTCACGTCAAACAACACTTTACACTATCTGTCTCATCATTAAATACGTCAGTAATGGGAAACATTACGATTTGCTTAAATGAAGAATGTATCACTAGTTACAGCAGGATTCAGTCAAACATGTTAGAATTGGAGTTTCTCCTTAAATCCTTTTCTTCATAAATCAATTCCTCCTTTTTATTTTTTTTCATTATAGTACCTCTACAACCAGTAAAACATTAAATCACAATATAAGAGAAACTCTCCCAACTGATCATTTTCATTTCTCCACATGAAACTTGTGTCTACAGCCAAGTGGCTGTCTGACCCTGATTAATCCGATCCTTATTATTCAATAGTCAGAATCCAACAGTTTAATTGCTTGGCTTTTTTTGTTTAAATTAAAATGTACCCCCTTATTCCCCCCTAGGGGATAAAGAAGGTTTTTTTTATCCTGTAACTTCGGACCTTATAGCTGTCCCTATTTATATTTTCACTGAACACTTGTGCCTCTATCTGTGGGGACTCGAACCCCTATACTCTTGTGGACACTCTTTTCTCTTTTTTAGAGGGGACCCAATGTTCCTTCAAGGTTAAAACGTCAAAACCTGACTATTGTTTTATCGCGTCCGATAAAACGCCCGTCACGGCGGGTCTGTCCACACCTGCAGTCATGCAGGGCTGAGACCTCTCTCTCTTCAACCAGGGACTCGAACCCCAGACTAAGACTCAACCTTAGATTTCAGACAAGACTCTAGCCTGTTTCAATTTGAAAGAAGAAGAATGTGCAGATTTTAGAAATGGTATCTGCTTACCGTTTAGAAGCGACTGTTTGGTAGAGAAGAGAGTCTCCAGTCCCACAGACCCGGTTTCTATATCTGAGCTCATCTTGCCTCTTTTTTCTGTATCAAATCACGTCTGACGGTCACCACTTATTGTCAAAAAGATATGACTGACGTGTTCAGAATTTGATACAGAAATAAGGCCAAGAATGCAAGAGTTAAAAATAGAACATTTATTTCTCTTTACAATTAAATATTGATACAAAACTCTTGGAGCTATTAATTCCCTAAAACTAACCCTGAGCTGAGCCATTCTAACTATCCCTCCAGGCCTGAAAGTGTACAGAGGACATCCAGGCGCTCTGCGATGCTCTGTTTATCCCTGCTCAGACTAACAAAATGTCCTACCAACAGTTTTATCAAAATGTCCGATGACGTCATATGGTCTGAGGCAGACCGAAAGTCCTGGTCCCGGTCTGGCCTAGTCCAGTTTTGTGTCTCAGGCCTTGTTCTGATAAGAGAGACACGCTGTTCCTGAAAATGATACTTTTATCACAGAAGCCTTGTCTTTGGTGCTTCTCTGAATTCCACTAAATCCAGGCTTAATATTGACAAAGACATGTTATGCAAACACCTACTGGAAATCATTAGTATACAACATTTTAATTCTACAACAACACACATACATACACACACACATATTAAGAATCATTGTTGATTGTATATTTTAATTTATTTATTGTGAAACTTGCCAAAAGTATGCGGTTTAATATTTAGTTCTTTTCCTTTCAGCCATCACAGGAACCAGGCATGTTCCTCCAGAAGCACCTCTCTGCACCGGTCCTGCTCATAGACGAGGCTGCTTTATTTCCCAAGTCCAAGCTCCATGAATCCATTATATACCTTATGTCTTATTATGTTTTCAACAATTTGTTTTTTTTTTTTTTTTGTTATAAGGGCCAGAAGAATAACTCAAACTCATCTTGGCATACATTTGTTAAAATCTGATGTTTTGCAATAAGTTTAATGTTGTAATTAATAAAAATGTTTTTTTGGATCTGTATTGTTGATGGTCAGAGCAAGGCTAGCTCAAATCTAGTATCTAGCTATGCAAGAATTATAAGCTTATTTTGAGATTTGTGGTGCAATATTTTTGTCTCTGCCTAAATCCTAAACAGGCAATATTTACTTAAATCAAGAATAGATTTGCTCAAAATAGGACAAAATATCTTCTAATAAATACTTGAAACTAGTGTATAAGGCTTAAAATAGATTTAGAATATTTATCTTGTTTTAAGAAATCTTGATAAGTGCAAATATCACTGCAAATATTTTTTGCAGTGTAACTCTAAGATGGCTGTATGGCTTTATAACAATGTGGTTGCATATACTGATTGGAGATATGTAAACCAGTACGGACCATTAGGAGTGGCAGAGACCCCCTTCCGGTCAGCTGCAGTGGAGTGAGCAAATGAGTGAGCAAATGAGGGAGGGTTGTTCCCAGCTGCCTGCTCGACCGGGACAGTTGGTGTTTACAGCTGCTCTTCGTTGCAGCCCCGCCAATGCTCGTGTGTGCTCCAATGGCCCTTCGCTCAGGTGTGGACCTCTGGTTTAGGGCTATGTACTGGGCTGTTTATGCCCATTGCTGTTGACCTGTGTGCGATTGCAGGCTGTGGGGATGGCTCCCTCTCGTGGTGGACCAGTGTCAGAAATGTCAACGGCCAACTTCCAGTCATTGGGGAGATTAGCAGTTAGCGTCTTTAGCACCTCTTCTAATTTTTTATTGTAATGATCCTCTAATATTATCAGAGTATTGTAACCCCAGTTTCTCGTGTTGCCTGCGATCAAGTCTCGTGTGATTTGACACGGTAAGGCAGGTTTGATCATGTCCTCCAGCTGTTGGACCATGCGAGCTATCATCTGTGGCTCTGCCCTGTCTGGACGTGGGGCTACTCTCTGGAGGTGGTGTGTCCTTTTAATATTGTGATGGAACTTTTTAGCTTGTTCACGGAGGGCAGGGCTGATGGGCTCAGAATGTCCCCCAGCATAGGTTCTGTTTCCCCGTTGTTATAACTCAGGGAACTGTTGTAAATCTCCTTCTCACTGGTGTTCTAGTCTCGTCCTCATCTTCTCTGACGGTGGGTGAGTTGTTGGAGAGGTCAGGAGTGTTTTCAGCCTCTTGTGTGCTCGGGTCCAGTTCCTCGACCAGGGCCCATGAAGACGACAGGATTTTGTGTGTTCCTGGTCTGGCTGCGGGTTCTGGGGACCCGTCTGGCCACGGGTTAGGATAAACTATAGAACTATGACCCAAGGGACGCAGTAATGCACGGGCCCTCTCCCTGACTCTGGACCAAGCGGAGGTCCCCAGACACTGGCAACCTCCAGGACAGTCCCTGCAGCACTGTCAACGGTGGCCTCCATCTTGTGTCCAGGGGGTTCAAAAAATGACTCTTTATCTGGAGGTGATGTGTTGATTATTCATTTGCGCGACGTTTCCACATCTCTTGTGTCTTCCTCAGGGTTAGGGTTAGGTCTCTGCACAGATCAGAGGCACACGGTTTGTGTGGCCTCTTATATATGTTTAGGCTCCGCCCACCCTGTTGGATTTGAACATTGTGATGACAAATTTATTTTTAGAAATGAACTAGTTTAGTTTCAATTTCTATCCTCCATTGTGGTTAATATTATGGCCTCCATTGGGGTTAAGTTTTAGGGCAGTTCCCCCTGTATGGTAGGGCTATGAGCTAGGTTAGCATTTTAGCTTGTACATACAGTGCCTTGCGAAAGTATTCGGCCCCCTTGAACCTTTCAACATTTTGCCACATTTCAGGCTTCAAACATAAAGATATAAAAATTACATTTCTTGTCAAGAATCTACAACAAGTGGGACACAATCGTGAAGTGGAACGAAATGTATTGGATAATTTAAACTTTTTTAACAAATAAACTGAAAAGTGGGGTGTGCAATATTATTCGGCCCCTTGCGCTAATACTTTGTAGCGCCACCTTTTGCTACAATTACAGCTGCAAGTCGCTTGGGGTATGTCTCTATCAGTTTTGCACATCGAGAGACTGGAATTCTTTCCCATTCTTCCTTGCAAAACAGCTGGAGCTCAGTGAGGTTGGATGGAGAGCGTTTGTGAACAGCAGTCTTCAGCTTTTTCCACAGATTCTCGATTGGATTCAGGTCTGGACTTTGACTTGGCCATTCTAACACCTGGATACGTCTATTTGTGAACCATTCCATTGTAGATTTGGCTTTATGTTTTGGATCATTGTCCTGTTGGAAGATAAATCTCCGTCCCAGTCTCAGGTCTTTTGCAGACTCCAACAGGTTTTCTTCCAGAATGGTCCTGTATTTGGCTCCATCCATCTTCCCATCAATTTTAGCCATCTTCCCTGTCCCTGCTGAAGAAAAGCAGGCCCAAAGCATGATGCTGCCACCACCATGTTTGACAGTGGGGATGGTGTGTTCAGGGTGATGAGCTGTGTTGACTTGCTGGGTGCAGTCAGAGCTGCACCCAGTACACAGAGCACCAGCCCCTCACTGATCCTCCTGCAGGTGGTGAGTCCACAGGAGCTGAGATCTTTCAGTTGGGGCTGATAAGAATCAGACTCAGGCAAATTGGGATCTTTGTACGACAAAGCCTCCTGGCTGGTTTATTCACAAAATGGTCGTTAATTTCAGACAGAACAAAAGACACAGATACATTATATATGGAAATCTACGTCATCATAGAAAAGGCCAAACCTTCGGCACCAAATAGCCTAAACAACGAAAGTCTCTGTGGTCCTTGAGACCTCCACAAGGCCAGGTTATTAATACTATTTTGTCTTGCATTTGTCCACCTGTGCAGTACATAGGTCACTGTTTACCACACCCTCCCATTTTATCACATAAACACATGTGATAATAAAAATACGAAAACAACAAAAATAAATCAATCAATCAACAAAAACTTACAATCATGAAATCAAGTAAAGTGAATAACTGATTCTTAACTTGCAAAAAAATACATACAAAAAATAATGATAATAAAAAATAATCACTTTCACTATATAATCATGAATTTAGCTGATTTTATAATTCAAACAATAACAAAAATCTCTATTGGACACCAGAACCAAGCTGATATGAGTCATAGAGCAGGCGGGACTGAGCATTAAGAATCAAATATAAAATTAATTACTCACTTCATCCTAATGTGAAGTCTTAATATTAATTGCTACATTAACCTAAACGTTTTGATTTTACACTGTACACCTGTACAGCTATTATCTTATACTATTTTAAAACACAAATTATTTTGCAAAGCTATGTACAATTTCGGTTGAATTTGCATCTTAGTGGAACATATAGCTAATAAATCTCACTATCGGACTCCATCTCGTCCTCTTCTTCTAGACAGTAGTTAACACAATGCCGCTGATGAGTGTAAATATACTGTTTGGAAATTGCAGCTGCAATCAAACGCTCAATCAGATGTCTAAGGCATGGAACTACACAACATCCTCCCAGGATTAAAACTGTGAACACAATTAGGCAAGTGCTTAAAATTGACATTATTATGGGGGTCAAGGATCCGAATAGACTATTGAACCAGGCTATCCAAGTGCTATCTTGTGTTCCTGAGTTCTTTGTGACTTCCTCGGACAAGAGTCTAAGGTTATTTATGGCTCTGGAGATGCTACCGTCTGGCGCAGTATTATTGGGAATAAACGTACAGCATTTGTCTTGGAAAAAATGGCACACTCCCGAGCTACTTGCTAGAATCATGTCTAGGGCTAATCTATTTTGCCAGGCCATCAATGAGGTTGGTGCCAATTGCTCTGAAATGCTCTCAAGTGCGCCAATTGTATAGTTGATGAATCTCTATTGGTTGTAATATATGTAATTGATCCAGGCTACATTCATGTTAGAGGTGGGCCAGCTAAACAAGATTGAGGCTAGTCCCCTAGTTATTTCGTTTTGAGCCTTGAATTCATCCGGCACACCTACAGGAACCCCGGCCCAATTTAACCATACTCCCTTGTCAAATGAGCCTAAAGGCCTGTCTGTCTCTCTGAGGGGCAATACACTACGTTTGCTACGTGGATAAGAATCAAGCAATTTAGTTTTAAGCATGGGTTCTGACTCGTCTATGAGTGACATTGGAGCTAGAATGAATGGAACGATGAGGGAAACGACAGCACACTGTCCTTTCCATGATTTTGGCAGAATAGCTCTTATAGTTAGATCACCACACAGCCACCACAGGTCAGCCCTTGGAAGACACTGTTGGAATAGGGCTTGACGATAGTTATCTATACTAGCAGCTTTAGTTATAGTATCACAGTAACCATGGGGGAAAATTCCTAAGTGGATGGCAGAAGCACTACTATCTCTATTTGTGATGCAATGATAACCATTGGTTTCAACTGTGTGTGTGAATGGGACGTCCTTCTGGGAAATAATGGGATACATTTTAGTCAAATGTGTGCAATCTGGATCATTTTTGGTTGAGACCGAGAACATTGAAAATACACATCTATTTGAGTCTGTGGTATTTGGGAAAGGTGTAGCGGTCAATTGAGGTCTGGCTGCAGCACACGCAAAGCAGGACTCATTCGTCAATGAGTGCGCAGTATACTGAAGCCATTTAAGCCATAAGTTCATATTTATGTCTGTGCCAATCTCTATCTTAATTACATCCTCAAGTGAGAGTTCTGAGAGGTATTTTGGCCTTTCTTTACTTTCCATTTTAAGTTTAGCTAGGTCTACAGGTTTTATGGTTGGTTTTGGTTCGTCCGTGACTTGGATAGTTAGAAGTCCCATTTTTTGGTTTCTAGGGGAGATGTAAGATCCAAATACATATGTACCATTATCAGATTTACTGGGGTTTTTGAGAGTAATGTTTACAGGGTCACATATATCTCCAGGTGCTTCTTTAGCCTTAATGATAGATAGCCTATGTTTTAGGTCACTTTGAGAATGGTAGCCCCAATCAGTTCCGGTATTAGCAATTGTATAAGCCCAAGATTCACAATTACAGCCACGAGAGATTCCTGAACTGCCCCATACGCCTCTTGCAATGTAGCATGCATTGGTAGTTATACATAAAAACTTTTCATATTGTTTGTATTCACAGGGATTTGAACATGAGTGAATTTGGCAAGAATCTAATAAAACCGTGCATTGTTTTCCTACCTGACAAACCATTTTAACTGTTGGTGCTCTGTCCCCAGGACTAAAATGTCCGATGCTCCTGCCTGCTCTCTGTCTCATACCTTGTGAAGTTATTGCATTTGGCAGATCAAGAGTTGTGATCCCGCTTGCAGCTGTGGTCACAGTTGGTTTTTCAGTCTGCTGGTTCTCGTATGGCAAATCGCGGTGTCCAACAGGTTGTTCAACAGATATCCAGCAAACTAGGGACACACACAAAAAAGAAAACATCATGAGTACATATTTCCATTTAAAACTCATCAAGGGTGGGGTTTTAATCACAAAAACATTACTTCCCCCGTTTTTCCAACTCTCCAGGGTCCCCTGAGAGTGCGTCCGGGGTCTCGGTTGATCGGTCATCAGTTGAGGTTGTATTTCGAGCGACGTCATCTTGGACCTCTGCCAGGGTGCGTTCCGTCTGGTCACTCGGGCTGCGAATGCAGTGTTCAAGATGGTACCAGTACTTCACACCGGCTCGATCGACCTGAACAGACCTCCCTGTGCAATTAGTCACTTTATATGGTCCTGTCTGGTATGGCTGAGTCCATTTGGATCTTTTCTGAACTTTGATGAATATCCAATCACCAGGTTTAACAATGGGGTCAATCTCATCTGTTTGTCTCAATTGGTTAGTTTGTCGTCTGCACTCGGACAACTGGGAAACAATTGCCCTGAGCTCAGACAAATATTGCTGGTGGATCCAGTCCCATTCGACAAAGGGGGCTTCAGCATTGAGTGGACCAATCGGCCTGTGCATTTCTCTCCCAGTCAATAACATGTGTGGAGAGTAACTTGTTGACTTGTTCACGCTATTCCTGATGTCCATCAGCACAAGAGGAAGAGCAGTGACCCAGTCAAGTTTTGAAGTCTGCCAAACCTTAGCTAGCTTACGTTTGATGGTTGCA
Source organism: Knipowitschia caucasica (assembly GCA_964034765.1). Lineage (NCBI taxonomy): Eukaryota > Metazoa > Chordata > Actinopteri > Gobiiformes > Gobiidae > Knipowitschia > Knipowitschia caucasica. Next base: position 34,646,354 of record OZ035829.1, on the reverse strand, counting down.
TTCATGCGTTCAACTTGACCCTGAGATTTTGGATGGTAAACACAACCAAATTTTTGTGAAATCCCGAGAGTTTTCAACACGTCACGCACAATCTTAGCTGTAAAATGTCTGCCATTATCAGATCTGATCTGATAAGGGCAGCCGAATCTACAGATTACATCACGCATTAGATGTTTTACAACTTCTGCCGCGGTTTCGGTTCGACACGGAAAGGCTTCTACCCACTTAGTATATTCGCAAACGATAACTAAAAGATATCGAAAACCTCTAACACGCCTGTCAGGACCCATGTCTGTAAAGTCCATGACAATTTTTTCAAAGGGCGAATTGGGCATGATGAAAGTGCCAGGTGGGGGTTTGCAAGTCTTCTTGGGGTTCACGGTTTGGCAAGTGTGGCAATTGTTGATTCGATATTGAAGCATTTCTTTCATTTTTGGATGCCATTTCTTTCATATTTGGATGCCACCATGGTTCCATGAGACGAATCATAGAGTTGACGCTTCTGTGCAGCGGGCTGTTGGTCTGCAGCTTGGTTTCCTTTGGAGATCATGTCCTCTCCTTGTGTATGTGCTCTGCATTTCATGATGGCCAGTTTGCTTGGTAGGTTCACTGCATCAATCAGATGTCTAACAAAAACTTCATGTTTTACCGGCAGTCCATTTATCAGTTTGAAGCCATTTCTTATCCATCCAGGAATTGAGATTGTCAATGTCCTGTAAGCATATGCCGAGTCGGTATAGATGTTCGCAGTCCGTCCCACTGGCGAGTTGTAGTGCTCGCAGCAGACCTGTAAGTTCAGCCACTTGAGCAGATCCTTGCTCCACTTGTCTTGCTTCCAATACTCTGTGCTCTCCATTTTCCTTTTGTGAGACGACAGCGTATGATGAGATGGTTTCTCCAGTTTGCGCTCTGTATGAGCAGCCATCGCAGAAGAGTGTCATTTCAGCATTTGGAATTGGCTCAAATTGAAGATCAGCTCTTACATATAGTTCAGTCTTCGCCAGTTCTTCACAGATATGGTCCGTGCTGTTGCTTTCAGAGTCATTGATCATATGCATGGCCATGTTGATGTTTCCACTGGCATAGGTGATGTGAGGTTGACGAAGCGTCTGAGTGATGTTGGCAGTTCTTTGGGCTGTGGTGATGAACAGTTTTGAGTTCAAGTATGCTTGGATCCCATGGTTTGTGTGTACCACAAGAGGGTGGTTTTTGGACCAGATGTGCTGTCTTCATGATTGTTTTGGTCAATGCTGCCAGATATCTTGCACATCCAGGTTGGGCTTGGTCGTGTGGATCAAGTTTGCAAGAGTAGTGTTTCAGAACTCTTCTTTCTCCTTTTTTCTTCTGATACAATATTCCACAGACATAGAATTGTGATTCAGCCACATCCAGATGAAACGGCAGTGTGTAGTCTGGCACATACAGTGCACAGGCGTTACAGACGGCTTGCTTTGTTCTTGTAAAGGAGTTTTCTGCTTCCGTGGTCCAAGTTAAACTTGCAGTGCCATGGGGTTTGATCAGTTCTCTTAGAGGTGCAGTCATTGCGGTATAGTTGGGTACATATTCTCGACTGTAGTTGCAAAGTCCGAGAAAACTCAGCATTTGTCGCACCGTTTTTGGTTTTGGTGTCTTCAGAATTGCATCTTTGTTGGAGTCTGAGACTCCCTGTCCAACTGCAGAAACCTCTCTTCCCAAGAAGTACACAGATCTTCGGCACATTTGGATTTTCTCCCGCTTCACTTTATAGCCTTTTCTTGCCAGGTGTGTGAGCAGATCAGTGGATGCTTGTAAAACGGACCTTGCATCTGGTCCTGAAATAGCCAGATCATCCACATATTGTATGAGAGTGCACTTCTCAGGAAGGTTAAACTCAGCCAGATCCAGACGTAGGAAATGGTTGAAGTACCCGGGGGACAGTTTCCATCCTTGGGGCATCCGACAGTAAGTGTATTGTCTCCCCTTCACGGTGAAGGCAAAGTACTTCTGAGATTTTGGATGCAGTTTGATTGTGAAGAAGGCGTTGGCCAGATCAATTACTGTGAAGTACTTGTCGTTCGGAGAAAGGTTGTTCAGTGCGATGTATGGGTCTGGAACAGGGTACGATTCATCAGCTGTTACTTCATTTAGGGGTCTGAAGTCTTGGACCATGCGCCAGTTCTTCAAATCTGACTTCTTCACTGGAAATAGTGGGGTGTTATACTCTGATGTAGTTCCTCTTATAACACCTGCTTTCAGAAAGTCCTTCAATGGTTTGTGCGATCCCTTGCACTTGTTCTTGTTTCAAGGGGTATTGTGCTCTGTATACTGGAGTGTCAGTTGTCAGTTTAACTTTCACAACATGCGATGTGCATCCCACATCATTGGCATGTGTCATCCATATGTTAGCTGGGACTGCATCCAAGTATCGTTGAGCGTCTGGGTGATTTTCAAAAGTTCTGTGACGCGATTCCTTCAAAGCTCTGGTTATGTCCGTTGACCCGTCTGGCAGTGTGATCCTGAAAATGCCATGTTGTCCATTGTAGGACACTCCAGGGTTGTCGGTTGGTGCATATATCAAAGTGTTTGCCAACTTCACCATTGATCCAAGGGACTTTGCAGTATGGTACTTGGAAACGGCCAACGTCACATGTGGGTCCATGTCGGTTGTTTCGACATAATAGGGCTTCACTTCATCTGGAAGAGTCACAGACAGGGCCATGCCTTTGGGACCACAGTAGATGTATGGGTATGTTACATGGAATGTTTGCCCTTGCACATTGTCCCACAGCGTGGCATGCAGTGGGTCAAACGGTTCTCTCAAGGGGAAATTGGATTTTGCCCATAGCTTGTATTGTTGCCAGAGTGTTGAGGCTGTATTACCATGCTCTGGATCCGTCAGTACTTGAAGCCAGTAGATATTGATAGGTGTCTTCAGATCTTCTGCGACATCTGGTGAGAGATACAATATCTGTGCATGCTTGTTTTTCTCCCAAGACCGTATTAGTTGCAATGTTTCAGGCTTGTTCATGAGTTTGTATCCTTCAGGGCAGAAGAATAGGGAGAAGGACAACTTGCACATCAGTTCACGGCCACACAGAGAGATGCCACAGTTTGGTAGATACAAAAAAGAGTGATGAACAGTTTCATGGTGTGATTTTACTTCCAATGGAACAGTAAATGGTTTGCTTTCAGGTTTCCCCACACAGCCAGAGATGGACATTGATTCAGAGGACAGTGGAAACTTGTGTGTGATGCATGACACAGTTGCACCAGAGTCAACCATGAACTTGATCTCTCGTCCATTCACCTCGAGGACCACCATTGGCTCACTCCGCCAGTTGTGGAGTGAGTGGCTCTCTTGCTGTTGGCCCCGTCAATAAGAGCCTCCAGGTCCATCCTGGTACTGCGTGTACGAGTTTCCACGCATACTCATGTTTTGTTCTTGCGGGGGTGGGGGCTTTGGCATGTCATTGGGCGTCCACATCTGCTGCTGTCCGTTGTAGGATCCGGGAAATCGCGATTGGTTTTGTCGCTGCCCAAAAAATTGGTTCCGTGGTGGGCCATATCGCCCTATGTTGGCACAATCCCTTGACCGGTGTCCATATTGGTGGCATATCCAGCATTGATCTTGACGATTGCCTCTTTGTCCTTGAAATCCTCTCCCTCTACTCCTTCCTCTGGAGTTCCCCCTGTATCCTCTCTGAGCTGGTCTCTGTGTCAAAAGGAGCTTTACGACGTCCACCATCTGTTCAGCTTGCTCTTTTCCTTTTTGATTCTGGTCATTGTCCTCAACATTGACCTGTGATCCGTCCACTCCAACTTTCATCACATTTGCGGCCTTGTTTTTACTCTTTTGTGCTTCCACCTCTTCTTTAAGTTTCTTGTTTTGTAGCTTGATGTTAGACACCTCCACTTTTTGTGTTTCTTCTTTATTATTCTCTCTTTCATTTCGATAGAGGGTCACATAGTGGTTGCAGTTTTTATCAGTCTTCTTCGGTCAGTGTGTACAGTCCAACAACATGAGAAAGACTTTGTTGTACTGGTTTTGGCATTCCTTTGACCATTGTGTTGAACAGGATGAATGTACTTGTTGTTCCTGGTTGCACTGCTTCCCCAGTTGCATCATAGAATAAGGCCTTGGCTCTGCGCTTGTACTCAAAGTACTCTTCATCTTCTTTCATCTTCAGCGAAAGTAATTCTTCTGGAACGCATGTTTGAAACATTTCTCTCAGAATTGACAGCAGTGGTCCTTTCATGGTGGTAAAGGACAGGGTATGGTTGAATGGTCCAATGCGTTTTGTTAGCTCCGCCCGTACTTTCTTGGTAGTGGCTTCATCAGTATTTCTGGTGATTATAGAAGAGACGTCTCCCCAGCACAATATTTCACCAGCTGTGTGCGTCGTCAGTGCCCTCATAAATGCAGGTGCTCCTTTTGTCAGCTTTGGCAATTTCAGCATTAGTCCTTCAATGTCTTTCAATGCAAATGGCTGATACACTTGCTGGCGACCCGCAGCCTCTCTTAGTGGAAAGAGAGAGGTTGTTGCTCTTCCCGCTTCATCTTCTTCTAGCAGTGAGTGATTTGGGTCAAAAAATGGGTTGACATGCCCACTCACGAAGGCTCCCTCATGCTGTTGGTCTTCGACCAGGCCGGTAAACTCCCCTGCAACATAGTGGTCTCTTGTCTCTGGACGGAAGGGGTTGTGGCCTGTCCTCAGTCGGTTCTCTATGCCTCTTCTTATATGCATTTCACGACTGGTTTGGGTGTGCTTTGGTTCTTTGTCCATTAAACAAATGAGTTCTTCTTTTTTCTTTGTTCATGTTTTGCATTGTCTTGGTCTTTGACTTCCTCCATATTTCTTCTTCTTTTTTCCGCAGTTGAGGAATTCCCACTTCTTCATGTTCATCTTCTTCAGAGGTTTGGTTGTGAACACTTTGTGCTTGTTGACTGACCAGTGCTGTCAGTGTCTTGACTTGTTTCGCTAGTTCTTGCACATCTTCACGATCGCCTCTGGATGGAACCATAGAGAGGGTGCCACCCAACACTGTGTGTTCAACTGGTTCTGGGAAATCTTCTTGGGCTGTGGCTTTTGGGAGTTCCACTTGTGTGTATTCTGGTCTTGCAGATCTCTTGAAACGAGGGGGGGAACATGGAGTTGACGATGAATACTGGGTACTCAAGTCCTTTAGTGACCTGCTCAGTTGCTTGTAGCTGTGCCTCTCCTTGTGATATGCTTCCATGTCTTCAGGCTCGGAAGCCGGGTACAGAAGTTCATCATTTATCCGTGGAAGGGGCGTCTGGTTCTCCCTCATGAGCATTTTTCCTTTAATTCTTCTTCTCTGAGTAGCTTCAACATCACACTCCTCCTCCGTATCATCATGGAGGTCCTTGTACACGGTACCAGACCTGAGGCGTCCTGGGTCTGCAGAATGTGCCTCCTGAGTTTTCAGCGTCACCGACTTCTTTCTCTGCTTGTATGGTTGATCCTCTTGAGTGCCCTCCTTCAGGACAAGGATACGTGTCATTTTTCGTTCTTCACATTTTTCGGCAATCTTCTTCGCAATGTCATACAGCTCCAATGCAAAGTTCTTCAGCTCCTCATGCTTCCTGATCTTTGCTTCATCAGTCACGTAGCCTCTTCTGGTGAGTACTGGATGGGTGCGATGATGCAATACTTTGCCTTGGTGATATTGTGAAATGTTTTCCCATTGCTTTTTGGTCGGAGCCAGGGCATCTTCGCCACGAGAAATTAGTTTCTTCGCTGCATACTTTTTGAACAGCTTCTTCATCAGTAAAATCTTTCTTTGTTCTTCCTTTAATGGCTCTTCCTTGATGTGTATGTAATGTTCTGCCTCCCTCAAAAATGTGTCCATCTTCATGAAAGACATTGTTTTTTGCAAAAATCAAAATAAAATAACGTAAAATAAAATAAAATAAAATAAAGAGTGAAAATAAAAAGGATGCCAAAATAAACTCAACACCAAGGCAAAAGGTGGAGAAAAATAAAATAAATAATAATAAACAAAACAAATGAAAAGTTAAAAAATTTAATAAAAAATCCAAAATCCAGAACAAAAATAAAAAATAAAAATACAATGTAAATAAAATAAAATATGGTTTCCAAGTACACTGTTTTTGGGGACCAAAACTTAATTTAACGGGAAATGTTGATTCAAATTGTGACTGGAAAATCAAACAGACAAAAACCAAAATGTGTATTATTTGTAAAAAACAAAAAAAATGAAAAGTGATTTAAACTACTATATAAAATAAAATAAAATAGAATAGAGCCCAGCTAGACTGGATTTTGTAAGGGTATGGTCAACACAAAACGCAAACAAACTGACCGACGCCGGCACTGATATTATTCGCTTTTAAAACAAAACAAAACCATTATTCCCGTTATTTGATAAACCAAATGCTAATAAATGCTCCTTGTATTTGCATTTATTTATTTGAATGTGACAGTATTGAAACTGGAATTTATGCAAAATAAAGGTTATTAAGTGTCAAAGTAGAAAATACACTTCTTTTTATTCAATAATTATTTTTTATTTTTTTACACTGATCTCTGAAAATGTGGAAAATACAAATGCGCTTTGTGTAGAAAATGCACCCGCGGAAAAGAGCTGTTTTATTATGGAAGCCAAAACAAAACAAAATGACTAAAGATTCAACAGTTTTTGGGATTCAAGTCAAAAAGCAATTTAAGTTCTATATTCTACCCACTTCAACATTTAGATTAGCAATTATTGTTCAACTGTGTTTAAAAATAAAATGAAAATAGAACAAAAATGAAAGAATAAAAATAAAACTCTGATGCCGTACGGCAATGCAATTTTGGCCTGGACCGTACTTTCTCAAAACAAACCTAACCAGAAGATGCCAGAGTACTTTGAAATAAACTGTAGCGTTTACTTTTCTAACTCAATGCTTTGAATTCTAAAAACCATAAATGAATGCAGAAAAATAATTTGTAAAGCCTTGTATCTACATATAATAAAAAATAGCTGAAGTGCAGAAAGAGAAACAGCCGACAGAAAAATACCAACAGTTCGGGCACCGAATAATAGCAGAAATAACTTGATATTCTTTTTTTTTTTTTTTTAAACAGTTTGAATTATCGCTTACAAAAATATATTTTTGATACAGTGAGCCAAAAATGTAGCCAAATGCAAAGTGTATATTTCAAGAATTGCCAGATTACAAAAAATAAATTCTAAAATTTGGAGTTAAAAACAAGAAAAATAATATTAATAATAATAATAAAATGGAATATGTAAGTGAACACGTTTTTTTAGATGCACACAAACGAATAGAAACAGATTATTGTATTTTGAGAAGCGGCAGGTGTTTTGGAGCCGTTCCCGCACTCCCACGCGCTCACGGCTGGACTTTGATAAAACGCATGCAAGAATTCCCACAACCAAGCAAAAAGGGGAAAAATTTAAAGATTTAATGCATTGCTGTAATTTACCAATATTCCTTCAGACTAAAAAGTCAATATTCATGCCGCTTTTAACAAGGATGCCTTAATTATTTCAACTATGTGTTTTTGTAATGGGAGGACATAGGAATCACACAAACTCTTACAACCAATTTAAACGATATAACAGCAATGCAAAAGTAAAAGCAAGATCAGAGCGAGAAATTCGAAGAATATGGTGAAGCGTTCTTAGTTCTACAACTATGAAAAATAAACATAAGATAAAAATAAAAATGAACAAGCCAAATCTGTTGAGTACTTGCGTTAAAAGCTTTCTAAAACCCAAAATTTAAACTCTAATTTACACAAATTTAACGGGAGAAGATGAGAGAGAAGACAAACTACACATCTGCATGCAGTGTCTAATTTTAGACCCGAAACAGGTTGCCGTGTGGGAGCAAGAAAGCCGTCGGCAGGGCGGCGCGCAGTCACACACACTCCCAGAGGGCAATGAAAAAATACGTAACAGTAAGATTTGAAAACTTGTTTAGCTTCAAAAGGCTTTTCGTAAAAATGTTAGATACTATCTGAACCGAAACCAAAATACATAAACAAAAGTTTAGCTGGAAATAAAACTCTGCATCTTCTGGTGAGCTCTGTCCAGGCACAAAATCCAAAACTCCCTTTTTCTATATGCAGTTTTAAACTGTGATTACTGATATATAACAGATGTTATTGCTTCAACTTTTGTCACTCATTAAACTTGAAATTGGCCAATTTCAAGACTTTTGCAACAAAGGTCTCTGCACTCGTTTTTCCTCCCTTTTTATTTATTTTTTATTTTTACACCATGGTTTCTCTCAAAGGGACTTTAACCCTGAAGCTTCTTCTCAAAGGGACTTTAACCCCGTCACTTTTCTCAAAGGGACTTTAACCCCGAGACTTTCTCAAAGGGACTTTAACCCCGAGGCTTTCTCAAAGGGACTTTAACCCCGTCAGGCTTTCTCAAAGGGACTTTAACCCCGAGGCTTTCTCAAAGGGACTTTAACCCCGAGACTTTCTCAAAGGGACTTTAACCCCGAGGCTTTCTCAAAGGGACTTTAACCCCGTCAGGCTTTCTCAAAGGGACTTTAACCCCGAGGCTTTTCTCAAAGGGACTTTAACCCCGTGACTTTCTCAAAGGGACTTTAACCCCGAGACTTTCTCAAAGGGACTTTAACCCCGTCAGGTAGCGAACCTGTTTTTAATCTAATCTGATCTATAGATACATGACATTTGGCAGACCTCAAAACAGACCATAATTTAGTTCACTCAATTAGCAGACTTTGAATAAACAGGTGTCCGCTCTTACCTTTTGTCGAACAGGGCCCAGGTACCGTCAAAAGTCCACCAAATATCAGCTTTTCCACGTCCAACCAGGTCTCTAGATCATGAACCAGCGCTCACTAGTACCGGGAACTAGCTTCCATCGGCAGAGACCAATCACCCGTCAGAAATCCCTGGAATATGGACATGGAAAAACAAATTTAAACGCTTTGTCAGTCCAAAAAAGAGGACACAAAAAAATATAGTGAGAGAGCAAAAAAGCCCCGGAATTGTCACCTCTCCAGCTTGGTAGATAGCACCCAATTCCAGATGCTTTCAGCTCTCTCACGCTGAAAAAAAACTTTCTCACAACAGCCGAGGCAGAGTCGCATTCAGCACCGCATTCTCCACCACCTGATAAGAATCAGACTCATGCAAATCGGGATCTTTGTACAACAAAGCCTCCTGGCTGGTTTATTCACAAAATGGTCGTTAATTTCAGACAGAACAAAAGACACAGATACATTATATATGGAAATCTACGTCATCATAGAAAAGGCCAAACCTTCGGCACCAAATAGCCTAAACAACGAAAGTCTCTGTGGTCCTTGAGACCTCCACAAGGCCAGGTTATTAATACTATTTTGTCTTGCATTTGTCCACCTGTGCAGTACATAGGTCACTGTTTACCACAGGGCTTTGGGCAAAGTAGGGTTAAGTGTCTTGCCCAAGGACACAACGACAGCAGTCATCAGTGGGAGTCGTGAAGTAGGACTTATGGTGGGCTCGAACCCACGACCTTCAGGCCCAAAGGCCAATGCTCTACCAACTGAGCTACTGTCGCTCCTTCCATTTCAATATAATTGCTTGCACAGTGCTCCTTGAGATGTTTAAAGCTTGGGAAATCTTTTTGTATCCAAATCCGGCTTTAAACTTCTCCACAACAGTATCTCGGACCTGCCTGGTGTGTTCCTTTGTCTTCATGGTTCTCTCTGCGCTTTAAACAGAACCCTGAGACTATCAAAGAGCAGGTGCATTTATACGGAGACTTGATTACACACAGGTGCATTCTATTTATCATCATCAGTCATTTAGGACAACATTGGATCATTCAAAGATCCTCACTGAACTTCTGGACTGAGTTTGCTGCATGAAAGTAAAGGGGCCGAATAATATTGCATTTGTTAAAAAAGTTAAAATTATCCAATAAATGTTGTTCCACTTCACGATTGTGTCCCACTTGTTGTTGATTCATGACAAAAAATTAAAATTTTATATCTTTATGTTTGAAGCCTGAAATGTGGCGAAATGTTGAAAGGTTCAAGGGGGCCGAATACTTTCGCAAGGCACTGTATATAGTGTCCTATCAGTAGACTGCCTCCTAAAAGAAGCAGTGTTAGCACGGGCCCTCTCCCTGCTATCAGACCAATATCGGGTCCTTCGGCTCTGGCGATCGCCGCTGTGGCCCTGCAGGCGCCACCGCTGGCGACCGTCATCCGCCACACTCCCAGTCGAACTGTAGAGTATGTTTTGGTGAGTAGAATGTTGTAAACACTGTATAGCAACGACGTTTCGACCGTATAGGTCTTCCTCAGGCTGTGACTACAGAGTGAGTGAAGTGAATGAATGAGGTCAGAGCGTCTCCATATGACCTCGGCCCCGCCCGCCGCCTTTCTAACAAATCTCAAATTCAAAAAATAAAATACTTTAAATAATGTTGTTTTTAACTTGTAAAATCATGAACTTTGTTGTTTTTAACATATTATGAACTTACAATATTTTTGTAGAAGGTTTTTGAGGTATTTATTATTTGTTTTTTTATATACTTTTTTTTATTATTTTTTCAGTGCAACACCTGTGCTGCAGGTTTTTATTCCCCTTTTGTGATTCCACCCTCAAAAACAACTGATTCACGGTGTGACCTGCACTGTTCACTTCCTGGTTTACTACAGAGGCGTCTTACAGGTAAGTGTGGTCCAGGTTAGGGTTATGGTTGGTCAGGGGTCACTGGTTTAGATTAGGGTTAAAGATCAACTAAACACCAGTGCCCAGCCTGACCCCAAATGAACATGAAAATTCTCTCCAAAATGGGCGTTGCCCGGAGGACCAAGGGACAAGAAGGGGGGCTTAGTGTTGGGCGTGGCCTGGGCTTTGATTGACGGCTCTCTTGTAACTGTGGAGAGTGACAGTGACAGCAGCTTCGCAACCGAGCGCTCTTTTGAGGTGGAGGACTTTTCTCCACCTTCATCACCAGAGGTGGAAGTGGAAGTGGCTCGCTCATTATCCGAGGCCACCGGTGCGGCTAGCACTGACGAGCCTCCCAAGGCGTCAGTGCAGAATGGGTCCCGTTACTGAATGGTACATTGGTGTTAGCATTATTGCTAATATTTATATTTGATGTAGAACAAAAGAGATGAATATTGTGGTTAGGGATACACAGACATAATAAACCATGACTCTGCATCAACAGGTGTTTGTGTGGCAACTGCACATCTCTAGAAGAGAACGTGTGCTGTAGGGAGACACCAAAGGTACAATAGAATAAATTAAATAAGACATAATTATACAAGTCAGATTTTCCTCATTAAGTTCCATATTTGTGGGAGGTAATGCACAGATGTCAGCAGGTGGGTGTAAACACCTGCATTACGGAGCAATGTGCTGCAGGCGGTGTATGGCACTATGGAGGACCAAAAATGACTAAAGTATAAATAAATAAATAAATAAATAAATACAGGAGTATATTAATAAATACATTCATTTTGGACAATAAAAACTAAATATTTACATTGATATGCTAAATATTACTCTGAAATCAAATAAATATACTTTTATTTAGGTTATTTATCAAAATCTACATTTTTTCCTTTATTTATTTATCCATTTATTGCATATATTTATTTATGTATTTCTACATTTCTTCATTTATTTATTTATGTATTTCTGTGTCGCTGCATTTCTTCATTTATTTATTTATGTATTTCTACATTTCTTCATTTATTTATTTATGTATTTGTGTCGCTACATTTCTTCATTTATGTATTTCTACATTTCTTCATGTATTTATGTATGTATTTCTGTGTCGCTACATTTCTTCATTTATTTATTTATGTATTTCTACATTTCTTCATTTATTTATTTATGTATTTCTGTGTTGCCGTATGCTAATTAGGTGGGCGGTGCTGAACTCAATCTAGAACAGGATTGGTTAGGATTGCGTGAACTCTGGTCTCGATCATTACTGCCTCACATTACGGTACTCTGCTAGCTAGCTAGAGATCCTCTGTGCACTTTTGTGTGGTATGATGGCAGTTTCGAATGTAAGTTTTTTAGGAGCCATTGCTCATCAATTAAGAGCATTAGCAAATGATGTTAATGATGTTGAGCATAATGCACCTGAGGACTATCTACTCTTTCGGCTGGAAAGACTATTAAATGTTTTAGTTCATCACAGTGCTGACCCAGAGGTAGACTTTGATGCAACTGTGCTGGACGCTCTTCAACAAGCAGCAGCTTCACATCCTCTCACAAACCGAGAAGGCTAAAGCTTAGCGTACATCAGACTGGCAACTGATTATATCCGTCGCATATGAGTTGCTGCCCCGCACACATCGACAATCTGACGAAAACGGGCAACTCCCAGTATCAGACCGGTCTCGGGAATAACAGCGCGTACATCGACAGCAACTGGCCTCAACTACAGTGTGTTTTCTGACAAACTGTTGCGGGCGCGCAATACACGCAATACACACACTTTGTCGGAGCGGCGCATGGAGCGCGCACATCGGGTCATATCTCCGAAACTGAGGACAACTAGTTGCCGAAAAGTAGAACACGGGCAACTGACTGAAACTGGAGACCGACTGTTCATCTCCAGTTGTAAGAGCGCGCACATCGACCGATTTCAACTGATCATCTCCCACCATCTCCTCTCAGTTGCCAAAAGCCGCCTTGCAACTTGTCTCCAGTTTCTCTGTTGATGTACGCTAGGCTTAACTTTGCTTCTGTCTGGTTGCCCTGGCTGACCTACTGCCCACCAATCCTGTTCTAGATTGAGTTCAGCACCGCCCGCCTAATTAGCATACGGCAACACAGAAATACATAAATAAATAAATGAAGAAATGTAGAAATACATAAATAAATAAATGAAGAAATGTAGAAATACATAAATAAATAAATGAAGAAATGTAGCGACACAGAAATACATAAATAAATAAATGAAGAAATGTAGAAATACATAAATAAATAAATGAAGAAATGTAGAAATAGATAAATAAATATATGCAATAAATGGATATATAAATAAAGGAAAAAATTTAGATTTTGATGATTAACCTAAATAAAAGTATATTTATTTGATTTCATAGTAATATTTAACACATCAATGTAAATATTTAGTTTTTATGGTCCAAAATGAATGTATTTATTAATATATTCCTGTATTTATTTATTTATTTATTTATTTATACTTTAGTCATTTTTGGTCCTCCATATGGCACGTACAGCTCCTCGGTGACATGCCAGAGACGATGGTTAGTTTTTGCAGGATAATTGATTAACAATTAGGTGGTTGACGACCCTTACATCTCTTCTTTCAGTAATTACCGGCACCTTGCGTTCCGGAATGTGGTCAGGTGGTGTTGGGGTTACCTAGGCCAGAACATCAGAGTCGTGATCCCGTCCTGTGACGCGTATCAGGCTGGAGTTCCCTGATGTGGCTTACACGGGGTTCCTCCCTGTCCTGATTTTCATGGCCAATAAACATCAATATAAACACAAATGCCATCTGAACATTTTTATTGCTTGTCTTAATGTTTTTCCTTCAGATCTTATAACGTGCATATTTGTACAATAAGCATCCAAATGCAGATTGGTGCACAGGAGGAAAAAATATATTAACAAATATACAATATACTTTGTCATATTTATATACACATTGAGCATTTAAACCACGATTGTACAGTATCTAAATGCAAACTTAGATAATTGAACAGTTTTTGGTTGTTGAGTGTGGGACATTCTGGAGCCACTGACATTTATCTCACAACACAGCAGTTGATAATAAAACAAATACAGATGGATAATGGACTGAGCATGTTCAGGCGCTGCCACAGCAGAAGCGTGAACGCCACACCCCCTGGACCCAGAGTCATCACAGCTCAAGGCCTGTAGGGTTATATGGTAATGAGGAAGTGTTGGTCTTGTACAGAGATCATGGACCCAGTGACTGATTGTGTCTGAAATTATATTGATTATTATTTTTTAGATACGACTTGTGAAAGTAATGCTGTTTATAGGAAATACCCACTAGACCCTGTGACATAATCATATTTCAGAACCTGAAAGCAACCAATTCCCAAAAAATTCCCAAAAAAACACTTTACCCCTTCATTACTGGTGCAGAGTAGAGCTGGTCATCTTGTGATTGGAGAATTGGCGGCTCAAATCACGCAGGTGCACACTGTCCTTGGGCAAGACACTTCACCCTCTTTGCCTCCAGTGTCTGCATTCACTGGTGGATGGATTGGTGACTGGTTCCTTGATGTGAAGTACTTTGAGCTCCTAAAGAAAGTAGAAAAGGTGCTGTATACATGTGACAATTTGCATTCACAATGTATTTAGTGTGAAATACAACCATTAAATGTATTACTAAACTTGATCAACACAACATTATCATCACAGTTGAGGTGGGCTCTCGTGGCGGTACCTGAGACTGAGGTCCACCCCGTCTCACCCACACCTCTAATTCATTGTTAGATACAATTTTGTTTGTTTGTTGCTTTTTAATGTGTAGGCTGTGTGTTTCAGTGGCGACGTTTGGACAGAGGTCTGTCTTCTTCAGGCCTCACACAGACTGCTGTGAGATGTGAGTGGAGTTCCTTTTATTAGGCTGGACCCGCCCCTTTGGCGGACTCCGCCTATGATTGACAGCTGGTATGTAAATAGTGTAATCATGGGGCTTCTGTATGTTTAATTCGTTTTTAAGGTTTCAGATTTAGTTTGGATTTTTTATTGGAATGGTTCGGTTTAGGCTTTTATGTTGGATAAAAGCCTAAACCTAGACCCATTCTACCATCAAAGTCCAACATGCTCTGGTTGGGCCCTGCTACCTAGAACTAAGTTACTGAGACACATTTAGCATTTAGCCCCAATGTATATATAGAAGATGACAAGATATTTAGCTAACCCTGACGCTGTTACAGCCCCGATCATTGACTGTAACAATAAGAAATGGGGACGACACAACAAGCTGGTTTTATTGTAAATTCAGGCTTTTTATTGATGAATAATAATCACACTCTCGTTGCTCTGGGCCTGAAATGCACCACGGCATCTGTCAAAGATGTTCCTTGTCTTTGGTTTTCCCATGCACGAACAATCTTATTCTGTATAATAAGAAGTTGAAAAAAGAAAAGAGGTCAACTTTACCTTGTGTTACAAAATCTCAACCTTAGTTCAAATAAAGTATAGAAACAAACAAAATGTGGGGACGTGTTTTTGCATCAACCATTAAAGGTGCACATGATAAAAAAGGAAACTAGCTGTTTAAATGATCCAATATCACACTATGTTTTACTTTCAGGACCCAATATCTCCACACAAAGTCCTCTGGAGCTGCCTAATATCCCGGTCAGCACTAGATCATGAACGGAATCGGGACGGAAGTGGAAGTAACAATCCATTAAAACCAACTACCTAAACTTAACCAGCCACTACCATAGAATAAATCCAACCCACCCTTAACCCTAACCTTAACATCTTACTCAGACCACCTTAACCCTAACCTTAACCATCTTACTCAGACCACCTTAACCCTAACCTTAACCATCTTACTCAGACCACCTTAACCCTAACCTTAACCATCTTACTCAGACCACCTTAACCCTAACCTTAACCATCTTACTCAGACCACCTTAACCCTAACCTTAACCTTCTTACTCAGACACCTAAAAGTTAACCAGTCACCATTTAAGGTGACT
This sequence comes from Knipowitschia caucasica, assembly GCA_964034765.1. NCBI lineage: Eukaryota > Metazoa > Chordata > Actinopteri > Gobiiformes > Gobiidae > Knipowitschia > Knipowitschia caucasica. The sequence continues at coordinate 34,630,666 of OZ035829.1, read as the reverse complement.
CTGAGATGACTGCTGTTGTGATTTAGGGCTATACAAGAATACGTTGTTGTTGTTAAGGACTTATTTCCATCCAACCCGCCTAACCTTAACCCTTCTACTCAACAGACTAATGGTGCATTCAGACCGCAAACTCTCAAACGCTGAAGCCCCGCTCACCAGACGCACATTCTCTAGTTTTCAGACGCAGGGGTCTTCACACCAGAACGTCCTGACGCGAGCCGGAAGTGCCGGAAGTAGCCGGCCGGCTCTAATGCTAACAGAGCTATGCTAGCGGCTTCTTGTGTACAGATCTTCTCCAATATGCAGCTTTGCAGCACAGACATTCCACGGACTTTATATAACAGCAGTATGTGTTCACGGAGGTGACTTTATATAACAGCAGTATGTGTTCACGGAGGTGACTTTATATAACAGCAGTATGTGTTCACGGAGGTGACTTTATATAACAGCAGTATGTGTTCACGGAGGTGACTTTATATAACAGCAGTATGTGTTCACGGAGGTGACTTTATATAACAGTAGTGTGTGTTCACGGAGGAGGTGACTTTATATAACAGCAGTATGTGTTCACGGAGGTGGCTTTATATAACAGCAGTATGTGTTCACGGAGGTGCGCCATACGTTTTTGTAATATTAAACAGTATTTCCACATCGGCGAACACACTCGAAGCAGTTGCATAAGGTCATGGGAGCATGACAACGCATATATTCACAAGCACAGAGTCCCCCATTGTCAACACTGGTTTATTCCTGGTTTAGTCCTGGTTTAGTCCTGGTGTAGCTCCTGTTTTGGCTGTTTACAGTATGAAAGTGGTCACGGGGTCACCTGGGGCCTGCCTGGAGCCTGCCTGGAGCCTGTCTGGGGCCTGCCTGGAGCCTGTCTGGAGCCTGTCTGGGGCCTGCCTGGAGCCTGTCTGGGGCCTGCTGGGGCCTGCCTGGGGCCTGTCTGGGGCCTGCCTGGGGCCTGCCTGGGGCCTGCCTGGAGCCTGTCTGGGGCCTGCCTGGGGCCTGCCTGGGGCCTGTCTGGGGCCTGTCTGGGGCCTGCCTGGAGCCGGCCTGGCAGACTGTACAGTCTACCATAGAACTTTTCGTGACACAAAACAATGAGAAATATTTTAGCCTGTCTTTTTATAAGCTTGTTCTTTGCACTCATCATGTTATAATTAATTACAAAAACTACCTCTAAGAGTGTGTTAATCCTACAAAATATAATCTTTCATTTGGCCCTCGGTGTTTATATAGAAACACTGAGGGCCAAATGATAGATTAGGCTCTCAGCTTTGATGTGCAAAAAACAGCTTGTTTTTACCATTTACCGTTTTTTGAGTAATCATTGAATATAATACACAGTTTAATCCAAAACATTGCCATCGCTCGGGTTCGGTCGTCACGGCCGACCACTGTTCATACGATATAAAGTTATCTGTTAATGAAGAACGTGGCAAGTTTTGTATCAGACGAAAAGTGACACCAACTCATTGCTGCAGGAGCTGTTGTGCCTGTACAAGTCGACCGCTTGTGTCAAATCAGTCGGCCCTTGGGGGCCCCCTGCTGGTTTGAAACTAAACTAGTTCATTTATAAAGTCAATTTTTCATCACAATTGTTAAAGTCAACAGTGTGCCTCCAGTCTGTGTAGAGACCTCCCCTGAGGAAGACAAAAGAGATGTCAAAACGTCGCGCACAGGAATATTCTACACACTATCTCTATTTAAAGAGCAATTTTTCAAACCCTCAGACGCAAGAAGGTCGCCACTGGCGGGCTAGTGCCCGGGGATCTTAGCCTTGGTCCAGAGTTAGGGAGAGGGCCCGTGCATTACTGTGTCCCTTGGGTCATAATTCTATAGCCTCACCCGGTCTCTGGACCACACACTATATATGTACAAGCTAGAATGCTAACCTACCGTAGCTCATAGCCCTAACCTTAACCACAGAGCGGAACAGCCCTAAACTTAACCAGTCACAGGAAAATCTAAATTGAAACTAAATCAGTTTTTATTAAAATTTTATACACTCAACAAGAGTGGGGGGGGGGGGGGGGGCGGATAGCCTGGTTGTACCACACCATAGTACCAAGTTAACAGGTGGGAGGGGTTAACTCCTTTTGCAGATTGAAACAATTGGATCTGAGTTTACCGTGACATATGTAGTGGGCTCGAGTGAGTTTTTAGCATTTAGCCTAGCTTTAGCCATCTCCTTTGCTGCTAACGGAGCCCGTGGGGAGTAGCGCCGCATTTTTGTCCAGCGATTACATTTGCTAAACATTCCTCTTGCTCCGACTTCAATTTCTTGATAGAACCAGACCAGAATACTTTACTATCACATTTTTTGCCACTGCCAAACTACAACCTGCCCGTTCGACGCAAACTCCTGACATCACCCACAACTAACTACAACACCCACCTCCCGCGCTCTCTGATTTGTCGGTCGAAATTCAACCGATTGTAATCGCTAACCCAGGGACCAGACCCAGACGTTACATGCAGGAAATGATGATTGACCAGAGTGTACGGATGGATAAGGCCAGGCTAGGGGGCAGAGCCTGTGCCTATAAAGAGAACACCATACAGAGGGCCTCCAGTCAGTTTGCAGAACTCGCCTGAAGAAGACACAAGAAGCTGTCGAAACGTAGCGCATATATATATTCTTGAACCCCCTGGACACAGGATGTGCCGGGGACCTCCGCTCAGTCCAGAGTCAAGGAGAGGGCCCCTTCGGGGGGCAGTCGCTTTTTATGCATCTTGGAATAAAAGTAAATGACAAAGACAATTTTCACACATTTATTTAACTGGTTTTGTATCATGTGATTCTGCAGAGCAGATTCACTCACATTCACAATGAACAAATGAAAAACATCGTGTGACATCATTACAGAACTCTGTTTTACAAAACTGAAACAACATGATCTATTCTAGCGTGAACACATTAACTACAGAAACTACATCGCCGTCACATCCGGTTATGGCTCACTGTGCTGTCGCCTCATTCCCCCCAGCCTTAACCCTAGGCCCTAGGGCTAGGGTTGTGTCTCAGAGTTAGGGTTAAGTGTCAGGGTTAGGGTTCAGTGTCAGAGTTAGGTTTCAGGGTTAGGGTTAGGGTTCAGTGTCAGAGTTAGGGTTCAGTGTCAGGGTTAGGGTTAGGGTTAAGGGTTAGGGTTCTGTGTCAGGGTTAAGTGTCAGGGTTAGGGTTAAGTGTCAGAGTTAGGGTTAAGTGTCAGAGTTAGGGTTCAGTGTCAGAGTTAGGGTTCAGTGTCAGAGTTAGGGTTCAGTGTCAGGGTTAGGGTTCAGTGTCAGAGTTAGGGTTCAGTGTCAGGGTTAGGGTTAAGTGTCAGAGTTAGGGTTAGGGTTAAGGGTTAGGGTTCAGTGTCAGGGTTAGGGTGAAGTGTCAGAGTTAGGGTTAAGTGTCAGGGTTAGGGTTAAGTGTCAGAGTTAGGGTTAAGGTTAAGGGTTAGGGTTCTGTGTCAGGGTTAAGTGTCAGGGTTAGGGTTAAGTGTCAGAGTTAGGGTTAAGTGTCAGAGTTAGGGTTCAGTGTCAGAGTTAGGGTTCAGTGTCAGAGTTAGGGTTCAGTGTCAGGGTTAGGGTTCAGTGTCAGAGTTAGGGTTCAGTGTCAGGGTTAGGGTTAAGTGTCAGAGTTAGGGTTAGGGTTAAGGGTTAGGGTTCAGTGTCAGGGTTAAGTGTCAGGGTTAGGGTTAAGTGTCAGAGTTAGGGTTAAGTGTCAGGGTTAGGGTTCAGTGTCAGAGTTAGGTTTCAGGGTTAGGGTTAGGGTTCAGTGTCAGAGTTAGGGTTAAGTGTCAGGGTTAGGGTTAAGTGTCAGGGTTAGGGTTAAGTGTCAGGGTTAGGGTTCAGTGTCAGAGTTAGGGTTCAGTGTCAGAGTTAGGGTTAAGTGTCAGGGTTAGGGTTAAGTGTCAGGGTTAGGGTTAAGTGTCAGAGTTAGGGTTAAGTGTCAGGGTTAGGGTTAAGTGTCAGAGTTAGGGTTAAGTGTCAGAGTTAACTGTGCTTAGTGTACATCTATCAAGTCCACAGCATCACTTCACCTAAGGCCAAAAGGAAACATGAAAGAAGCCGTTATCGACTAATGGAAAAGACTAACCCTAACTCCCTCACCCTCTAACCCTTTAACCCTCAACCCTAATCCTCACCCTCTAACCCTCACCCTGACATTTTCTAACATTGAAATCCTGATCCTAAGACCTCAGCATCTGGTGTTTATGCAGAATAATGACCATGTTCATATGATCAGCAGGGTCAGGGTCAAAGGTTAAGGTCAAAGGGTCAGGGTGAAAGGGTTAGGGTCAAAGGTTAAGGTCAAAGGGTTATACAAATGGACCTTCGGTTATTGAGAATTAAAGACATTTTAGTTTGTAGCTTTGAAGCTCGGTACCGTTTTCATAATGAACACATTTGGGTTTATTTACCAAAAGCTTTTTTTCTCAACCTCAGTCCTGGATCTACAGCCTCAGTCCTGGATCTACAGCCTCAGTCCTGGATCTACAGCCTCAGTCCTGGGTCTACAGCCTCACTCCTGGGTGGATGTGTTTGTCTTTATGGACTAGTAGCTGTTTTCATGATTTGATTTTCTAATCTGCTGATTTTGTGGTAAACAAAAATAAATGTGTTTTGATTGGATTGGTTTGAAAGTTAGGTCCCCCAGCTTTAACAGAGCACATTTGTAATGCCTTACTTCTGCTCAATGCACTACAATAACATATTTGTTACTCGTTAAAGTGAATCAAAGAAACTGTTTCATTCGTGAATATTTGGTTTGACTTAAAACCGTTAGAATGTACAGTTTCAGAGGTTTCATGCACGTCGTTATTAGCACTTTATTAAAACAAGCAGGTGCCGAGGGACTGTGTCGGTCTGGAACCCTAATGGTAAATACTTCCTGGTATTTGTTATATAGACATTTATATTTACATTATAAGACACATTTTAACAGAATAAATTTGTGCAACAGGGATTTGGGACATGAGGCATTTCTCATGTTTCTATGGCACATGTAGAGATGAGACGGAGACGAGAGTGAGAAGCAGTGTCCCTCCTGGTTAGGGTTAGCCACACATGGTTAGGGTTAGCCCCACATGGTTAGGGTTAGCCCTGACCCTGACACATGGTTAGGGTTAGCCCTGACACATGGTTAGGGTTAGTCCTGACCCCGGCACATGGTTAGGGTTAGCCCTGACACATGGTTAGGGTTAGTCCTGACCCCGGCACATGGTTAGGGTTAGCCCTGACCCCGGCACATGGTTAGGGTTAGCTCTGACACATGGTTAGGGTTAGTCCTGACCCCGGCACATGGTTAGGGTTTGCCCTGACCCTGGCACATTGACCCTGGCACATGGTTAGGGTTAGCCCTGACCCTGGCACATGGTTAGGGTTAGTCCTGACCCTGACACATGGTTAGGGTTAGTCCTGACCCCGGCACATGGTTAGGGTTAGCCCTGACCCCGGCACATGGTTAGGGTTAGTCCTGACCCTGACACATGGTTAGGGTTAGCCCTGACACATGGTTAGGGTTAGTCCTGACCCTGACACATGGTTAGGGTTAGCCCTTACACATGGTTAGGGTTAGTCCTGACCCTGACCCCGGCACATGGTTAGGGTTAGTCCTGACCCCGGCACATGGTTAGGGTTTGCCCTGACCCTGGCACATTGACCCTGGCACATGGTTAGGGTTAGCCCTGACCCTGGCACATGGTTAGGGTTAGTCCTGACCCTGACACATGGTTAGGGTTAGTCCTGACCCCGACACATGGTTAGGGTTAGCCCTGACCCTGACACATGGTTAGGGTTAGCCCTGACACATGGTTAGGGTTAGCCCTTACACATAGTTAGGGTTAGTCCTGACCCTGACACATGGTTAAGGTTAGCCCTGACACATGGTTAGGGTTAGCCCTGACCCCGGCACATGGTTAGGGTTAGTCCTGACCCCGACACATGGTTAGGGTTAGTCCTGACCCTGACACATGGTTAGGGTTAGTCCTGACCCTGACACATGGTTAGGGTTAGCCCTGACCCTGGTACATGGTGAGTCTATGGCTCTATCCTAAAGTGGCAGTTTGGCATAGAAGTGATTTTACCAGCACACTCTTGGCAGTAGTTCCACAGTAATTATAACATTATCTGCTATAATCACAAAATCACTTACAAATAACTCACAGTAAAGAGACATATTATGTAAAGAGACTGTTAAACTTCAGGGTTAGTACCTTCGAAAACATGCTTGGCTTTTGCATAAAGACAACACAAAAATATGTATTAAAAGAAGGGATTCCCAGTGAAACGTGAAAATTCAGTTATTTAATAGTTCCTCCCCTCGTCTCGAACCCAATGAATCTAACTCTATGTGGATCTAACTCTATGTTAGAGTTACCTGTGGAGAGGTGGTTTCTAAGAATACTTTAACATAATATGTCTCCTTTAAAATCTTTTAGACGGATTAGAAAAACAAGACACTTTGCACACATCATCAAAACCACTGAGAGAACAACAAAAGACTATAAACAACTCCAGTTTGTCGCTAATAACACAATCATTCAAGTTTACCACTGAAGCCAAGTGTTTCAATGCTAGTCCTTGGATGTGACAGAGAGTACACAGGTACAGAGTACAGGTACAGAGTATACAGCACAGAGCAAAAGTTTGGACACCCTCTCTCCTTCACTGAGTTCTTTTCATGACTATTGCTGTAGACCCACACCAGGCTGTGTAAGGGACCATCTGGACCTGAACCCAGTCCAGATGGTTTTGGACCTGAACCCAGTCCAGATGGTTTTGGACCTGAACCCAGTCCAGATGGTTTTGGACCTGGACCACAGAGTGAAGAGGCCAACAAGTGCTAAGCATCATGGGAACTCCTTCCAGACAGTTGAAGACCATTTCAGGTCCTCTTGAAGCGCACCCAGAGAATGCCAAGAGTGAAGCAGTATCAGAGCAAAAGGAGCTACTTTGAAGAACCAGAATATAACACATGGTTTCACTTGGTTCATACTTTTTTATTACGTACATAGTTCACATGAGTTCATTCATAGGTTTGAGGCCTTCAGTGTCAATCTACAATTTTCATAATCATGAAAATAAAAACTCTTTGAATGAGAAAGTGTGTCCAAACTTTTGCTCTGTACTGCAGGTACAGGTACAGAGCTGATGAACCCAGAGGGAACCTGAAATACTGAGCTCCAGCTGCCAGAGAATACACACTCAGTAACCAACAGGGTTCTAACCCCATAACCCTCAGAGGGCCCTAACCCTAACCCACAGTTACACCAAGCGCCCCCAAACACCCAAATGCTCACACGCAGCTGAGCAGCTCTATTTCTTATGGCTCACTGTGGCGTATCTTGTTAGGGTTAGGGCCCTCTGAGGGTTAGGATTAGGGCCCTCTGAGGGTTAGGGTTAGGGCCCTCTGAGGGTTAGGGTTAGGGCCCCCTGAGGTTAGGGTTAGGGCCCTCTGAGGGTTAGGATTAGGGCCCTCTGAGGGTTAGGGTTAGGGCCCTCTCAGGTTAGGGTTACGGCCCTCTGAGGGTTAGGATTAGGGCCCTCTGAGGGTTAGGGTTAGGGCCCCTTGAGGTTAGGGTTGGGGCCCTCTGAGGGTTAGGATTAGGGCCCTCTGAGGGTTAGGGTTAGGGCCCTCTGAGGGTTAAGGTTTACCCAAGTTGCATTCACAGATTTTGAAAAGAACTACAATGGTCTGAGTCTGTAAGTTGTGAAGCTGGAGCGCGGTGTGAACAGGCCGCTGGCGAAGACTGTGATGCTCAACTTGTCCACTAGGGGCAATGTTGGAGACATTCACGAGGACAGACATTTGTGCTTCCAACGTGCAGCCGGGACAGGACACATAGGTAGTAAAGGGAACACTCAGATTGTGCTGTCATTGAAGAGTCAAACTAAACTGGAAGGTTCTAAGGGGGGGGGGGGGGGGGGGGGGGGGTTAGGGGGGCGGGGTCAAAAATGCTTCAAGTCTGAGGTCATTTTTGAATGTAGGTCACTTGCGTCACTGCTTCATTCAGCTCAAATGAAGGATGAGTGGTTATTGCATGGTGACATGGAGTGTCCATATGTGTAGGACCAGGGGCGTCATTACTTGAGAACCTGGCCCCTGGTCTCTGGGAGCTTGAGGGCCAGGAAGCTGCCTACAGCCAATGCCCCAGAGGCAAACATTATAGGCACCGCTTTAGTGATGCCCACGAACGATGTGAAGATACTGATCCCAAGGACCGCAGCCAGTTTACACAGAGCATTCAGGAAACCGAACGCAGTGGTTCTGGAACAGAAGAGCAGATTATCAGGGGGAGGTGAGGGTCTGGTGGAGGTGAGGGTCTGGTGGAGGTGAGGGTCTGGTGGAGGTGAGGGTCTAGTGGAGGTGAGGGTCTAGTGGAGGTGAGGGTCTAGTGGAGGTAAGGGTCTGGTGGAGGTGAGGGTCTGGTGGAGGTGAGGGTCTGGTGGAGGTGAGGGTCTAGTGGAGGTGAGGGTCTAGTGGAGGTGAGGGTCTAGTGGAGGTGAGGGTCTAGTGGAGGTGAGGGTCTAGTGGAGGTAAGGGTCTAGTGGAGGTAAGGGTCTGGTGGAGGTGAGGGTCTGGTGGAGGTGAGGGTCTAGTGGAGGTGAGGGTCTAGTGGAGGTGAGGGTCTGGTGGAGGTGAGGGTCTGGTGGAGGTAAGGGTCTGGTGGAGGTGAGGTATCCATGGCAACCTACTCAGTGTATTCATCTTTATCTCTAAGTTCTGTCTCATATTTAGTGAAACTGGTAAATACACTTCTACATTGCCTACATTACATTTATAACATTATGTAATTAGTTATTTAATCAATAACATGTGATTACCCACTAAACATCCGACGTCCACTCAACCTCCAGATCACGTCAATATCGCGTCGGTCGGTCGTGACCTTTTATTTACGTCCAAACGACGTCTGTGCGAAGTGCGCATCTGGACGTAAAACAATGACCTCCCATATACGTGGATATGACGTCCAATCCCGACCTCCCCTAGACGTGGAAAACAGGTCATCGGCCGTCCGACGCAGTACGTCTTGATCTAACAATACAATATATAGGCTGTGAAGTAACCTAAATGTACCTAACGGTAGTGTAGTGGTTAAGCAAATGTGTGCAGCCTTGGTTACGTGAGTTTGAGCCCACGTGTGTGTATCATTATCTTTACATATTTGTTTCAATTTTTAGCGAACAATTTTTTTCTGTTTGGTTAAAGACTAATAAACACTCAACATAGGATTACGTAGTGGCTAATAATAAAACTTGTGAATGTAGGCATTTGTTGTGCTAACAATCTCAAGTTTGCAAATAAGGGGTGAGCACTTGAGATTTTATGCAAATGCATGGGTTCACAAGTTTTATTATTAGCCACTACATAATCTTATGTTGAGTGTTTATTCGTTTTTAACCAAACAGAGAAAAATTGTTCGCTAAAAAGTGAAAAGTCAAAAATTTTCCGAACAGGGATTTGAACCCGCGTCATTGCGACTGAAGTCTCATTACGCAACCGCTACACCACCGCCAGGCATTTTTTCTGACTACTGTGAAAAAATAATAGATAACACCCTAAACAACCGACGCACACTTATGCGAGGTTACAGCCTGACACGTGAGTCGGTCGAGGACCTGTTTTCCACGTCTAAACGACGTAAGGTGTGCATCTGGACGTAAAGCAATGCCTTCCCAGACGTTGATATGACATTGAATCTGTACCTCTGTCGCTGCCCTGCTTTATTTACTTGGAATCACCCTCTCTACTAAGTACACAGTCTGCACAGTTTTTAGATATAGATGTATCATTTCCACATTGAAAAGAGTTGGAGACAGAAAGTAAGTTGTTTTCTCACGTATACGTGGATTTTGTTAAAGTGATAGTCTGTAACTCTAAATGAATTACAAATTTTAGGAAATGTGTTAAATTGACCTCCTGGCCTTAAATGTTGATATAAAATAAGTCAATCCATCCATCCATCCATTTTCTACCCTTTAATCCATTTCTGGGTCAGGGGGGTGGCAGTCAGAGATGCCACCCAAGTCTCATAGCACCAGCCCCTCATTAATTCTAATATTACGGGCAAGTCCCGCCTTCCCTGCTCTTAGCTATAGTTCAGAATCCACGGTGCCGTCGAGGTTAACCAATCGAGTCATGCCAAGGGCTGTCAATCATCGGCGCTGATGCTCGCAGCTGCGCGCATGCTCAGTTGTTTGTTTTTGCGGAGCCTCTATTAGGCTCTGGAACTACATGAAAACTGAACAAAAAATTCTGAACATCCGTGCTGAGGTACTTATGTATATACTGAACCTATATCCATAATCAGATCCTCTGCAGATGTGTCCTATAATGTGCAATTCATGATAATAGCACTTCCTGGTTTGCTGCGATCGCTTTTTTGTGTGCATAAAAACATTTTTTTTTTCATTAAAACGTTCACAAATAATTCTGAAAACCTCCGTGCATGTGTATTAATAATGTATATGTATAATGTGTTCTCTGATTAACATTTCAAAGTGTTACGGAAACGTAGGTGTAGACCAATCAGAAAGGAAGGGGGAGGAGCTTGCGTCGTTTTTTTCAAATCAAGTACCTCTCTGTCTCTCTTTCTGACTAACTCCAGAAAATCACTTTAAGTATATTTTGTATATTATCTGTATTTTTAATTGCCAGTGCATGAATCTATAATAATAACGACTGGCACTGCTCAGCTGAAAGGGAGACACCTTTTTTTAGTTTTTAAGTAAAGTTTAAAATATGATATTGTTTTTCATATTTCAAACTATTTTTAACACATTAGAATTCTTAGGTTAGACTGTCCAACAAACTATGTGTTAAAAAAGGTTAAGATTCTTGAGTTTTAAAATAATAATTCAATTCTAAAATGTAAAGTTACTGTATATTTCACAATGGTTTATAAACTGCAAAAAGACAACAGTACTTAGTAAACTAAGTTTAAAAACAGGGAGATCAGCTTTAATATTTGGGACACCCATCATTTAGACACCTGTGATGTCATCAGTTGGAGTTGAGATCAGGTGTGGGACCATGTGGGACCATGTGGGACCATAGGAGCACACAGATGTTACCTGCTGCAGAAAGAGAGTTTAATGTTCATGTATTGCTTTGTTTAATAAATGGATTTAATGTCTTCAATGTCAGAGACTTTCACTTCTTCTCACTGTGGCTGTTTAACTCATTGACTGCCATTGACGCATTTCTCTTCCCACTTTTCGACTGGGGGATTACAGAAGAACTAAACTAGCTAGAAGCAAACCTATTTTTGCTGATGAAAGTAGACAGTCCAGTCTTTCAGAATCTGGTTTCATATTTCACCTAGCAACAGCACACAATATTCTGTGGGTCTTGAAAGTCAGTGAACTCATCAAAAACGGCTGGCAAATGAGCCACTACAGTTGTTATTTTTGTTATTGTTAGCTGCAAATATTAAATATCCATTCATCTGCTGGTAGCGCGCTAACTAGCGCTTGCAACTCTATTCAATTTCTTACTTTTTCTTATAAACTTTAAAACAAGCCATATGTTAATTAAAATACATTTACCTTTGCTAATGCAGTCAATTATTGTGAAATCCATAGAGTATAATTTCATGATTGTTGCAATAACTAATGTTCTGTGTGTATTCCTAATGTGTCATGTGTGTTTGAGTCTTACAGGTGTCAGACTGTGTTGAAGATGTTCAAAGGTAAGAATCACACTCTCACACATTGATTGTTCTTCTGTATTATTATGTTGTTTTTAGAATAAACCATTATTTGGTGTATTCTCTTTGAAAACATCTATCTTTTTCTCAGATTGTTCAGCAACTCACTCAAGATGAGGGAAAAGAGCAACAAGGGGAAAATGCCCCCTCGGAAATGCAACATGTGTAGAGTAATACAGGGTAAGTAGCTTTCAGGGCTCATTTGTTTTTTACATGGAATTACTCCAATGACCAAAGCCTTATCCCAAGTTTCTCAGACGGAGTGTCTTCCGTGCAGTGCAGTCTTCCGTGCAGAGCTAGTGCAGTGCCAAGGTTTGTATCACATGGTGATGGATCGAGTGGTTTGAGGCATTAATAGAAAGTTATGTGTTGTTATATCACTTTGCCACATTATGTTGAAACTAAACATGTTCCACATTTTCAGGTGCTGTGCTTGGACCTTGTGATGAGAGACTGAAGACAGAGAGGACACATGTTGGAACCTCAACATTCAATAAATGCATTCTTCTGCCTTTCAGATTGTGTTTTTACATCTGGGGAACCTAGAGTGTAGCTTGTGCCTGTTTTAATACTGATCCAAACATAGGCGCTACAATCATGTTTTTTTACTTTGGCATGAACTGTTCAGTACAGTAGTGTTCATAACACTGGGCCCTGTGTGCTTTAACTTGTACTTTGATGTAGAGAAACATGATTTTTAATGCAGCTCCATTTGCAATAATGACTGATATCCTTCTACTACAGTTGTTCTAATGATTTTTGAATGCTGTGTTTATCGTTTATTGCCCAGAGTCAGAACTAAACATGATATAGCTGCATTTCAGATTCACAAGGCTAAAATCTGGAACGGTCTTCCTGGAAATGTGAGACAGGCTTCTTCTTTGACTATGTTAAAATCCAGGTTTAAAACACTTCTGTTTCTGCTTCAACTGAGAGATTTTATGAGAGATTTTATTTGTATCTTTTTAATTTACTGTCAATATTTATAATTGTAATGCCTTGTTTGATTGTTTATCTTTTGTTCAGTGCTTTGAGTTTCCTTTTGTTTTGACTGTGCTATACAAATAAACTTGCCTTGCCTATTGCAAAAAGTATGTCTCGACCAGTAAGTGATTCTGCAGAGGTTAAGTAGGTCAATAGGAGTGTAAATGGACGTCATATAAACGTCAATATTTTGGTCATATAAGACATCGAGAGGACGTCGGACCCGACCGGTTCTGTACCACATTGCAACCTTGAATGAAGTGGCCGCGACGTCATTTGAACGTCCAGATAACGTCCAGATGACGTTGAAATGACATAGTTCTGAAATCTGCTTGCTTAGTGGGAACAAAGGAAAACGAACGTCATATGAAGGCAATATTTTGGTCATATAAGACGTTGATAGGACGTCGGACCCAACCGGTTCTGTACCACATTGCAACCTTGAATGAACGTCCAGATGACGTTGAAATTACGTTGTTTTGACATCTGCTTGCTTAGTGGGAACGACTGAAAACGAACGTTCTATAAACGTCAATATTTTGGTCATATGAGACGTTGATAGGACGTCAGACCCGACCGGTTCTGTACCACATTCAAACCTTGAATTGACGTGCCATCAACGTAACATTTGGAGGTTGAGGTGACGTTGGGAAACAACGTCGAGAAAACTTTCATTCTGCACCCACCAGTGACCTCTATTCTACGTCGGACAACGACGTTCAAATTACGTTGATTCAACGTCGGCTTGCTTAGTGGGTATAAGGCTAGAGTTGATAACATATGTAATTAGTTATTTGTTATTTCCAGAGTAATCAGTCAGATGTGATGAGGTCACCTCTTGTCTGAGGGGTACAGCTCCACCGTCAGGACGTCCAGAGCGTTCCAGGAGGCGATGCTGATGCCTCCAAACAGACAGAGCAGAGCGATCATGGCCGACTCACTGTTCCCAAAGGACAGAAGGAAGCAGCTGAAGCAGGAGATCACACTGGAGCCCGCTGCAGGAGGAGGGGGGAGGAGGAGGAGGAGAGGAGGAGAGGGAGGGGGGGAGGGAGGAGGAGAGGGGGGAGGAGAGAGGAGGAGGAGAGGGGGGGAGGAGAGGGGGGAGGAGGGAGGAGGAGAGGGGAGGGAGGAGAGGGGGGGGGGGGGGGGGGCGAAGAGAAGAGGGGGGGGGGGGGGGGGGGAGGAGGAGAGGGGGGAGGAGAGAGGAGGAGAGGGGGAGGGGGAGAGGGGGTAGGAGGGAGGAGGAGAGAGGAGTAGAGGCAGGGGGAGGAGGGAGAAGAGAGAAGATCAAATTTAGATTCCCGTCACAAACTCACATCTATGATATATATTTTACAGTGGGGCAAAAAAGTATGTATTCAGCAGCAGCTGTTCTCCCACTGAGAAAGACAAGGCAGCCCTGGAATTTCCATCATAGATAAACCGTGAGAGACAGAATGAGAAAACAAATCCAGAAAATCACAGTTTTAAAGAATGTAAAAGTGCCACAGACTGTAGCTCCTTCTTTAAGACCAAAGTGCCACAGGCTGGGAAGACTCTGCAGTAGGTAAGCAGCCGTAGACCTGCACCAGGCTGGGAAGACTCTGCTATAGGCAAGCAGCTGTAGACCTGCACCAGGCTGGGAAGACTGACTGTGCAATAGGTAAGCAGCATGTTTAGGCATATGACAAGCGACGCATCGGATAACTCTGCCCTCCTCCTCTGCACCACTGCTACACAGCTGCTGTTGCTACAGGTGTGTCCCATTCTGTCACAGGTCTCTCCATGGTTTTCACAGATGGTGCAGAGCAGGTCAGCACCATTGACTTCACATGTTCAGTGTCCGAGTCATTCTTTCTTTAAAAATCAGACAATAGGATTTCTGGATTTTGTTTTTCTCATTCTGTCTCTCATATTTGAGGTTTATCTATTATGGAAATTACAGGGCTCCCTCGTCTTTTTAAGTGGGAGAACTTGCATAACTGGTGCTGACTAAATACTTTTTTGTCCTACTGTACATGTTTTTAGTGGTAGAGGAAACCTATGCAGACACAGGGAGAACATGCAAACTCCAGACAGGTCTGGAGGTGGAATCGAACCAGTTGTGAAGCACAAGTGCTAACCACGGCAACACTGTACCCTTGCGTACCATACCATCTACAGGTAGAAGTAGGAATTACACTTATGTCCTATTTTAAAACAGCGCAGATGTAAAAGATGTGACTTTTACGAAACAATTTTTTGTTATAAATACGTACAAAAGAAGACAAAGCTGAGTGTGACATCACAGTCTGAGAATAACAGACAAAAGGGGCAGGGAGTTTCAGGTTCTGGATGGAGCTAAACACAACTGCAGGTCTCACCTAGCATACGCAGACGGCCGACCTTGTCCATGAGCAGCGCAGACACGATGTTTCCGGGAAGAACAGCCAAAGTCCCCAAAAAGCTGACGAAGTAAACCATGTAGGCGTTGTTATCGTCGCCCACGTCGCTCAGAAGACAACCCTCTTTGTTGTGCATGAAAGTACTGTTGATGAGACGACTGCCCACGAGCCGGTACTTAAACAGGTCTGAGGAACAGAAGGAGCCATTACTACTGTCTCTGTGTACTCTCTGTATACTCTCTGTATACTCGCTGTATACTCGCTGTATACTCTCTGTATACTCTCTGTGTCCTCTCTGTGTCCTCTCTGTGTCCTCTCTGTGTCCTCTCTGTGTCCTCTCTGTGTCCTCTCTGTGTACTCTCTGTGTACTCTCTGTGTACTCTCTGTGTACTCTCTGTACTTTCTGTGTACTCTCTGTACTTTCTGTGTACTCTTTGTACTCTCTTTGTACTCTCTGTACTCTCTTTACTTTGCTCTCTGTGCTCTCTATACACGCTATACACTCTCTCTGTGGCTATAAAGACAACTGTCCACGAGCCGGTACTTAGACAGTAGGACACAGTAGGACACAGTAGGACAGTAGGACAGTAGGACACAGAAGGACACAGTAGAAGAGTAGGACACAATAGGACAGTAGGACACAGAAGGAGAGTAGAACACAGTAGAAGAGTAGGACACAGTAGGACACAGTAGGACAGAAGGACATAGAAGGACACAGTAGGTGAGTAGGACACAGAAGGACACAGTAGAAGAGTAGGACACAGAAGGACACAGTAGAAGAGTAGGACACAGTAGGACAGAAGGACACAGTAGGACACAGAAGGACAGTAGGACACAGAAGGACACAGTAGGAGAGTAGGACATAGTAGAACACAGAAGGACACAGTAGGACACAGTAGGAGAGTAGGACACAGTAGGACAGAGTAGCACCCAGTAGGACACAGAAGGACACAGTAGGACAGAAGGACACAGTAGGAGAGTAGGACTCAGTAGGACACAGAAGGACACAGTAGAACAGAGTAGGACAAAGTAGGACACAGTAGGACACAGAAGGACACAGTAGAACACAGAAGGACACAGTAGAACACAGAAGGACACAGTAGGACAGTAGAACATAGTAGGACACAGTAGAACACAGAAGGACACAGTAGAACACAGAAGGACACAGTAGGACACAGAAGGACACAGTAGGACAGAGTAGGACAGTAGGACACAGAAGGACACAGTAGGACAGAAGGACACAGTAGGACAGAGTAGGAGAGTAGGACACAGAAGGACACAGTAGAACAGAGTAGGACAGTAGAACACAGTAGGATACAGTAGGACACAGTAGAACACAGAAGGACACAGAAGGACACAGTAGAACACAGAAGGACACAGAAGGACACAGAAGGACACAGTAGAACACAGAAGGACACAGTAGGACAGTAGGACATAGTAGGACACAGTAGGACAGAGAAGGACACAGTAGGACACAGTAGGACAGAGTAGGACACAGTAGGACAGTAGGACACAGAAGGACACAGTAGGACACAGAAGGACACAGTATGACAGAGTAGGACACAGAAGGACACAGTAGGACAGTAGGACACAGAAGGACACAGTAGGACTAACCCGTGTTGTAGAACAATGTAGCGATGAAGGTGCAGTTCTTGAAGAAGCTGTTGCTCGACGTCACGTCTTCAAAGTAACATTCTTCAAAGAGAGAATCTTCAAAGACCATCGACTTCATCTTTAGGTTCACAAACCTAAGGTCAGAGGTCAAAGTTCAGAGGTCAGGGGTCAGAGGTGAGTTGATTGGATGTCAGAAGTTGGGGGGGGGGGGGGGGGTCAAGCGTCAGAGGGGTCAGAGGGGTTACAGGTCTGAGGGGGCAGGGGTTAGAGAGGTCAGGTGAGTTGATTAGATGTCAGAAGTCGGGGGGGGGGGGTTCAGAGGGGTCACAGTCAGGAGTTAGAGGTTAGGGGTCAGAGGGCGTGTCTCACTTGTCGTTGAAGTAGGCTCCCTGGCGGTGGATCTGATTCTCCAGAGTGAAGTTGAAGGTCATGTGCTCCACCTTTTCTTTGGTGAAGACTTTGGTGCGAGACGCGTAGTCCTGTTTCTGAAGGTACTTGATCATATCAGGAAACCACACGGTCAGGCCGTAGTAACTGCAGAGAGGAGCTGATTAGAGCTAACCAGAGTGTTAGAGCTAACCACACGATCAGGCCGTAGTAAGTGCAGAGAGGAGCTGATTAGAGCTAACCAGAAAGTTAGAGCTAACCACACGATCAGGCCGTAGTAACTGCAGAGAGGAGCTGATTAGAGCTAACCAAAGAGTTAGAGCTAACCACACGATCAGGCCGTAGTAACTGCAGAGAGGAGCTGATTAGAGCTAACCAGAGAGTTAGAGCTAACCACACGGTCAGGCCATAGTAACTGCAGAGAGAAGCTATTTAGAGCTAACCAGAGAGTTAGAGCTAACCACACGGTCAGGCTATAGTAACTGCAGAGAGGAGCTGTTTAGAGCTAACCCAGAGAGTTAGAGCTAACCACACGGTCAGGCCATAGTAACTGCAGAGAGCAGCTGTTTAAAGCTAACCCAGAGAGTTAGAGATAACGACACGGTCAGGCCGTAGTAACTGCAGACAGGAGCTGATTAGAGCTAACCAGAGAGAGTTAGAGCTAACCCAGAGAGAGTTAGAGCTAACCCAGGGAGAGAAGCTGTTTAGAGCTAACCCTGACCCAGGCAGAAAGAGGAGGTGGTGTAGGAGAAGCCCCAAAGGCTGAAGAAATAATGTGAATGTCCAACGCTTACCACAAAAAATGCATTATTAATTTACAAAAGACGAGATGGAACACCTGGCTTATATACAGCTGCATCACTGCACTCACAGATCGGGGTCCGTGTTAGCATCACTGCACTCACAGATCGGGGGGGTCCGTGTTAGCATCACTGCACTCACAGATCGGGGGGGTCCGTGTTAGCGTCACTGCACTCACAGATCGGGGGGATCCGTGTTAGCGTCACTGCACTCACAGATCGGGGGGGTCCGTGTTACGTCTTTTATCGTGGGAATAACACATGTTTCCAGATCAGTTTTTGAGTCCGTCCAGTTCCATTGTCTCTGTGGTTCTGGAACAGTCTCAGTGAAGTGTCGCAGATGAACAGATTCATTCAAACATTGACAGATCCACGTGAGTCGAGCCGCTTTCTTCCTCTTTGGGCCAAATACTGCGTCACATTTTTACACCTAAAACACATTTCATTCAAGTTGACGTGATCCTTACACTTTTAGTCTCTGACAAAAGCAGATAAACAGCTGCTCCATGTGGAGTCCGCGAGACCAAACCACAGACGCTGGACTCTGGAGCCGGACTCGGGAACTGGTTGCGCTCTGATTCGCTGTTTGGATCTGTCAATCACCTCTTGCCGGCTTTTACTATTATTTTGATTTCTATTATTTTTGACAACAAACAGCATACTTATTGTGTATTGTTTACCCTGCTTTGACAAAAACTATTTTAAATACAAAGCAAACGGGCTTATACATGTGCGTCATAATCGTCATCAGAGTGGGAATCGTCACTGAAGTGGACCCGAGCGTTTCACTGCCTCTCGAGGCTGAAGGAGACAGAGCGCTCTCTAACTAAAGATTGACAGAATCAATGAATAAACTACTCTGAGCAAACAGTGTGTGTAAGGCCAAATAGCTGTAATCCTGTTTAAAGCAGAGAAAAGTCAAAAAGTGTAATATGGGCCCTTTAACTATTTAGTTAGCGTTGGATTTGATTTGAGCTTTGGTCCTGTTCTACAGGCCAAGTTTTGACCCAGATGAAGCTGAAGGACCAGGCCTAGAGCCTACAGAGCCATTGGATCTTGAGTCGCATTTTCACAGCTCCTCTGCGGGCCACTAGGGGGCTCCTTGCAGCCCACAAACTCTCTCTCCACTTTGCACAAACCTTTTTCCCTCTCACTCATCCACATCTCACAAAGTGGGTGAGTGGGTGAAGAATGAACCGTGCAGGACTGGGATGATCTAAAACACGTTTATTACTCATTACTTACTGTGTTTAGCTAATCATTTGTTTCTACCAGTGGGGGAGGGTCACAGCTCAAAAGTGGCCAAAATGACGTGTGCTGACATGCTGCAATACCACCCCGGGCCGATGGGGGTGGACCCAGAAGAAGAATTAGCCAATGCTAACATATAGCATTGGCAGACCTCTCAAAAACGTCTTTACAGGATGGACCAAAAGTTGGCTCTTGGCCCAAAGCTCCGTTCCACATGTGTGTCAATGCTGAGGGGGGTAGATTTTTTTGGTCCACTCTAGTTTACTTGCTGTGAATTTTTTAAGTCTCTCGTTCAAATGAATGGAGCTGCGCCGACTGACGCATGCGCAGATGCGTTTTTTCACAATTTTCTTGTGGGCGGGACCACTCGCGGCCATTTTGGATTGCTCCAGTAGAGCACATTTTTTGGCCCATTAGTTAGAACGGCGGAGATAGGCGTGACTCTGTCCGTTAATATATACAGTCTATGGTTTCTACTTAGCATAAATGTTATCTTATCACATCACATTCGTCACATTAAACTCAGATCGTTTCAATCCTCAAAAGGAGTTAACAGGTGGGAGGGGTTAACGGGGCCAATGGAGCAAATTAATACCATGGTATGGAAAGACCAGGCTACGATGGTATGGTAAGACCAGGCTACGATGGTATGGTAAGACCAGGCTACGATGGTATGGTAAGACCAGGCTACGATGGTATGGTAAGACCAGGCTATGATGGTATGGTAAGACCAGGCTATGATGGTATGGTAAGACCAGGCTATGATGGTATGGTAAGACCAGGCTATGATGGTATGGTAAGACCAGGCTACAGCTGAACCGAAGCCACAGAGTTAACTCAGTAGCAACTGATGTAATTAACTTTGAAACCACCAGATGAGACTTGGCTTTTATACCACAGACTCAGAGTGATGTCACACTGCACAAAGTGATGTCACACTGTACTCCAGAGCCACAACGAACACACTATGTCCACATGAACGATACACACTAGAGTTAGAGTTAGAGGCAGAGTTAGAGTGAGGATTAGAGAGAGTTATAGTTAGAGTTAGAGTAAGTGTTATCACCTGAAGGACATGGAGAACCAGACGGCCATCATCATGTATGTGGTGCGACGATACTGCGGCGAGAACACGGCCAGGAAGTTCTCCCACACCTGGAACACAGCAGGGTCAGCTCTAATCCTCCAGAGTCAGCTCTAATCCTCCAGAGTCAGGGTTAGGCTCAAGCTCTAACTCTAACCCTGCCTTCGTCCTTCACATGTTGCTGCTGGGTCTCAGCTGGTCTGCGTCTGGGTCAGGGTCTGGGTCTCAGCTGGTCTGGGTCTCGTCTGGGTCTCAGCTGGTCTGGGTCTCGGTCTGGTCTGGGTCTGGGTCTCTGCCGGTCTGGGTCTCTGCCGGTCTGGGTCTCTGCCGGTCTGGGTCTCTGCCGGTCTGGGTCTCTGCCGGTCTGGGTCTCTGCCGGTCTGGGTCTCTGCCGGTCTAGGTCTCTGCCGGTCTGGGTCTCTGCCGGTCTGGGTCTCAGGTCTGGGTCTCAGGTCTGGGTCTCAGGTCTGGGTCTCAGGTCTGGGTCTCAGGTCTGGGTCTCTGCTGGTCTGGGTCTCGGACTGGGTCTCAGCTGGTCTGCGTCTGGGTCTGGGTCTCAGCTGGTCTGCGTCTGGGTCTGGGTCTGGGTCTCAGTACCTGATGGAAGAGGGCTGTGAGTTTGAGCCTCCACTTGTCGTACCATGGAGCTCCGTCCCCGATGTTCACAAACTCGTCCCTCGGCTTCACGGTCTTTATGGTGGTCACCTGAAACACATGTATGACATTTATCACATGTCTGACATTTATCAACATGTATGACATTTATCACATGTATGACATTTATCACATGTGTGACATTTATCACATGTATGACATTTATCACATGTCTGACATTTATCACATGTCTGACATTTATCACATGTGTGACATTTATCAACATGTATGACATTTATCACATGTATGACATTTATCACATGTATGACATTTATCACATGTGTGGCATTTATCACATGTATGACATTTATCAACATGTATGACATTTATCACATGTATGACATTTATCAACATATATGACATTTATCAACATGTATGACATTTATCACATGTGTGACATTTATCACATATCTGACATTTATCACATGTGTGACATTTATCACATGTGTGACATTTATCACATGTATGACATTTATCAACATGTATGACATTTATCAACATGTATGACATTTATCAACATGTATGACATTTATCAACATGTATGACATTTATCAACATGTATGACATTTATCAACATGTATGACATTTATCAACATGTATGACATTAATCACATGTATGAAATTTATCACATGTATGACATTTATCACATGTATGACATTTATCAACATGTATGACATTTATCAACATGTGTGACATTTATCACATGTATGACATTTATCAAAATGTGTGACATGTATCACATGTATGACATTTATCAACATGTATGACATTTATCACATGTATGACATTTATCAACATGTGTGACATTTATCAACATGTATGACATTTATCACATGTATGACATTTATCAACATGTATGACATTTATCAACATGTATGACATTTATCAACACGTGTGACATTTATCAACATGTATGACATTTATCAACATGTATGACATTTATCAACATGTGTGACATTTATCAACATGTATGACATTTATCAACATGTGTGACATTTATCAACATGTATGACATTTATCAACATTTATGGCATTTATCAACATGTGTGACATTTATCAACATGTATGACATTTATCAACATGTGACATTTATCAACATGTGTGACATTTATCAACATGTATGACATTTATCAACATGTGTGACATTTATCAACATTAATGACATTTATCAACATGTGTGACATTTATCAACATGTATGACATTTATCACATGTATGACATTTATCAAAATGTGTGACATTTATCACATGTATGACATTTATCAACATGTATGACATTTATCAACATTTATCAACATGTGTGACATTTATCACATGTATGACATTTATCAACATGTATGACATTTATCACATGTATGACATTTATCAACATGTGACATTTATCAACATGTGTGACATTTATCACATGTATGACATTTATCAAAATGTGTGACATTTATCACATGTATGACATTTATCAACATGTATGACATTTATCAACATGTATGACATTTATCAACATGTGTGACATTTATCAACATGTGTGACATTTATCAACATGTGTGACATTTATCAACATGTATGACATTTATCAACATGTATGACATTTATCAACATGTGTGACACTTATCAACATGTATGACACTTATCAACATGTATGACACTTATCAACATGTATGACATTTATCAACATGTGTGACATTTATCAACATGTGTGACATTTATCTCATGTGTGACATTTATCAACATGTATGACATTTATCAACATTTATGGCATTTATCAACATGTGTGACATTTATCAACATGTATGACATTTATCAACATGTGTGACATTTATCAACATGTGTGACATTTATCAACATGTATGACATTTATCAACATGTATGACATTTATCAACATGTGTGACATTTATCAACATGTATGACATTTATCAACATGTGTGACATTTATCAACATGTATGACATTTATCACATGTATGACATTTATCAAAATGTGTGACATTTATCACATGTATGACATTTATCAACATGTATGACATTTATCAACATGTGTGACATTTATCAACATGTATGACATTTATCAACATGTGTGACATTTATTAACATGTATGACATTTATTAACATGTATGACATTTATTACATGTATGACATTTATCACATGTGTGACATTTATCAACATGTATGACATTTATCAACATGTGTGACATTTATCACATGTGTGACATTTATCAACATGTATGACATTTATCACATGTATGACATTTATCACATGTGTGACATTTATCACATGTGTGACATTTATCAACATGTATGACATTTATCAACATGTATGACATTTATCAACATGTGTGACATTTATCACATGTGTGACATTTATCAACATGTATGACATTTATCAACATGTATGACATTTATCAACATGTGTGACACTTATCAACATGTATGACACTTATCAACATGTATGACATTTATCAACATGTGTGACATTTATCAACATGTGTGACATTTATCTCATGTGTGACATTTATCAACATGTATGACATTTATCAACATGTATAACATTTATCACATGTATGACATTTATCAACATGTGTGACATTTATCACATATATGACATTTATCACATGTGTGACATTTATCACATGTATTACATTTATCACATGTATGACATTTATCAACATGTATGACATTTATCAACAGTCTGGGTCTGGGTCTATGTTAGAGTTAGAGTCTGGGTCTGGTTCTGAGACTGGGTCTGGGACTCACAGAGAAGACTCGCTCTGGATAACCTTTCGCTCTCATGTTGGTGTCGTGGACCTGCTTCAGGATCATCCAGGCCTCGTCATGTTTCCCATTCTGTAACAACAGGAAGTGTTAGGGAACCATACCCTATACTCTCTACCCTCTACCCTGTACCCTTTATCCTGTATCCTCTACCCTATACTCTCTACCCTCTACCCTCTACTCTCTACCCTGTACCCTCTACCTTGTACACTATATCCTGTACCCTGTCTCCTGTACCCTGTAGCCCGTAACTTGTACCCTGAATCCTATCTCCTGTACCCCGTACCATGTCTCCTGTGCCCTCTCTCCTGTGTCCTGTATCCTGTACCCTGTATTCCATACCCTGTATCCTGTACTCTGTACTCTGTATCCTGTACTCAATACTCTGTACCCTGTATCCTGTACTCTGTATCATGTACTCTGTACCCTGTACCCTGTACCCTGTGTATCGGGCTGACCTCCAGGTAGAAGCGGGGGCTCTCTGGCATGGTGGTCAGGGCAGAGATGGCAGCGACAGCTGGAAAAGCACAGACCAGAACAAACACCCTCCAGCTGTGGAACTGGTACGCAGACCCCATCTGGAAGCTCCAGCCTGCAACAGAAAGGGGCCGGTAAGCTACTAGTGAGCTACTGATGTAAGCTCCAGCGTGCAACAGAGAGAGAGACCTGTGAGCTACTAGTGAGCCATTGATGTAAACTCCAGCCTGCAACAGAGAGAGAGAGAGACCGGTGAGCAACCACCGCCAACCTAGCCTGGCCTTATCAATCCGTATATTCCGCTCAATCATCATTTCCTGCATGTAACGTCTGGGTCTGGTCCCTGGGTTAGCGAAAACAATCGGTTGAATTTTGACCGACCGACCGAGCGCGGAAGGCAGGTGTTCTAGTTAGATGTGGGTGATGTCAAGAGTTTGTACCGAACGGGCAGGTTGTTGTTTGACAATGGCGAAAAATGCGATAGTAAAGTATTCTGGTCTGGTTCTTTCAAGAAATTGAAGCCAGAGCCATAGGAATGTTTAGCAAATGTAATCGCTAGAATAAATTGTGGCGCTACTCCCCACGAGCTCTGTTAGCGGCAAAGGAGATGGCTAGGCTAAATGCTAAATGCTAATGACTCACTCGGGCTCATTACATACGTCACAGTAAACTCAGATCCAATCGTTTCAATCTGCAAAAGGAGTTAACCACTCCCACCTGTTAACGGAGTCAATGGAGCAAATCCAGACCTTAGTACGAAATGCCATTTGTACTATGGTGTGGTACGACCAGGCTACCGCAAACCCAACCCTTAGGGATCAATAAAGTTTCTAAAGAAAGAAACTGGAAGTGGACACTAGGACCATGAGGGGGTGTGAAACAGGTGCCTCACCATAATGACGGATGACGGCCTACAGGTGCCTCACCACAATGAGGGATGACTGCCTACAGGTGCCTTACCATAATGAGGGATGACGGTCTACAGGTGCCTCACCATAATGAGGGATGATGGCGGCCTACAGGTGCCTCACCATAATGAGGGATGATGGCGGCCTACAGGTGCCTCACCATAATGAGGGATGACGGCCTACAGGTGCCTCACCATAATGAGGGATGATGGCGGCCTACAGGTGCCTCACCATAATGAGGGATGACGGCCTACACATGCCTCACCATAATGAGGGATGATGGCGGCCTTCACATGCCTCACCATAATGAGGGATGACGGCCTACACATGCCTCACCATAATGATGGATGACGGCCTACACATGCCTCACCATAATGAGGGATGACGGCGGCCTACAGGTGCCTCACCATAATGATGGATGATGGCCTACACATGCCTCACCATAATGAGGGATGACGGCCTACAGGTGCCTCACCATAATGAGGGATGACGGCCTACAGGTGCCTCACCATAATGAGGGATGATGGCGGCCTACAGGTGCCTCACCATAATGATGGATGACGGTCTACAGGTGCTTCACCATAATGAGGGATGACGGCCTACACATGCCTCACCATAATGAGGGATGACGGCCTACACATGCCTCACCATAATGAGGGATGATGGCAGCCTACACATGCCTCACCATAATGAGGGATGACGGCCTACACATGCCTCACCATAATGATGGATGACGGCCTACACATTCCTCACCATAATGAGGGATGACGGCGGCCTACAGGTGCCTCACCATAATGATGGATGACGGCCTACAGGTGCCTCACCATAATGATGGATGACGGCCTACACATGCCTCACCATAATGAGGGATGACGGCCTACACATGCCTCACCATAATGAGGGATGATGGCAGCCTACACATGCCTCACCATAATGAGGGATGACGGCCTACACATGCCTCACCATAATGATGGATGACGGCCTACACATTCCTCACCATAATGAGGGATGACGGCGGCCTACAGGTGCCTCACCATAATGATGGATGACGGCCTACAGGTGCCTCACCATAATGATGGATGACGGCCTACACATGCCTCACCATAATGAGGGATGACGGCCTACACATGCCTCACCATAATGAGGGATGACGGCCTACACATGCCTCACCATAATGAGGGATGACGGCCTACACATGCCTCACCATAATGATGGGTGACGGCCTACACATGCCTCACCCTAATGAGGGATGACGTCCTACACATGCCTCACCCTAATGAGGGATGACGTCCTAGAGGTGCCTCACCATAAAGAGGGATGATGGCGGCCTACAGGTGCCTCACCATAATGAGGGATGACGGCCTACACATGCCTCACCATAATGATGGATGATGGCGGCCTACAGGTGCCTCACCATAATGAGGGATGATGGCCTACACATGCCTCACCATAATGAGGGATGATGGCCTACAGGTGCCTCACCATAATGAGGGATGACGGCCTACAGGTGCCTCACCATAATGAGGGATGACGGCCTACAGGTGCCTCACCATAATGAGGGATGATGGCCTACACATGCCTCACCATAATGAGGGATGACGGCCTACAGGTGCCTCACCATAATGAGGGATGACGGCCTACAGGTGCCTCACCATAATGAGGGATGATGGCCCAGGCCATGGCTGAGGCGTAGATTCCTCCGATCATCCAGAACATGCAGAGCCAGCTCAGATGTTCTCCTCGTTTTTCCTGCGCCAAGAACTCAGAGTAGTACGAGAAGACGATGGGGATGGACCCTCCAATCCTGAGGGCAGAGATCAGGGGTCAAGGGTCAGAGGACAGAGGAGAGGGGTCAGAGGGCAGAGGTCGGAAGGTGTGTCTGTGTGTGTGTGAGTGTGTGTGTCGCTCTCTCTGTGTGTGTCTGTCTGTGTGTGTGTCTGTGTCTGTGTGTCCGTGTGAGTGTGTGTCTGTGTGTGTCTCTCTCTGTGTGTGTCTCACCCCACTCCTGACAGAAGGCGACACAACAGGAAGGAGCTGTATCCTTGAACGAACGATGAGAAAAAAGCGAAAACGCTGTTGATGGAGAGAGAGATGAGCAGCGTCTGACGGCGGCCGATCCTGTCCGCCAGCCCCCCCCACAGGAAGGCCCCCACCATCATCCCCAGGTACACAATCAGGCCTACAGTAACACAATCAGACACACAATCAGAGACACACACAGGAAGGCCCCCACCATCATCCCCAGGTACACAATCAGGCCTACAGTAACACAATCAGACGCACAATCAGAGACACACACAGGAAGGCCCCCACCATCATCCCCAGGTACACAATCAGGCCTACAGTAACACAATCAGACACACAATCAGAGACACACACAGGAAGGCCCCCACCATCATCCCCAGGTACACAATCAGGCCTACAGTAACACAATCAGACACACAATAAGAGACACACACAGGAAGGCCTCCACTAACATCCCCAGTTACACACAGAGACACACACATAGACACACACAAACACACACACACACAGACACACACATACACACACACATACACGTTTTTGTTACCTGGTGGGTCCCTTTGACAGGGCCGTTCAGAATGGGACCCATAGACATAATCTTTTTTTACTGGGACTACTTTAAGTAATACAAAACAGTCAATAGAAACCAAACAACTATTTTAAAGGAATTTTATTTTAGATTTTGTTTTCGAATTGCAGTGATTCTATTTTTGACATAGAATTTAATGCCACTCCATGTCCGATGTCTAAGGTCATCTGGTGAGGCATTAATGCAGGCCAGGCAGTGAGACTTCCCAGGGACCTTTCCAGTCTGTATGAAAGGTGTCATGGTCTTCTCCACAGCCTTCACCTCAGATGCAGACCATGGCTTTCTTACACGTTCTAGGGAGAGAAATAAAAATATATTAGCAATATACACTCCCAGGGTTAGGACCAAGCAGCCTGGCTGTAATCCCCCACCTGGTACACTTACCAGAAGGGGCACTGCCACTACCATGGGGTGCATCTGGATGAATGGTTGAAGGTTCTCCGCTTGAAGTTTCTTTTAGCCCGTCCGTTTGTGAGAGGATCTCTACTGCTCTCCCTGTCGCACAGAAAATAAAAATAAGTGGCCTTTAGGGGAAAAAAATCATACATATTTTAATAATATCAAGAATTACCTTCAGGCTCAATTTGTATCTGGTCGAGGCTCTTTCCTTCGAATTCCGTCACTCTTCCCTGCTCCATGGCCATCAACACTTTGCTGATTTTGGCCAGCTCCAGTGTCCCCTCTGGTAGTCTGTAATATTGCCTGTGGATGCGAATGTCATGGCCGAGGAAGTTGGCAAGTATGTCCATCTCATTCTCTTTCATATTGAGAACTGTAGACATAGTAGCTATGTGCTTTCTAAGTTTGGTTGAGGATAGCATCTCTGGATGCACCGCACCACATTCTTTGGCTACCTGGCGTAGGGAGTCTGATCCCCTGATGTGGGTGTCTGCGCCCGGGCGGGAAAAGAAGTATGGGTTATGGTCAGAGATGGAACAGGCCCTTCTGTTCTCCACCAGCACCTCCATCGAAGCAATCATTTCAGGAGTCAAAAGAACCGGCACTTTCCGACTTCTTTTCCCTTTAATTTCAATGCGTTGAAAATGCTGACACAGCTTTTTCTCAAGTTGGGACAGTCCCAGAGCAATGTCAGAATGGATCCCAGTCTTACTTCTTAAGGTAAAGGCTGTCAGTGGCATCTTTGAAACCTCACCTTCCCTTCTTCGATTGAAAATGATGACCTCACAAAGAGTCAAAACTGCCAGTTTAGACCAATGCTTAGACGTTGGCTCACTTATTAGGGTTTGCACATATTCAGGTCGACATACCTCAATATGTGCATGCATGGCTCTAACGTCCTCAGTCAGAGGGAGCAGGTCCGGAGTGTTCCACTTGGCTTGCCGGAGGGTCTGTAGGGCAGCAGAAGAAACACAGACTTCCCACCTCTTCTCAAAAAGCAGCCGGCTTCGTTGGAGGTTTTTAATAAATAGTTCATCAACACAATGCTCCATTTTTGAGTCACATTCAAGAATATCTGCTAGCTTTCTGAGGCTATGGCCGAGTTTGAGGGCCAAGGATGGAGTCTTGTATTGATTTGTTTCCTCATCATATCCAGCCACAGACCTGACTGCATCAATCACATGGTTAAAGTTGGAAGGAATAAAGAAATCCTTAATTGTTTTCAGTTTCCCTGCGGTTTTTGCTTCGTTAATTAACCTACCGACTTCTCTCATTTTCTGCCTAATGTAATCATGCTTAGTCTTATCATGCCCGTGTTTTAAGTACAGGTGCTCTCCGAGTCTCAGAATCCCCTTTTCTGCTTTGACAACACCCGTGACCTCATCCTGATGCATTGCCGAAATTAAAGACCACAGCTTTTTGCTGATGCCCTCCGGTACAGGCTGGGCTAGGGAGCAGAGGGACTGGACCCTACTTCTACCTGGTTTAGCCTGGGCATCTTTCTGTGAAAGCCGGCACCTGGCCACATGCCTCCACAGCGACTTTCGCTTAAGCAATGCCCCACAGTCTATACAGTGCAAAAACTCACTGGATTTAACTGGGGAATTTGGCTGTTTAGCTGGGACTAAAGTTCCAATGCCGGCCTTTAAAACCTCAAAATTGTGCTCACGGTTTCCACTATTCCTGATCAAATCAAACTGAAGTTTACGTGCTTTAGATTTCACAGGTAGAGCCAATGCTCTGGCTACGTCACTTTCATTTCCATGTTTTCTAGTCAAATGACGGGACATTTTGTGGCAGGACATTGAACAGTAGAGGCAGAAGTGTCTCTTGCTGTAAACTCGCCCCCCATTTTTCTTCTTTTGCAGCTGCATGATAACAATCTTATTTGCCTTTGGTTCGTCACTTTCCAAGTCTTGAAGAAAAGTGTTTTTGATTTTTCTTTTTCCATACTTTTTTACAGGTTTCTTCTTGACAGTTAAATCGTCAGAATCTGAGTCGACTTCATCAATTAGGGACTCTTGACTAAGCTGCACAAACAACAAATAATTTGTAATCATTCTATATAACAATTTGAAGTCATGACTTGTAGTCAGCACTTACCAGTGGTTTGTAAGCGTGCGCTTCAGTGTGCTCCTCCATGATTTCTTGCAGCCTAATGAACCACACACTTGCACCTTTTTCTAGCCTGACACCTGATTTCCTCTGTTGTGCTGCTCCATGATTGGCTCCAGCCTGCTGGACTGAAATTGCCCCAGTGTGCCCCTCCTTGATATCCCGCAACCCACCACCAGGGTTCCGACACATAACACACTTTTTTCAGGAAAGTAAACCTCCAGGGGTCCTTTCCATATTTTTACAGAGACTGCATAAGGACCGTTAGAAAAGCATTACCCATTGATTATTAAGCTTGGACCAGTGGGGTCCGGTGTTCGGGCCCCACCACGTAAAACCAGTCCCCATGACGTGAGTGGAATCTCAGGTTATGGAACCCACCAGGAGTTGAAAACAAGTGCAGAGAGTCACACACACACACACACACACACACACACACACATAGACACACACACTTACCCAGCATGCCCTTGTTGGGCTCAGACAGACACATATCTTTCTCTGCGAATGGAAGAACGAATCCGACCACGAAGATCTCGACGCCGTCCGCCATTAGAGCGAGGCCCAGACAGAAGTACAGACTCCACTGGAAGCGGCCGTGGCCACACTCCTGCAGGATGGTCTCGTATTGTTCCGCCAGCTCCTCCTGGTCCTTCCTCCTCTCTCCTTCTGCTACAGCCAGGTCCCTGTAGGTCTCAGGCTCCGGAGCAGGACCTTTACCCGGGGCTCGGGGGATGCCCTGGTACTCCCCCTCGTAGATCTCCTCCTCTTCATCGTGGCCCTCAGTGGAGTCGCTGTGCGCCTCCTCGTCAGCGCCGCTGTCATTACGGTAGTAGCCTGCGTCTCCTCTCTCACCATAGTCTTCGTCATCGTCCTCTTCCTCAAAGCGTTTGTAAGAGCGGCGGCTGTACTCGTCTGCCACACGGTCCACGCCGCGCCCCACCTTCTTCCCCACCTGCTTCTTCGCCACTTTAGCGATGTCCTTAGCTCCACGCAGGAAGTCAGACCGACCGTCTCTGTACCTGTCGTCCTCCATGTCGGTCTGAGAGGACTGGGTTCGGTCTCAGAGGTCTGGGTTTGGTTCAGGGTCCGGGTCTGGGTCCAGTTAGGTTTAGGGTTCAGGAGAAGGCCAGGTTCTCAAGGCTCCAGAATCTGAGGTTCTGCACAGAACAAAAGAGACAGTCGTTAAGGCTCACAGAGCAATTCTGTCAAACAATTACTACATGTTAGTGTTAGCCTTAACTAGCGTTAACGCTAGCATTAGCCTTAACACTAGGGTTAGCCTTAACACTAGCGTTAGCCTAAACACTAGCGTTAGCCTAAACACTAGCGTTAGCCTTAACACTAGCGTTAGCCTTAACACTAGCGTTAGCCTTAACACTAGCATTAGCCTAAACACTAGCGTTAGCCTTAACACTAGCATTAGCCTAAGACTAGCGTTAGCCTTAACACTAGTATTAGCCTTAACACTAGCGTTAGCCTTAACACTAGCGTTAGCCTTAACACTAGCGTTAGCCTTAACACTAGCGTTAGCCTTAACACTGTGGCCGGGTGTCTAAGTGAGAAAAACTCATAAATAAAAATATTAATTTGCATAAGAGCAACAAAAGGTCCTGTCTCCTCTTCACCCAAGCCCCGGTGATCCAAGATGGCGTCCTGTTCAAATGAACGGCTTGTGCTCAGTAGTTCTTGGGACTTCACGGGCGCTGACATATCAGAGGAGCTCGGCTATATTTGGGCATCATCTGGTCCTCCCGGTTCTGTGCAGTGGACGAGCTCCCATGATGCATTGCGCCAAATACGCGTGTGTGGCTCTCATGCACGTGCACAGAGGGGCTCGGCCGGGCTCTGACCAATCAGAGTTGCTGATCAGAACAGTGGTAGAGCGGAGCCAGAGCGGGAAGGAAAGGAGCAGAGTTTGTGGCAGTAAAGTGTAGATTTAAAGAAAACCGAAGGATTTAAGAAAAAAAAAAAGGTCTGGATGACAAGGGACACTAAAATCCCCACAAAATCCGATCTTTATAAAAGCTGTAGGTTCTCTGTCAGGTTCTCTGTCAGCTGAGGTCGAACTTTTTTCTGGGTAGCTCACGTGAATTTAATCTGCAGTACCACAGCGCCCCCTGTGCCCGTGGGTGGGACAGCTATAAGCTAGCAGAGGTGTGGACTCGAGTCATGTGACTTGGACTCGAGTCATGATTTTGATGACTTTAGACTCGACTTGACCAAATATAAAAAGACTTGCAACTCGACTTGGACTTTAACATCAATGACTCTGACTTTCACTTGGACTTGCGCCAATTGACTTGTAAAGACTTGTGTAACCCGGGCCATTTTTACCTTTCTCCGCATCTCTCTTTCTATCTATGCCGTCTCTGAAGAAACAAAGCCTCGCGGTAGTTGTAGCGCTCGCGAGAGAGTTCGAACGTGAGTTCCCCGCAGTTCGCGCAGCAACACTTCCCTAAACAAGCGCACTGCATTCACCGGTGGGTGTGTTGTCGTAGGGGAGCTGGAAATGAGCGAGCTGCAGGTATTTATCGCGACCTAACGTCATATTTTGTTCTACAAGCCGTAATTAATATGCTTTCACTACAGGCGCCTCATACAATTGAATCGACGCAGTTGTCACACTGTGTGCCGTGTTTTAAAGAGGAACTGGTGAGTCAAACTAGCGCTAGCCTGCGCTGCTCTGTTGGCTCTTTCTTATATTTTTCTGTGTGGGTGCCGAGCCCTATTATTATGAGTATGTTTTTGCTGTGCTCCTCCTGCTAAAGTTTGCATACATTTGATAGTTGTTTAGATTATGTGCACTAAGCTGGATTAATATTTGCACTATTGTTTATGGTGCATTGATATGAGAATCAGTGCTTTGACTGATTGAATTAATTTATATGAGACATTTTATTATGTAATGATATATTGGTAATTATGAGATATGCAGCCCGCGGAAATTCAATTTGGTAGACGTCAGCCAAAGTCACCCCCTCCAGGCCGGTTCACATCCCCAGCTATCGCACAGCAAACGCCCCCTTCCAATCACCGTACCGGCCAGGCAGCCGCTTAAAAGCGGAGAAACTCCCACTCTCTGCCTTCTCGAAGCCTTGCATGAATCGTTCTGGAGGAATCGCTTTGTCTACTCACGCTTACTCCTGCGGTCCCTGCTGTCCTCTGTCTTGCTGCGTGTGGTCTGCTCCTCCTCCGCGTCGCTGCACCTGCTGCGGGTCTCGTGCTGTGGTCCGTGGGTCTTTGCCGCTCTCCTCCTTTGCGGCTCTTTCTGCGGGTTCGCCGCTGCTCGTCTCGTCGCGGCCTGCTGCTGCATACGGCCGGTCTGGACCGGTGCGGTGGGAGCCGTGCGCATCCCTGCCTCCTCGTGTGGTACGGCGTGGTCCCGTTGTGTTGTCCCTTGTCTTCTGGCGTTGTGGGTAAGTATGAGATCTGCGGACGGTTTTTTCCCCTCGCATTGTACTGCAGGCTCAGTTGGCCCCGCGCTTTGTACTGCAGGCTCAGTTGGCCCCGTGCATTGGTGGGCAAGCTTCAGTTTAAAGCCCTCGCATTGGTCTGCAGGCTCTCTTTAACCAA
Source organism: Knipowitschia caucasica (assembly GCA_964034765.1). Classification (NCBI taxonomy): domain Eukaryota; kingdom Metazoa; phylum Chordata; class Actinopteri; order Gobiiformes; family Gobiidae; genus Knipowitschia; species Knipowitschia caucasica. The sequence continues at coordinate 34,596,969 of OZ035829.1, read as the reverse complement.
GCTCCGTTTAAATCCTTCACTCTGACTGCAAGCTCCGTTATTCCTCACATTGGACTGCAAGATCTCAGTTTAATCCCTCACATTGGACTGCGTGCTCTCAGTTTTAATCCCTCACTTTGGCCTGCAGGCTCTCTTTAAATCCCTCTCTGGACTACGAGCTCTGTTTAAATCCCTCTCTTTGGACTGCGAGCTCTCAGGTTAATCCCTCACGGAACTGCTATATCTGGAACTGCTTATATCTGGAACTGTTATACCGTACCTGGAACTGCTTCATACGGAACTGCTTATATATGGAACTGCTATATATGGAACTGCTATATATGGAACTGCTATATATGGAACTGCTATATATGGAACTGCTTTTATATGGAACTGCTTTTATATGGAACGGCTTATATACGGAACTGCTTATATATGGAACTGCTCATATTGGAACTGCATATATGGTACTGCTTATATCCGGAACGCTTATATGTAAAAATAAATAAATATAAATAGATATAAATAGATATAAATAGATATAAATAAATATAAATAAATATAAATAAATATAAATGAAAATAAAAAACTGCAGGCTCTGTTGGATCCCGCACACTGGACTGTAAGCTTTCAGTTTAAACTCCTCACTTGGACTGCGGGCTCAGTTAATCCCTCACTCGGACCGTAAAACCTGTTTAAATCCCTCACACTGGACTGCAGCTCTCGGTTTAATCCCTCACTTGGACTACAAGCTCTCAGTTATAAATCCCTCTTTTAGGACTGCGGGCAATGTTGAATCCCTCACTCTGGACTACAAGCTCTCAGTTTAATCCCTCACCTCGGACTACAGGTCGTTTAACTCCCTCACACCGGACTGCAGGTTCTCCGTTAGACGCCTCACTCGGACTGCGGGCTCAGTTTTAATACCTCACTTTGGACTGCAAGCTCTATTAAATCCCTCACATTAGACTGCAAGCTCTGTTTAGGTCCCTCGGCGTCTCGTGTCCCGCAACCTCTTCCCGGCTCTCCGTGAGCCCCAAGTCAGCACGCGGCTCGGGCGCGGGAGGTGTCCGTGGGCTACGTCATTGGCCCCTTCTCTCCGTCTCGCTCTAACCCGATGGGCATCGCCACCCGCAAGCACTCCAGGAAAAAGCGTCTCATACTTGTCCTCTCCTGTCCCCGCTCCGGGCCCGCCCGAGCATCAACAGCCCCTTCCCTCCAGCGCCCTTCTCCCAGCAGTCCGCTACCGTGGACCACGCGATCAGGCTGATAAAGACTTTCGGCCCCGGCTCCTGGCTCTCCAAGGCCGTCATCCCGGACGCGTTCAAGCTGCTGCCTTCCACCCCGACCACTGGCGCTGTTCAGGGGTCAAGTGGCGTCGGAGTTCTTCTTCGCACTGCGCCTCACCTCTGACTGCCGGAGTAGTCCTTCTCGTTCAACAATCTCTCGGAGGCGCCGTGTCGGTTTCTGCTTAATTACGCGCGGCTCCCCTCTGTCCCGCATCTCCCCGATGATTCCCTCGTAGTCAACCCACCCCCAGGCTGCTCCGGGGGCTCTCTCCGCAAGCTCAGGCCCGCCTTCTCTGCCCTCGGATTCCTTCACTCCGGAACGACCACAGGCCCCGCCATTGCTCCGGAGTTTCTCGGCATCCGCCTCGACACACGCGCCATGGAGGCCTCCCTCCCGCCGGACAAGCTCGAACGCATCCGCGCTTTCTCCCGGTCTGCCTTGGCCTTCCCGTCACTTCGAGGCGTCCTTGCTCTCCCTCCTCGGGCATCTTAATTATGCCGTCCGTATCATTCCCCAAGGTCGTTCTTTTAATTCCAGACTCCTCTCCCTCGCTGGCTCCGTCTCCTCCCTCAATGACGCTGTCTGCCCGGACGCGGGGCGCCGCTCCGACCTGGCGTTCCGGTCCCGTCTGCAGAGCCGCTGGGATGGTGTATCTCTTCTTTTACAGTGACGTCATCCTGTCTCAGATGCCCCGCGGTTCTTCACGGACGCAGCCCCGTCCGAGGGTTTTGGGGGTTTTTCCAGGACCAGTGGTTCGCCGGGCCGGGGCATCTCCTCCGCGCTCCACGAGATATATCCCGGACCGTAGCCTGCGTGCTGCGGAACCGTACGTGGCATAGGAAAAAGATTTCCGTGACGTGCGACAACCTCGACGTCACTGAAATAATTAACAGAAGTCGTTCATCCTCTCCCCAAATCACACCCTCCTTAGACGCATCACATGGCTCTCAGTCCTGAACAATTTATCATCACTGCTCGTCACGTCCCTCGTCACCTAACTGTCTTGCTGACTCTCTCTCTTGCTTTAAATTCCAGGAGTTCTGACGCCTTTGCCCTTCTGCCAATTCATCGCCATGCCAGATCCCCTGCACGGAATCCCTCGCCCTGGTCTAGTCCCTCCGTCTCTTCACCTTCTCTCCTTCGCTGCATCCTACATGAAAATGGGCTTCTTACGCATAAGCGAATTCACTAACCCCCACGCCACCTTCAATGCAGCCCAAGACATTGCCTTCTCCGACCTGTCTTATTATCCCGACTACTTCAACCTCCACCTCAAGCATTCCAAACGCAAAGGCGCTTGTAATATAGTCATAGCTCGGTCTGACACTTCTCCCTCTCCCTATAGATCCATGACGCATTACATTCGCCTCCGCTCTCGGAAAGGAGATCTCAACGGACCGTTATTTCTTACCCCCGATAACCTCCCGATGTCCTCCAACTGGTTCAGAGCCCAAACTCAAGTCCGTACTGCTGCTTTGTAACCTGTCTCCCCATCTCTACACAGCCCACTCCTTCCGGATAGGCGCCGCCACGCGCGCCGCGTCCCTGGGGCTCCCCCATTCCGCCCTCCAGCAGCTGGGCCGCTGGTCATCATCGGCCCTCTCCTCATACATCAGGCCTGACACTTCGACCATTCTGGCAGCCCAGCGGCTTCTGGCATCTCCATAAAACACTCGCTAAACTTCCTGGTGGCGGCAGCAGCTGAGTATCCGCAAGTGATGGTCACAGTAGATAGCGGTCACAGTATATAGTGATAGCGGTCACAGTATATAGCGATAGCGGTCACAGTATATAGCGATAGCGGTCACAGTATATAGCGATAGCGGTCACAGTATATAGCGATAGCGGTCACAGTATATAGCAAAAAATGGTTAGCGCATGATGGTCATCAGCATATAGCGATAGCGGTCACAGTATATAGCGATAGCGGTCACAGTATATAGCGATAGCGGTCACAGTATATAGCGATAGCGGTCACAGTATATAGCGATAGCGGTCACAGCATAGCGATAGCGGTCACAGCATAGAGATAGCGTTCACAGCATAGAGCAGTCTCGTCGTTCTGTCCCCTCCAAACCAGGCTGCAAAACTCCATCAACTCACAGCCTTTTTGGGGATTGGCGCGCTCCATCGCAGGAGCCTCTCCGATCTGAAGGCCGCACCGGGGCCTAGGGCGCCAAACCTCCTCCCAATAAAATACTCAAAAGCTTCTTGTTTCTCGTCTCTCCAAATTGAAATGCAGCCCGCGGAAATTCAATTTGGTAGACGTCAGCCAAAGTCACCCCCTCCAGGCCGGTTCACATCCCCAGCTATCGCACAGCAAACGCCCCCTTCCAATCACCGTACCGGCCAGGCAGCCGCTTAAAAGCGGAGAAACTCCCACTCTCGGCCTTCTCGAAGCCTTGCAACCACCGCCTCCCCTCCTCCTCCTCTTCACCCTGCCTCCAATCTGCCTTCAATCTGCTTCCCGCTGCCAAATGCCGCCACCAGTGCCTAGGTCCCGGGGGATTGGCGCGCTCCATCGCAGGAGCCTCTCCGATCTGAAGGCCGCACCGGGGCCTAGGGCGCCAAACCTCCTCCCAATAAAATACTCAAAAGCTTCTTGTTTCTCGTCTCTCCAAATTGAAATTACTAATGCTGGTCCAGTTCATACAGGCCAGGTTCCTTCCCCTCCATTGGTCCCTTCAGTCCTTTGCCCCACCCCCCCCCTTTTTTTGATGGCGAGCTGCCCAGGTCCAAAGCCTAGACCCCTCATACTACCCCTATCCTACAGTAGGACATTTGGAACAATAACCACTACGGACATTAAACTGATTATATAGATACAGGTCCTAGCCCAATACTCATATTCATATATGCTGCACTTGCTACTTCCCATTAAAAACCCCAAAGATAAAAAGTATGTTGATACGGACTGCTCTGATTTTATGTGTGGTCTGTGCATGTGTAACTGAGCCTGCATCTGGCACAACATCCAATTAGATCACGTAGATAGTTTTGATTTACCAGCAGCCAACGACATGGAACAAACTGTTAGTCCATGGGTCAGAGACCAACGAGAATGCACCAGCAAAATGATTCCTAACATTATTTTGTTTGCCTACAAAAGTAAGTGGAGACCAACAAGAAACAAATCGCGGTCAAAAAGACTCAAGAGGACTCGAAAGTCAAACCGTAGGACTTGGGACTGACTTGAGATTTGTTGGCCTTTGACTTGGACTCGACTCGGGACTTGCCTGTCTTGACTCGTGACTTGACCTGGGACTTGAGGGCAATGAATTGAGACTGACTTGTGACTTGCTAAACAATGACTTTGTCCCACCTCTGTAAGCTAGTAATACCCGATCCAGTTATTATTATAGATCCATGTCTTCACCTGAGAGTGCTTCAACATTGTGGCTCCGCCCACAATACAAAATGGCTGACTGAGACACGCCCTCTTCAATAAAGTGGCATTCAAACAAGCCCCGGTGATCCAAGATGGCGCCCTATTCAAATGAATGGCCTGTGCTCAGTAGCTCATGGGACTTTATGGAGACCGGGAGATTAGCAGAACTCGCCTGTATTTGGGCATCGTCTGGTCCTCCCGGTTCTGTGCAGTGGACGAGCTTCCATGATGCTTTGCGCCAAACGTGCGCGTGTGGCTCTCATGCACGTGCATAGAGGGGCTCGACCGAGCTTTGACCAATCAGAGCTGCTTATTAGAGCAGCAGCAGCAGAGCGGGAAGGAAAGGAGCAGAGTTTGTGGCAGTAAAGTGTGGATTTAAAGAAAAAGGATTTATGAAGGAAAAAAGTTCAGGATGACAAAGGACACTAAAATCCCCACAAAATCCGATCTTTATGAAAGCTGTAGGTTCTCTGTCAGGTTCTCTGTCAGCTGAGGTCGAGTTGTTTTAGTTTACATTGAGTTCTATGGGACTTTTTTCTGGGTTGCCCATGTGAATTTAGTCTGCAGTACCACAGCGCCCCCTGTGGGCATGGGTGGGACAGCTGTAAGCTAGTAATACCCTATCCAGTTATTATTATAGATCCATGCATTTAAAGGGTACGAAGTAACCCACTTTGTCACACTCTTCCTCCTCTTCCTCATTTGTGACTGTGACACATGTTTCTCTTACGGTAATTTGGCCTCCTGCTGGGACTCTGACGAGATTCACGCAACTAAAATCTGGAACAGTTCTCTGACAATTTTCAAATCCAGGTTAAAACAGTTTTTTTTTTCTTTTTAATGTTCTGTGATTATTAATACCATCTGTGATTGTCTTGTTTTGATCAGTACTTTGAGTTGTGTAAAACTGTGCTATACAAATAAACTGGCCTTGGCTGACACGAAACATCACATCAACTTTAGACAGTATGACGTGAGAGTTAGAGTTAGGTTTAGGGTTAGAGTTAGGTTTAGGGTTTGAGCTGGAGGCCTTCCTCCTGGACGCTGCAGAATGGGGGGAGGGGGGGGGGGGGGGGGGGGGGGGTGCACTAAAGAGCCACACCGTCAGGATGATGCTGTGGCTGTAGGGTGTTCATTGAACACTCTGACAGCTGATTCGGTCCGTGCGGACACACACTGCAGATTCAGAGTGACAGCACTGCGGTGTTCTCCCACAAGGTCATTGCAGCGCGCGGACCGCGGCTCCGAGAGCGTCATATCCCGACCCCACAGGCCCCGTGCGTGCGCAGTGCCCCAAAGACTGAGGCCACATCTCCCTCATCCTTCCTGCCTCGTCCTGCCGCTTTCTGCCGCGTCCTGCCGCGTCCTCGTGTCCTCTGCCACCGCCTCCTCGTCCGCGCGTCATCACCGGACTGTTCTCCAAACGCACGGAGTCAAACCCCGCGCGCCGCGCCCCGCGTGCCGCCGCCTCCACATCAGACACAAAGATCCTAAAGGTCGTTAGAGTCAAGACTTACCTTCGTTACCTCCGCGGCAGGAGAGACGCGGCCGGTAAAGCAGCAGAGCCGTGGGTGCGCAGCGCGGTGACGTAGGCGCCTCCGCTGCCCGCGTTACTACAGCATACGTCGTGCACGCGCTGTCGTTACTACAGTATACGTTGTGCACGCGCGCGGGAGCGGAGAGGCACCGGGACAGACTCATTTGTCAAAGGTTGGAAGCAGCGTGACAGCGTCACGTCCTGCGCGTGCACACATCTGCACGGGCACGGTGCGTAATTGGCCTGGACGCTCACGTGCACATTCCACAGATGTTATGACGTCACATACGAGGGCCACCCCTGGACCAGAGGCACATCAGAGAACTGATAATAATAATATCACATTTGGACCATGTGGACACAGAAGTCATGTCATTAGTATCATTATTGTTATTATTATTAGTCTTAGTATTAGTATTATTATTATTATTATTATTATTAATATTATTATTATTATTATTATTATTAATATTATTATTATTACAAGTATTATTTTTTCAGGAATTAATCTTGCTTATCTTTTCAAGTAAGGAGGAAGCTTGTGCTCTGCTACCATGGGGATGTGTTATGCCTCGTCACATACCATGGGGATGTGTAATGCCTCGTCACATACCATGGGGATGTGTTATGCCTCGTCACATACCATGGGGATGTGTTATGCCTCGTCACATACCATGGGGATGTGTAATGCCTCGTCACATACCATGGGGATGTGTAATGCCTCGTCACATACCATGGGGATGTGTAATGCCTCGTCACATACCATGGGGATGTGTAATGCCTCGTCACATACCATGGGGATGTGTTACGCCTCGTCACATACCATGGGGATGTGTTACGCCTCGTCACATGCCATGGGGATGTGTTACGCCTCGTCACATACCATGGGGATGTGTTACGCCTCGTCACATACCATGGGGATGTGTTACGCCTCGTCACATACCATGGGGATGTGTTACGCCTCGTCACATACCATGGGGATGTGTTACGCCTCGTCACATACCATGGGGATGTGTTACGCCTCGTCACATACCATGGGGATGTGTTACGCCTCGTCACATACCATGGGGATGTGTTACGCCTCGTCACATACCATGGGGATGTGTTATTCCTCGTCACATACCATGGGGATGTGTTATGCCTCGTCACATACCATGGGGATGTGTTATTCCTCGTCACATACCATGGGGATGTGTTATGCCTTGTCACGTACCATGGGGATGTGTTATGCCTTGTCACGTACCATGGGGATGTGTTATGCCTCATCACATCACATACCATGGGGATGTGTTATGCCTCGTCACGTACCATGGGGATGTATTATGCCTCGTCACGTACCATGGGGATGTGTTATGCCTCGTCACGTACCATGGGGATGTGTTATGCCTCGTCACGTACCATGGGGATGTGTTATGCCTCGTCACGTACCATGGGGATATGTTATGCCTCATCACATACCATGGGGATGAGTTATGCCTCATCACATCACATACCATGGGGATGTGTTATGCCTCGTCACATACCATGGGGATGTGTTATTCCCCAGGCCTTACTTACATTGGACCCTGTACCATGAAGCTTGTAAATGTGTACCTTGAACCTGCTCTATGAGAGTTGGTTGGAGCTATTTGTTGTTATCCCAAGACCATGTGAGGTCTGCCGCCTGAGTATCTGGCTGGACCGATGGTGCTAGAGCCACGGAGCTGTACCCATGGTGCTGGACCCATAGTGCTGTACCCATGGTGCTGGAGCCATGGTGCTGGACCAATGGTGCTGGACACCACAGAGTCAGAGTACAGTCTGATAGTGTGTTCAGAGTACAGTCTGAGAGTGTGTTCAGAGTACAGTCTGACAGTGTGTTCAGAGTACAGTCTGAGAGTGTGTTCAGAGTACAGTCTGAGAGTGTGTTCAGAGTACAGTCTGAGAGTGTGTTCAGAGGTACAGTCTGAGAGTGTGTTCAGAGTACAGTCTGACAGTCTGTTCAGAGTACAGTCTGATAGTATGAGTACACTATAGTTATTATAGGCCTAACCCTAACGTCTTTCTTTTATCTTTAAAATAAAGGCCATATGAGGCCATACTTTCATGCAAACGCCAGATCCCTCAGACCTCTGAAGCTAAGCAGGACAGGGTGGGAGGGGCCGATGTGCCCCAGGGCAGCTGTGGCTACAGTAGTAGTTTATCACCACTTTGTCTGGAGTGAAAGAATAATGATGGGAAGAGACTTTGAGAGTCCAGAAACTGATGCATTATTTTTACTTTTACTACATCCGTTTGTTGTGAACATTGTATGTGACAAATAAATATATAAATACCTAAAATAAATATCTAAACATCACATGTGTCTATTATTCTCATTATTATTATTATTATTATTATTGTTTCATATTTCTGAGTGAAATCACAGAACAATAATAAACTTTGAACTGTCGATAGCTGAATACTTCTTCCTTGTTGCTGATTGGTGCGTGGGGGTCACGTGTCCCGGAAGACCCGCAGAGGTGCGGTGGTCGTAAACATAGCTTTAGAACACTTTGATCTCCTGCGGACTTCACGCTCTTTCTTCTTTCATTTCTCGTACAGACATTTATTTCTCTCTCATTTCTTTGTTCTTTTACCGTGTTTAGCTCTGCACAGTCCCGTAAGACGTTATTAGTGACACATGGCGTATCCGGGATACGGAGCCGCTCCCGCTGGGTTCCCAGGGGTAAGTTTTACAGTAAATATTATTAATGAGTTATTATTATAGACCCAGGGGGAAGTTTTACAGTAAATATTAATGATAATAAGTTATTATTATAGACCCAGGGGTAAGTTTTACAGTAAATATTAGTAATAATAAGTTATTATTATAGACCCAGGGGGAAGTTTTGTTATTACAGACGCGGTGATATGTTTGTTTTTATAGACCTATCGGAAAGTTTTAGAAGTAAAAAAAAAAAAAAAAAAAACTTGTGTAAGGGCTGTTTGACCAATAAGGAAAGTGATGGTGCTGGGCCAGATGACCTCCACTGTCACCGGACCTGAACCCAGTCCAGATGGTTTTGGACCTGAACCCAGTCCAGATGTTTTTCATTATTTATATCTGTCTCTCTTAACAAAACATGTTTATTGTACCCAGATTGTGGTATTCTACTTCACCTTTCCTTCATGTGGAAAACTGAGATATAATCCCTCTAAAATATTTCTGATCAACTTACTTACTGATAACACATCTAATTCTAATGAGACTAAATGGCTTCTCCTCCACATGGGCCCTCCATTGTCCTGTCTATTGTCAGGTTACAACGTAACTCTTTTTCATCCACCCTAACTCCTCTGGCTATCTGATCTCTTATAACATAGAGGCCTCTATGCGCCACTCCTTTCGTAGCTTTTAACTCTAAAATGTATACTGATCCGCACCCCAGCGTACACCAGTGTTCTTAAACTGCCCGTACAGTACAGGTGGCTTCAGCTCCAGTCCTCAGGTGTAGCGCAGATACAGCTAAATACACATTCATCTGTAAGATGTCCAGCCCCCACACTAGTAACCTAAGCAACCCCTAAAGCCAACCGTAAAGCAACAATTTAACTTCCCCCTCCACTCTCCTGTGGGTACTCTCCTGTGGGTGCTCTCCTGTGGGTGCTCTCCTGTGGTAGCTCTGCTGTGGGTGCTCTGCTGTGGGTGCTCTCCTGTGGGTGCTCTCCTGTGGGTGCTCTGCTGTGGTTGCTCTGTTGTGGTAGCTCTGCTGTGGGTGCTCTCCTGTGGGTGCTCTCCTGTGGGTGCTCTCCTGTGGGTGCTCTCCTGTGGGTGCTCTCCTGTGGGTGCTCTGCTGTGGGTGCTCTGCTATGGGTGCTCTCCTGTGGGTGCTCTGCTGTGGTAGGTCTGCTGTGGGTGCTCTCCTGTGGGTGCTCTGCTGTGGTTGCTGTGGTAGCTCTGTTGTGGTAGCTCTGCTGTGGGTGCTCTCCTATGGGTGCTCTCCTGTGGTAGCTCTGCTCTGGTAGGTCTGTTGTGGTAGCTCTCCTGTGGTAGCTCTGCTGTGGTAGCTCTGTTGTGGAAGCTCTGCTGTGGTAGGTCTGTTGTGGTAGCTCTGTTGTGGTAGCTCTGCTGTGGGTGCTCTGCTGTGGGTGCTCTGCTGTGGGTGCTCTGCTGTGGTAGCTCTGCTGTGGGTGCTCTCCTGTGGGTGCTCTCCTATGGGTGTGAGTCAAAAGAATTGTGAACAAGTTGTAAATGAGCCAGATCTTCTTACTCAGACATGTGCAGCTGTGATAATAATACACAAACTGTGTCTCTGCAGCAGCAGCAGCAGGACCCTCTGTACGGATACTTCTCCTCTGTGGCCGGTCAGGTACACAAAAATATACACATACTTGCACATACAGTCACGCACCCACGCACACACACAGTGTTTTCTGTAGGATGGACAGTATGTGTGTGCTGTTTTTTTTTTGAAGGATGGACAGATCTCTGCAGACGAGCTGCAACGCTGCCTCACCAGCTCCGGCATCTCAGGCTCCTACAACCGTAAGAGACCAGAGAGAGAGACCAGAGAGAGAGAGACCAGAGAGAGAGAGACCAGAGAGAGAGAGACCAGAGAGAGAGAGACCAGAGAGAGAGAGACCAGAGAGAGAGAGACCAGAGAGAGAGAGACCAGAGAGAGAGAGACCAGAGAGAGAGACCAGAGAGAGAGACCAGAGAGAGAGAGAGAGACCAGAGAGAGAGAGACCAGAGACAGTCTATAGACTGATGCAGACAGGACCTGGCCACAGGTGCACCAGGAGCACAGAGGTGCATACAGTCTGATGTTTGAAGGGAGTAAAGCCTGTGTACACTCGGGCGGCGCTGGTTACGGTTGCGGTTGCGTTGGACCTACGTTATCACAGTTGGACCTACGCAGCCACAGTTGGACCTACGTTATCACAGTTGGACCTACGTTATCACAGTTGGACCTACGTTATCACAGTTGGACCTACGTTATCACAGTTGGACCTACGTTATCACAGTTGGACCTACGTTATCACAGTTGGACCTACGTTATCACAGTTGGACCTACGTAACCACAGTTGGACCTACGTAACCACAGTTGGACCTACGTAACCACAGTTGGACCTACGTAACCACAGTTGGACCTACGTTATCACAGTTGGACCTACGTAACCACAGTTGGATCTACGTTATCACAGTTGGACCTACGTAACCACAGTTGGATCTACGTTATCACAGTTGGACCTACGTAACCACAGTTGGACCTACGTAACCACAGTTGGACCTACGTTATCACAGTCGGACCTACGTTATCACAGTCGGACCTACGTAACCACAGTCGGACCTACGTAACCACAGTCGGACCTACGTAACCACAGTCGGACCTACGTAACCACAGTCGGACCTACGTAACCACAGTCGGACCTACGTAACCACAGTTGGACCTACGTAACCACAGTCGGAACTACGCAGCAACAGTTGGACCTACATGGCAAAGTTGGACCTACAGTGCCTTGCGAAAGTATTCGGCCCCCTTGAACCTTTCAATATTTTGCCACATTTCAGGCTTCAAACATAAAGATAACATTTAAAAATTTTTGTCATGAATCAACAACAAGTGGGACACAATCGTGAAGTGGAACAAAATTTATTGGATAATTTAAACTTTTTTAACAAATAAAAAACTGAAAAGTGGGGCGTGCAATATTATTCGGCCCCTTTACTTTCAGTGCAGCAAACTCACTCCAGAAGTTCAGTGAGGATCTTTGAATGATCCAATGTTAAAGCCGGATTTGGATACAAAAAGATTTCCCAAGCTTTAAACATCTCAAGGAGCACTGTGCAAGCAATTATATTGAAATGGAAGGAGTATCAGACCACTGCAAATCTACCAAGACCCGGCCGTCCCTCCAAACTTTCATCTCAAACAAGGAGAAGACTGATCAGGGATGCAGCCAAGAGGCCCATGATCACTCTGGATGAACTGCAGATAACTACAGCTGAGGTGGGAGAGTCTGTCCATAGGACAACAATCAGTCGTGCACTGCACAAATCTGGTCTTTATGGAAGAGTGGCAAGAAGAAAGCCATTTCTCAAAGATATCCAGAGTCTGGTTTAAAGTTTGCCACAAGCCACCTGGGAGACACACCAAACATGTGGAAGAAGGTGCTCTGGTCAGATGAAACCAAAATCAAACTTTTTGGCCACAATGCAAAACGATATGTTTGGCGTAAAAGCAACACAGCTCATCACCCTGAACACACCATCCCCACTGTCAAACATGGTGGTGGCAGCATCATGGTTTGGGCCTGCTTTTCTTCAGCAGGGACAGGGAAGATGGCTAAAATTGATGGGAAGATGGATGGAGCCAAATACAGGACCATTCTGGAAGAAAACCTGTTGGAGTCTGCAAAAGACCTGAGACTGGGACGGAGATTTATCTTCCAACAGGACAATGATCCAAAACATAAAGCCAAATCTACAATGGAATGGTTCACAAATAGACGTATCCAGGTGTTAGAATGGCCAAGTCAAAGTCCAGACCTGAATCCAATCGAGAATCTGTGGAAAGAGCTGAAGACTGCTGTTCACAAACGCTCTCCATCCAACCTCACTGAGCTCCAGCTGTTTTGCAAGGAAGAATGGGCAAGAATTCCAGTCTCTCAATGTGCAAAACTGATAGAGACATACCCCAAGCTACTTGCAGCTGTATTTGCAGCAAAAGGTGGCGCTACAAATTATTAGGGGGCCAAATAATATTGCACGCCCCACTTTTCAGTTTTTTATTTGTTAAAAAAGTTTAAATTATCCAATAAATTTTGTTCCACTTCACGATTGTGTCCCACATGTTGTAGATTCTTGACAAAAATTTAAATTTTTATATCTTTATGTTTGAAGCCTGAAATGTGGCGAAATGTTGAAAGGTTCAAGGGGGCCAAATACTTTTGCCATGCACTGTACGTAGCCACAGTTGGACCTATGTGACCACAGTTGGTGGTACACTCACGTGTTCCCCTTGCGGAGTGTTGTAATCCCACACCCAACCACATGAGGGCGATCTCACAGGAGTTTAAACCCAAAGCGGTCCCACTTACGCTGCTACTTTCTCCTCTTCAGAACAAAAACAAAGTGAAGCTGTTTGAGATCATTACATGTGTTTCTACTGTAGGTTTATGTGACCGTTCTAAACTCATCGTTTCAACTCATTTAACAGTGATGCTGTGAATAAAGACACAGTTCTGTTGGAAACATAGTTATTATTAAAGTGTATTCATCACAAACAGCAAAACAATAACAGTGGTAAATATCTGAGACAAACATGAACTAAAAGTGCAGGAGGAATGGAACAGACGCGATACGATTCAAACAAGACAGGAACAGTTTATAAGTTATATATGTTAGATATAAGTTATATATACTGCATGTTAGATATAAGTTATATATACAGTATGTTAGATATAAGTTATATATACTGCATGTTAGATATAAGTTATATATACAGTATGTTATATCTAACATGCAGTATATATAACTTATATCTAAGTTATATCTACAGTATGTTAGATATAAATTATATATACTGCATGTTAGATATAAGTTATATATACTGTATGTTAGATATAAGTTATATATACTGTATGTTAGATATAAGTTATATCTACAGTATGTTAGATATAAGTTATATCTACAGTATGTTAGATATAAGTTATATATACTGTATGTTAGATATAAGTTATATACTGCATGTTAGACTCGCCCAGTCTCCTGTATATCAGGCGCTGAGCCCAAACTTCTTTTCCTTCGGTTCCTTCAAAGCGCGAAGCAATCTGCTCCGAAGTGCCTTGTCCATACTTCACACAAAGTAGTCACACACGGACCAATCACAGCGGAGCTTCTCTGCGGCGGCGGCTGCGTGGTTAGAAATGTTGGAGGGTGCGCGGCAGGCTACACAAGGGCCTGCGGTGATCCTTGCGTTGGTCATGTGACGTCACGTCCCCGCCGTAGGCTCCGCCTCCTCCTTTACACCAGGCCTAACAGTGTTGTTCTGTAACCGTCCCCACCGTAAGCTCCGCCTCCTCCTCCTATTGACCAGATGCATCAACGTCATCCAGTCAGGTGATTGTGAATGCGCTTACGGCGGAAGTATTGGAAACTAGCATTGCTGCGAGAGCAAAACGGACACAACTCTTAAAAACGGAGCTTCCTCTCCTAAATCGAGAAGTGGCTGCTTCAAGCAATGTTCGATTACGTTATAGGTGGAAGTAGGACATCAGGTCAGGGCTCACAAAGAGTGGTATTTGGAGAAGTTAAGGATCGCCTAACTGGATGTTGACCCGTACCTTCTCCCCCCAGTCAATTTTATCGATTAAATAAAATGTCTATTTTTGCCCAAATTCACCCTACATGATCTTTATCATTATCGTTAACAATGCACCCCCTCACACTGGAGCAGATTTATATGTACATTTTGCTGGTAGCATTAGCAATAGTCCACTTTTCTGTGGCTTTTCTGTCTACAGCCAAACATGATACGTACTGACGGAGAGGAAAATAGTGAAACACGCAATTGACTTAAAAGATAAAAATGTCAATGTTGCAGCGCACATACAGGACAGTAGTAAGAGACACGTTAGACGTGTGTCATTGTTCTCCAAATTAATGGAAATAAAATAAATACAAACTTGTGATTGCTTTATCTTGTAAAAAGTGTTCACTGCATATTAGGGAGTACTTGGATGGGTCCCAGTCCTTTTGGTTGATTGCCGCTGGCCATCGTCGTCTTCTGTCTTCATGACAAGCAGGTATCAGATAAAAAAGCTTATGTCCTTGCCTGTTAGTATAATCAACCGCACTGCAAAATGTCACAGTTTTGGCTGTAATGCGCTGAAACAGGTTGTTTTGGTCAGGTGTCCGTAGGCTCGCAGTTAGACTTCTGCCGTCTGTCATGGAGAGTGGGCGTGGCCGGGACGTCACATGCAAGGGGTCAATACATCAGGCCTAACAGTGTTCTGTAACCGTCCCCACCGTAAGCTCCGCCTCCTCCTCCACACCAGGCCTAACAGTGTTGTTCTGTAACCGTCCCCACCGTAAACTCCGCCTCCTCCTCCTCCTATACACCAGACCTAACAGTGTTGTTCTGTCCGCAGCGTTCAGCCTGGAGACCTGCCGCCTCATGATCAGCATGTTGGACGTATCCTTGGAGAGACTCTGAGCTACACGTTTCATTTGTGATTTGCTCTGCTCTCTCTGCTCTCTCTTGTCTCTCTCTTTCTGGTCTCTCTCTGGTCTCTCTCTGGTCACTCTCTGGTCTCTCTCTGGTCTCTCTCTCTGCTCTCTCTCTGGTCTCTCTCTCTCTGGTCTCTCTCTGCTCTCTCCCTGCTCTTTAACCCTAACGCTTTGACCTGTACCGTATGTCACTAAATTCTGATGAAGTCACATTATTATCTAATATACAGTGCCTTGCGAAAGTATTCGGCCCCCTTGAACCTTTCAACATTTCGCCACATTTCAGGCTTCAAACATAAAGATATAAAATTTTAAAAAAATTGTCATGAATCAACAACAAGTGGGACACAATCGTGAAGTGGAACAAAATGTATTGGATAATTTAAACTTTTTTAACAAATAAAAAACTGAAAAGTGGGGCGTGCAATATTATTTGGCCCCTTTACTTTCAGTGCAGCAAACTCAGTCCAGAAGTTCAGTGAGGATCTTTGAATGATCCAATGTTGTCCTAAATGACTGATGATGATAAATAGAATGCACCTGTGTGTAATCAAGTCTCCGTATAAATGCACCTGCTTTTTGATAGTCTCAGGGTTCTGTTTAAAGCGCAGAGAGAACCATGAAGACAAAGGAACACACCAGGCAGGTCCGAGATACTGTTGTGGAGAGGTTTAAAGCCGGATTTGGATACAAAAAGATTTCCCAAGCTTTAAACATCTCAAGGAGCACTGTGCAAGCAATTATATTGAAATGGAAGGAGTATCAGACCACTGCAAATCTACCAAGACCCGGCCGTCCCTCCAAACTTTCATCTCAAACAAGGAGAAGACTGATCAGAGATGCAGCCAAGAGGCCCATGATCACTCTGGATGAACTGCAGATAACTACAGCTGAGGTGGGAGAGTATGTCCATAGGACAACAATCAGTCGTGCACTGCACAAATCTGGCCTTTATGGAAGAGTGGCAAGAAGAAAGCCATTTCTCAAAGATATCCATAAAAAGTCTGGTTTAAAGTTTGCCACAAGCCACCTGGGAGACACACCAAACATGTGGAAGAAGGTGCTCTGGTCAGATGAAACCAAAATCGAACTTTTTGGCCACAATGCAAAACGATATGTTTGGCGTAAAAGCAACACAGCTCATCACCCTGAACACACCATCCCCACTGTCAAACATGGTGGTGGCAGCATCATGCTTTGGGCCTGCTTTTCTTCAGCAGGGACAGGGAAGATGGCTAAAATTGATGGGAAGATGGATGGAGCCAAATACAGGACCATTCTGTACAAAACCTGTTGGAGTCTGCAAAAGACCTGAGACTGGGACGGAGATTTATCTTCCAACAGGACAATGATCCAAAACATAAAGCCAAATCTACAATGGAATGGTTCACAAATAGACGTATCCAGGTGTTAGAATGGCCAAGTCAAAGTCCAGACCTGAATCCAATCGAGAATCTGTGGAAAGAGCTGAAGACTGCTGTTCACAAACGCTCTCCATCCAACCTCACTGAGCTCCAGCTGTTTTGCAAGGAAGAATGGGAAAGAATTCCAGTCTCTCGATGTGCAAAACTGATAGAGACATACCCCAAGCGACTTGCAGCTGTAATTGCAGCAAAAGGTGGCGCTACAAAGTATTAGCGCAAGGGGGCCGAATAATATTGCACGCCCCACTTTTCAGTTTTTTATTTGTAAAAAAAGTTTAAATTATTCAATACATTTTGTTCCACTTCACGATTGTGTCCCACTTGTTGTTGATTCATGACAAAAAATGTAATATTTATATCTTTATGTTTGAAGCCTGAAATGTGGCGAAATGTTGAAAGGTTCAAGGGGGCCACTGTATATTGGTACCTGACTGTGATTGGTCGCTGACTGTGGTGATGTCACATGTATTGGTCCCTGACCGTGATTGGTCGCTGACTGTGGTGATGTCACATGTATTGGTCCCTGACTGTGATGATGTCGCATGTATTGGTCCCTGACTGTCTTTCTCAGAGAGACTACTCCGGCTCCATGGGCTTTAACGAGTTTAAGGAGCTGTCCGGGGTCCTGAACCAGTGGAAGACCATGTTTATGCAGTACGACCGAGACCGCAGCGGGACCGTGGACCCCCAGGAGCTGCACCAGGCCCTGGGCCACATGGGTACGCCCCTGCTGGACACTACCGGACACTACAGGACACTACAGGACACTACAGTACTATCACAATACACATGGTACTCCCCCTACAGGACACCACAGTACCATCACAATACACATGGTACTCCCCCTACAGGACACCACAGTACCATCACAATACACATGGTACGCCCCCTACAGGACACCACAGTACTATCACAATACACATGGTACGCCCCCTGCTGGACACTACAGTACTATCATAATACACATGGTACTCCCCCTATAGGACACTACAGTACTATCATAATACACATGGTACTCCCCCTACAGGACACCACAGTACTATCACAATACACATGGTACGCCCCCTGCTGGACACTACAGTACTATCATAATACACATGGTACGCCCCCTACAGGACACCACAGTACTATCACAATACACATGGTACTCCCCCTGCTGGACACTACAGTACTATCACAATACACATGGTACTCCCCCTACAGGACACCACAGTACTATCACAATACACATGGTGCTCCCCCTACAGGACATCACAATACACATGGTACGCCCCCTGCTGGACACTACAGTACTATCATAATACACATGGTACTCCCCCTGCTGAACACCACAGTACTATCACAATACACATGGTATGCCCCCTGCTGGACATTACAGGCATCACTTCCATCACAATACAATGTGTGGGATCTGGATCTGGAGACTGCTGGATATTTATTGATTACTCTAACCCTCCTGTGTCTCTGGTCTCTCCTCTCCTGGTCTCCCCTGGTCTCTCTCCTGGTCTCTCTCCTGGTACAGGTTATAACCTTAGTCCTCAGGCTCTCAGCTCCATTCTGAAGCGCTACAGTCATCACGGCCGCGTCGGCTTCGACGACTTCGTCTGCTGCTGCATCAAACTGAGAGCTCTGACTGGTAACACAACAACACACACACACACACGCTGCTGCTTCAAACTGAGAGCTCTGACTGGTTACACACGTACACATATGGAGCCATGATTGTTTAAACAATATTTGTGCGTGCATACAAAGATATGTGCGTTTGTAACCAGATTTGTGTGTGCGTAAAAATATTTGTGCGTGTGTAAAAAGATTTGTATGTGCGTAACAAGATTTGTGTGTGCGTCACTAGATCTGTGTGTGTGTAAAAATATATATATATATGTTTTACACAGATCACACAAATCAGAAGAACGGAAAAAAGCCTCAGTGCTACGCACAGGCTCTCGTTTTACACACACTTCTCTTTACACACAAATCTCTTTAGACACACTTCTCTTTACACACAAATCTCTTTAGACACACTTCTCTTTACACACACTTCTCTTTAGACACACTTCTCTTTACACACACTTCTCTTTACACACACTTATCTTTAGACACACTTCTCTTTAGACAACTTCTCTTTAGACACACTTCTCTTTAGACACACTTCTCTTTACACACACTTCTCTTTACACACACTTCTCTTTAGACACACTTCTCTTTAGACACACTTCTCGCGCCAGAAGTGTCTCTAAAGAGATTTGTAAGTGCAATGTGGTTGTTCTAGCAGTACACCAGCAGATGGTGCTGTTGAAGCTGGTTATTACCTGTTACCACTTCATCAGTATTCATCAGTATATATACCTGTCTTACAGACCACTTCATCAGTATATATACCTGTCTTACAGACCACTTCATCAGTATATATACCTGTCTTACAGACCACTTCATCAGTATATATACCTGTCTTACAGACCACTTCATCAGTATTCATCAGTATATATACCTGTCTTACAGACCACTTCATCAGTATTCATCAGTATATATACCTGTCTTACAGACCACTTCATCAGTATTCATCAGTATATATACCTGTCTTATAGACCACTTCATCAGTATTCATCAGTATATATACCTGTCTTACAGACCACTTCATCAGTATATATACCTGTCTTACAGACCACTTCATCAGTATTCATCAGTATATATACCTGTCTTACAGACCACTTCATCAGTATATATACCTGTCTTACAGACCACTTCATCAGTATTCATCAGTATATATACCTGTCTTACAGACCACTTCATCAGTATTCATCAGTATATATACCTGTCTTACAGACCACTTCATAAGTATATCTACCTGTCTTACAGACCACTTCATCAGTATTCATCAGTATATATACCTGTCTTACAGTCCACTTCATCAGTATATATACCTGTCTTATAGACCACTTCATCAGTATTCATCAGTATATATACCTGTCTTACAGACCACTTCATCAGTATATATACCTGTCTTACAGACCACTTCATCAGTATTCATCAGTATATATACCTGTCTTACAGACCACTTCATCAGTATATATACCTGTCTTACAGACCACTTCATCAGTATATATACCTGTCTTACAGACCACTTCATCAGTATTCATCAGTATATATACCTGTCTTACAGACCACTTCATCAGTATATATACCTGTCTTACAGACCACTTCATAAGTATTCATCAGTATATATACCTGTCTTACAGACCACTTCATCAGTATATATACCTGTCTTACAGACCACTTCATCAGTATTCATCAGTATATATACCTGTCTTACAGACCACTTCATCAGTATTCATCAGTATATATACCTGTCTTACAGACCACTTCATCAGTATATATACCTGTCTTACAGACCACTTCATCAGTATTCATCAGTATATATACCTGTCTTACAGACCACTTCATCAGTATATATACCTGTCTTACAGACCACTTCATCAGTATATATACCTGTCTTACAGACCACTTCATCAGTATTCATCAGTATATATACCTGTCTTACAGACCACTTCATCAGTATTCATCAGTATATATACCTGTCTTACAGACCACTTCATCAGTATATATACCTGTCTTACAGACCACTTCATCAGTATTCATCAGTATATATACCTGTCTTACAGACCACTTCATCAGTATTCATCAGTATATATACCTGTCTTACAGACCACTTCATCAGTATATATACCTGTCTTACAGACCACTTCATCAGTATTCATCAGTATATATACCTGTCTTACAGACCACTTCATAAGTATTCATCAGTATATATACCTGTCTTACAGACCACGTCATCAGTATATATACCTGTCTTACAGACCACTTCATCAGTATTCATCAGTATATATACCTGTCTTACAGACCACTTCATCAGTATATATACCTGTCTTACAGACCACTTCATCAGTATTCATCAGTATATATACCTGTCTTACAGACCACTTCATCAGTATTCATCAGTATATATACCTGTCTTACAGACCACTTCATCAGTATTCATCAGTATATATACCTGTCTTACAGACCACTTCATCAGTATTCATCAGTATATATACCTGTTTTACAGACCACTTCATCAGTATTCATCAGTATATATACCTGTTTTACAGACCACTTCAGGAGGAGGGATGCGTCTAACTGTGGAAAAGCGAACTTTGCTTATGACGACGTGAGTGAAACTAAAAACACATGTTTCTGATTCTGTTTAATGTTTTCTTTGTTATTTTACAGTTTATCCAAGTCACCATGAGCCTCTGAAGTGACCCTGTACCTGTGCTCTGTACCTGTGCTCTGTACCTGTGCTCTGTACCTGTGCTCTGTACCTGTACTCTGTATCTGTACTCTGTATCTGTACTCAGTACCTGTGCTCTGTACTCATATTATACTTGAGTATCTGTATCATTCCATTTTAAAGCTGTATGTTGTAAGTTTGCTCCTTAGGTCCAAGTCACTTTCTGGTCTCTCTCTCTCTGGTCTCTCTCTGGTCTCTCTCTCTGGTCTCTCTCTCTAGTCTCTCTCTGGTCTCTCTCTGGTCTCTCTCTGGTCTCTCTCTCTAGTCTCTCTCTGATCTCTCTCTGGTCTCTCTCTGGTCTCTCTCTCTGGTCTCTCTCTCTCTCTCTGGTCTCTCTCTCTCTGGTCTCTCTCTCTGGTCTCTCTCTGGTCTCTCTCTCTCTGGTCTCTCTCTGGTCTCTCTCTCTCTGGTCTCTCTCTCTAGTCTCTCTCTGGTCTCTCTCTCTGGTCTCTCTCTCTAGTCTCTCTCTGGTCTCGCTCTCAGGTCTCTCTCTCTGTCGCCTTAATAGTTTAAACACCAATGTATGAATAAAACACATGTAACTTTTTTGTATAATGATAATTCTGGAAACATCTATGTTGTGTGTTTATTTTGAAAAACAGAAGGTGAAGTGCTCAGGGCGGGAGAGGCTGCATTCTCCCTCAGAGTCTGAACTCTCTAATCTCTCTCTGGTCTCGCTCTGGTCTCTCTCTCTAATCTCTCTCTGGTCTCTCTCTAATCTCTCTCTGGTCTCTCTCTAATCTCTCTCTAATCTCTCTCTGGTCTCTCTCTAATCTCTCTCTGGTCTCTCTCTTTAATCTATCTCTGGTCTTTCTAATCTCTCTCTGGTCTCTCTCTGGTCTATCTCTCTAATCTCTGGTCTCTCTCTAATCTCTCTGGTCTCTCTCTCTAATCTCTCTCTGGTCTCTCTCTAATCTCTCTATGGTCTCTCTGGTCTCTCTCGCTAATCTCTCTCTGGTCTCTCTCTAATCTCTCTCTAATCTCTCTGGTCTTTCTCTGGTCTCTCTAATCTCTCTCTGGTCTCTATCTTTAATCTATCTCTGGTCTTTCTAATCTCTCTCTGGTCTCTCTAATCTCTCTCTGGTCTCTCTATGGTCTCTCTGGTCTCTCTCGCTAATCTCTCTCTCTCTCTAATCTCTCTGGTCTCTCTCTAATCTCTCTGGTCTCTCTCTTCTCTCTCTAATCTAATCTCTCTCTGGTCTCTCTCTAATCTCTCTGGTTTCTCTCTAATCTCTCTCTGGTCTCTCTCTCTAATCTCTCTCTGGTCTTTCTCTAATCTCTCTCTGGTCTCTCTCTGATATAATCCTTTTTATTGATCCAGTGAACAAACACAGTTAATATGAACATGGGCAGAGTTTAGACTTCTACAAACTCAATCTCCCAGAATGCACTGCTGTGTACTACTTCCGGTTCCATCTCCGTCATCAATCTAACATGGCGGCGGTGTAGGAGCAAAACACCGGCGCGAGCGGCTTCAAACCTCAGACCTGAGGAATTCTTCAGTAACTGACTTTAACCGGGCACAGACACATGCTGGCTCCGGCGGACTCAGCGGAGGGCCGTCTGCAGCGCGCACGGGACCTCCAGGAGTTCCTCCGGGGGTGCCGAGAGCAGCTGAGGGCTGTGAGTGCGGAGCTGGGCTGGAGCTGCGAGAATCCGGGCAGAATCTGGAAGTGTGGGTCCCAGGTGAGAGGGGGAGAGAGGGGACGGTGGGGGTGATGAGGGGAGGTTGGGGGAGTTAGAGAGCTATGATGCAGGTGTATCCATGTGACTGTCTCACATTAGAGATAGATACTTTATTGATCCCTGTTGGAGAAATGCAAGTGTCCAGTAGCAGCAAAAATAACAAATAATATTGATCATTCTGAAAACATAATAGTAATAGTCAGCAACAGCCTCAGGTCACAGCAGCAGAGGTGGAGTAGCCTCTGGGTGGAGCAGGACAGGTCACAGCAGCAGAGGTGGAGTAGCCTCTGGTTGGAGCAGGACGGGTCACAGCAGCAGAGGTGGAGTAGCCTCTGGGTGGAGCAGGACGGGTCAAAGGTGGAGCAGCAGCTTGGTTTTCTCTGCTCTAGTCCAAAGTAAAATGCAAAATGCTTCATTAGTATTTTTCTAAAAGTTAGCATTCCTCCAGTGGATTTTCACCTGATCCACTTGGTCTGGACCAGTGTAAAACCATGAATCCTCTCTGCTCTGGTCTGGACCAGTGTAAAACCATGAATCCTCTCTGCTCTGGTCTGGACCAGTGTAAAACCATGAATACTCTCTGCTCTGGTCTGGACCAGTGTAAAACCATGAATCCTCTCTGCTCTGGT
The DNA here is from genome assembly GCA_964034765.1 of Knipowitschia caucasica. Lineage (NCBI taxonomy): Eukaryota > Metazoa > Chordata > Actinopteri > Gobiiformes > Gobiidae > Knipowitschia > Knipowitschia caucasica. The sequence goes on along the minus strand of OZ035829.1, from coordinate 34,573,510 downwards.
CTGGACCAGTATAAAACCATGAATCCTCTCTGCTCTGGTCTGGACCAGTGTAAAACCATGAATCCTCTCTGCTCTGGTCTGGACCAGTGTAAAACCATGAACACTGAACTGCAACAACATCTCGGGCAGTAAAAACAATACAAATAAAAATTGATGAAGCACAAAACAACTGTTTTAGAGACACTTAGGACCAGCAGCCGTTTCCAGAAGCATTGTTCAAAAATATATATATATTTTTTTAAAGTAGAGTGGACTATAGTAGAGTAGATTATGGTTCATTATATCAGATTCTAGTACAGTACATTATAGTAGATTATGGTTCATTATAGTGGAGTAGATTATGGTTCATTATAGTGGAGTAGATTATGGTTCATTGTAGTGGAGTAGATTATGGTTCATTATAGTGGAGTAGATTATAGTAGATTATGGTTCATTATAGTGGAGTAGATTATAGTAGATTATGGTTCATTGTAGCGGAGTAGATTATAGTAGATTATGGTTCATTATAGTGGAGTAGATTATATTAGATTATGGTTCATTGTAGTGAAGTAGATTATAGTAGATTATGGTTCATTGTAGTGGAGTAGATTATAGTAGATTATGGTTCATTGTAGTGGAGTAGATTATATTAGATTATGGTTCATTATAGTGGAGTAGATTATAGTGGAGTAGATTATAGTGGAGTAGATTATAGTGGAGTAGATTATAGTGGAGTAGATTATAGTAGAGTAGATTATAGTAGAGTAGATTATAGTAGAGTAGATTATAGTAGAGTAGATTATAGTAGAGTAGATTATAGTAGAGTAGAGTAGAGTAGAGTAGAGTAGAGTAGATTATATTAGAGTAGATTATATTAGAGTAGATTATATTAGAGTAGATTATAGTAGATTATGGTTCATTATAGTGGAGTAGATTATAGTAGATTATGGTTCATTGTAGTGGAGTAGATTATAGCAGAGTGGGTTAGAGTAGATTATAGTAGATTATGGTTCATTATAGTGGAGTAGATTATGGTTCATTATAGTGGAGTAGATTATAGTGGAGTAGATTATAGTAGGGTAGATTATAGTAGATTAAGGTTCATTATAGTGGAGTAGATTATATTAGATTATGGTTCATTGTAGTGGAGTAGATTATAGCAGAGTGGGTTATAGTAGAGTAGATTATAATATAGTTGTGTGTTTCCAGCAGGAGATGGTTCAGTGTCGTCTGGATCCAAACCACAAAGTTCCACAGAGAAGTTTGGAAAAACATCAGAAAAAATGTCTGCTTCAAAAGATGGACTACTCTACAGAAGAACAGGTGAGAGCACTCTCTATGGTCTCTCTCTCTGGTCTCTCTCTGGTCCCTCTCTGGTCTCTCTCTGGTCTCTCTCTGGTCTCACTCTGGTCTCACTCTCTGGTCTCACTCTGGTCTCTCCCTGGTCTCTCCCTGGTCTCTCTCTGGTCTCACTCTGGTCTCCCTCTCTGGTCTCACTCTGGTCTCACTCTGATCTCTCTCTGATCTCTCTCTGGTCTCTGACTCATGTGTTTTACGTTTGGTTCCAGGAGGAGATGATAAACACGTCTTTCTGCTACGAGAACACCGCAGCCAAGACCTTTGTGATGGGTCAGCCACATTCTCACACTGATCAAATATACTGTAGTGCTCTCTCTAGTCTCTCACTGGTCTCTCTCTGGTCTCTCTCTGGTCTCTCACTGGTCTCTCTCTGGTCTCTCTCTGGTATCTCTCTGGTCTCTCTCTGGTGTCTTCCTGGTCTCTCTCTGGTCTCTCTCTGGTGTCTTCCTGGTCTCTCTCTGGTCTCTCTCTGGTCTCTCTCTGGTCTCTCTCTGGTCTCTCTCTGGTCTCTCTCTGGTCTCTCTCTGGTCTCTCTCTGGTCTCTCTCTGGTCTCTCTCAGGTCTCTCTCTGGTCTTTCTAGTCTCTCTCTAGTCTCTCTCTAGTCTCTCTCTGGTCTCTCACTGGTCTCTCTCTGGTCTCTCACTGGTCTCTCACTGGTCTCTCTCTGGTCTCTCTCTGGTGTCTTCCTGGTCTCTCTCTGGTCTTCATTCTTCTTCTCTTCAGACCAGCAGACGCAGCAGGAGGTGGTGTTGGGTGCTCGCTCTGCTGCTCCGCTCATGAGGAGAGAAGGAGTGTTCTGGCAAGGTCTGTCCTCCTCCTCTCTCCTCTCTCCTCCTCCTTTGTCCTCCTCCTTTGCCCTCCTCCTTTGTCCTCCTCCGCTGTCCTCCTCCTTTGTCCTCCTCCTTTGCCCTCCTCCTTTGCCCTCCTCCTTTGTCCTCCTCCGCTGTCCTCCTCCTCTGTCCTCCTCCTTTGTCCTCCTCCTCTGTCCTCCTCCTTTGTCCTCCTCCTCTGTCCTCCTCCTTTGTCCTCCTCCTCTGTTCTCCTACTTTGTCCTCCTCCTTTGTCCTCCTCCTTTGTCCTCCTCCGTCCTCCTCCTCTGTCCTCCTCCTCTGTCCTCCTCCTTTGTCCTCCTCCTCTGTCCTCCTCCTCTGTCCTCCTCCTCTCTCCTCCATCTTTGCCCTCCTCCTTTGCCCTCCTCCTTTGTCCTCCTCCTTTGCCCTCCTCCTTTGTCCTCCTCCGCTGTCCTCCTCCTTTGTCTTCCTCTGTCCTCCTCCTCTGTCCTCCTCCTTTGTCCTCCTCCTCTGTCCTCCTCCTTTGTCCTCCTCCTCTGTCCTCCTACTTTGTCCTCCTCCTTTGTCCTCCTCCTCTGTCCTCCTCCTCTGTCCTCCTACTTTGTCCTCCTCCTTTGTCCTCCTCCTCTGTCCTCCTCCTTTGTCCTCCTCCTCTGTCCTCCTCCTTTGTCCTCCTCTGTCCTCCTCCTTTGTCCTCCTCTCTCCTCCTCCGCCCTTCTCCTTTGTCCTCCTCCTTTGTCCTCCTCTGTCCTCCTCCTCTGTCCTCCTCCTTTGTCCTCCTCCTCTGTCCTCCTCCTTTGTCCTCCTCCTCTGTCCTCCTCCTTAGTCCTCCTCCTCTGTCCTCCTACTTTGTCCTCCTCCTTTGTCCTCCTCCTCTGTCCTCCTCCTTTGTCCTCCTCCTCTGTCCTCCTAATTTGTCCTCCTCCTTTGTCCTCCTCCTCTGTCCTCCTCCTTTGTCCTCCTCCTTTGTCCTCCTCCTTTGTCCTCCTCTGTCCTCCTCCTGTGTACTCCTCCTCTGTCCTCCTCCTTTGTCCTCCTCCTCTGTCCTCCTTTGTCCTCCTCCTCTGTCCTCCTCCTTTGTCCTCCTCCTCTGTCCTCCTACTTTGTCCTCCTCCTTTGTCCTCCTCCTCTGTCCTCCTCCTTTGTCCTCCTCCTCTGTCCTCCTACTTTGTCCTCCTCCTTTGTCCTCCTCCTCTGCCCTCCTCCTTTGTCCTACTTTGTCCTCCTCCTTTGTCCTCCTCCTCTGTCCTCCTACTTTGTCCTCCTCCTTTGTCCTCCTCCTCTGTCCTCCTCCTCTGTCCTCCTACTTTGTCCTCCTCCTCTGTCCTCCTCCTTTGTCCTCCTCCTCTGTCCTCCGCCTTTGTCCTCCTCCTCTGTCCTCCTCCTTTGTCCTCCTCCTCTGTCCTCCTACTTTGTCCTCCTCCTCTGTCCTCCTACTTTGTCCTCCTCCTCTGTCCTCCTCCTTTGTCCTCCTCCCTTGTCCTCCTCTGTCCTCCTTTGTCGTCCTCCTCTGTCCTCCTCCTCTGTCCCCCTTCCTTGTGATGTCACATGTTTGTTCTTCAGGTGAGTTTAGCTCCGCCCCCGCTGCCGTCCCGCAGAACCACAAGAGGGCGCTGTGTGACCTGACTGTGGCCGATCGATTGGCTCTGTACAATCATGTGATTAGCCAAACGACCAATCAGGAAGAAGCATCATCCAACAAAGACGACCTGTACGTGGACCTGGTCCAGAAGATGCAGAAAGGTACAGACCCCTACAGACCCCTACAGACCCCTACAGACCCCTACAGACCTCTACGGACCCCTACAGACCCCTACAGACCTCTACAGACCTCTACAGACCTCTACAGACCCCTACAGACCTCTACAGACCCCTACAGGCCCCTACAGACCCCTACAGGCCCCTACAGACCTCTACAGACCCCTACAGGCCCCTACAGACCCCTACAGACCTCTACGGACCTCTACAGACCTCTACAGACCTCTACAGACCTCTACAGACCCCTACAGACCTCTACAGACCCCTACAGACCTCTACAGACCTCTACAGACCTCTACAGGCCCCTACAGACCTCTACAGACCCCTACAGACCTCTACGGACCTCTACAGACATCTACAGGCCCCTACAGGCCCCTACAGACCCCTACAGACCCCTACAGACCTCTACGGACCTCTACAGACCTCTACAGACCTCTACAGACCTCTACAGACCCCTACAGACCTCTACAGACCTCTACAGACCTCTAAAACAGACCTCTACAGACCTCTACAGGCCCCTACAGACCTCTACAGACCCCTACAGACCTCTACGGACCTCTACAGACCCCTACAGACCTCTACAGGCCCCTACAGGCCCCTACAGACCCCTACAGACCCCTACAGACCTCTACGGACCTCTACAGACCTCTACAGACCTCTACAGACCCCTACAGACCTCTACAGACCTCTACAGACCCCTACAGACCTCTACAGACCCCTACAGACCCCTACAGACCCCTACAGACCTCTACAGGCCCCTACAGACCTCTACAGGCCCCTACAGACCCCTACAGACCCCTACAGACCTCTACAGACCTCTACAGACCCCTACAGACCTCTACAGGCCCCTACAGACCCCTACAGACCCCTACAGACCCCTACAGACCTCTACGGACCTCTACAGACCTCTACAGACCTCTACAGACCTCTACAGACCCCTACAGACCCCTACAGACCCCTACAGACCTCTACAGGCCCCTACAGACCTCTACAGGCCCCTACAGACCCCTACAGACCCCTACAGACCTCTACAGACCTCTACAGGCCCCTACAGACCTCTACAGGCCCCTACAGGCCCCTACAGACCTCTACAGACCCCTACAGACCCCTACAGACCTCTACAGACCTCTACAGACCTCTACAGGCCCCTACAGGCCCCTACAGACCCCTACAGACCTCTACAGACCTCTACAGGCCCCTACAGACCCCTACAGACCCCTACAGACCTCTACACACCCCTACAGTGTTGTATATAAATAAATGATACTAAACTGTTCCAGAGGAGACGCAGCCTCAGCCTCAGACTCAGTTGGAGCTGATGGTTCAGAGGAGAGACTACAAGAGAAGGAGAGAGACCTACAGGGCCAAGAACGTCCACATCACCAAGAAGTCCTACTCACAGGTACACAGGGACACAGGTACACAGGGACACAGGTACAGAGACTACAAGAGAAGGAGAGAGACCTACAGGGCCAAGAGCGTCCACATCACCAAGAAGTCCTACTCACAGGTACACAGGGACACAGTGTTAGGATTAGATAGCAATATGGCCTACGTGCAGGACTAAACAAGGACTCTTCTGATGGTGCATTCACGGACTGTCCGAGAGGTCTGCCAACTTCTTTTCCGGGTCGGAATATTCAATTTAAAAACAAAAGTGACAGAAGCGACAAGAAGCCTCCAGGACCAGCTCTTCCCGCTGGACTCTCCGTTCCCAGACACAGCCGCTCTCTCACGCCGAGGAAAAGAAACAAAGGAAACTCCCTCAAAACAACCAGAGAATGGCGCACACTGAGCCGCGCATTCTCCACCAAATCTGTCAGGAATGAAGCAGACAGAGACGGATCGTGGTGCGCCAAACTCTGGAAGTTTATTTAAGTTTCTCTCAAGTTTCTCTCAGACAGAATAAAGTACACAGTTTATATAGTCATTGTCACGTCACACATGGAAAGACATGTCACACAGAGACAGTCACATCAGAGTCACAACATGGAGTCATCAGAGTCTGCATACAGTCCTGCACGTAGGCCATAAGGCTATCTAATACTAACAACAGGGACAGGGACAGAGACACAGGGACACAGGTACAGAGACACAGGTACAGAGACACAGGTACAGAGACACAGGTACAGAGACACAGGTACAGAGACACAGGGACACGGGTACAGAGACACAGGGACACGGGTACAGAGACACAGGGACACAGGTACAGAGACACAGGTACAGAGACACAGGGACAGAGACACAGGTACAGAGACACAGGGACAGAGACACAGGGACAGAGACACAGGGACAGAGACACAGGGACAGAGACACAGGGACAGAGACACAGGGACAGAGACACAGGGACAGAGACACAGGGACAGAGACACAGGGACAGAGACACAGGGACAGAGACACAGGGACAGAGGTACAGAGACACAGAGGCACAGGGACAGAGGCACAGAGACACAGGGACACGGGTACAGAGACACAGGGACAGAGACACAGGGACAGAGGTACAGAGACACAGGGACAGAGACACAGGGACAGAGGTACAGAGACACAGGGACAGAGACAAAGGGACACAGGTACAGGGACAGAGACACAGGTACAGAGGGACAGGGACACGGACACAGGGACACAGGTACAGGGACACAGGTACAGAGACACAGTTACAGAGACACAGGGACAGAGTCACAGGGACACGGGTACAGAGACACAGGTACAGGGACACAGGTACAGGGACACAGGTACAGAGACACAGGGACAGAGACACAGGGACAGAGACACAGGGACAGAGACACGGGTACAGAGACACAGGGACACAGGTACAGAGACACAGGGACACAGGTACAGAGACACAGGTACACGGGTACAGAGACACAGGGACACGGGTACAGAGACACAAGGACACGGGTACAGAGACACAGGGACACGGGTACAGAGACACAGGGACACGGGTACAGAGACACAGGGACACGGGTACAGAGACACAGGGACACGGGTACAGAGACACAGGGACACGGGTACAGAGACACAGGGACACGGGTACAGAGACACGGGTACAGAGACACAGGTACAGAGACACAGGTACAGAGACACAGGTACAGAGACACAGGGACACGGGTACAGAGACACAGGGACACGGGTACAGAGACACAGGGACACGGGTACAGAGACACAGGGACACGGGTACAGAGACACAGGGACACGGGTACAGAGACACAGGGACACGGGTACAGAGACACAGGGACACGGGTACAGAGACACAGGGACACGGGTACAGAGACACAGGGACACGGGTACAGAGACACAGGGACACGGGTACAGAGACACAGGGACACGGGTACAGAGACACAGGGACACGGGTACAGAGACACAGGGACACGGGTACAGAGACACAGGGACACGGGTACAGAGACACAGGGACACGGGTACAGAGACACAGGGACACGGGTACAGAGACACAGGGACACGGGTACAGAGACACAGGGACACGGGTACAGAGACACAGGTACAGAGACACAGGTACAGAGACACAGGTACAGAGACACAGGTACAGAGACACAGGTACAGAGACACAGGTACAGAGACACAGGTACAGAGACACAGGTACAGAGACACAGGGACACGGGTACAGAGACACAGGTACAGAGACACGGGTACAGAGACACAGGTACAGAGACACAGGTACAGAGACACAGGTACAGAGACACAGGTACAGAGACACAGGTACAGAGACACAGGTACAGAGACACAGGTACAGAGACACAGGGACAGAGACACAGGGACAGAGACACAGGGACAGAGACACAGGGACAGAGACACAGGGACAGAGACACAGGGACAGAGACACAGGGACAGAGACACAGGGACAGAGACACAGGGACAGAGACACAGGTACAGAGACACAGGGACACGGGTACAGAGACACGGGTACAGAGACACGGGTACAGAGACACGGGTACAGAGACACGGGTACAGAGACACGGGTACAGAGACACGGGTACAGAGACACGGGTACAGAGACACGGGTACAGAGACACAGGTACAGAGACACAGGTACAGAGACACAGGGACAGAGTCACAGGGACACGGGTTCAGAGACACGGGTTCAGAGACACAGGGACAGAGACACAGGGACAGAGACACAGGGACAGAGACACAGGGACAGAGACACAGGGACAGAGACACAGGGACAGAGACACAGGGACAGAGACACAGGTACAGAGTCACAGGGACACGGGTACAGAGACACAGGTACAGAGACACAGGTACAGAGACACCGGGACACAGGTACAGAGACACAGGTACAGAGACATAGGTACAGAGACATAGGTACAGAGACATAGGTACAGAGACATAGGTACAGAGACACAGGTACAGAGACACAGGTACAGAGACACAGGGACAGAGACACAGGGACAGAGTCACAGGGACACGGGTTCAGAGACACAGGTACAGAGACACAGGTACAGAGACACAGGTACAGAGACACAGGTACAGAGACACAGGTACAGAGACACAGGTACAGAGACACAGGGACAGAGACACAGGGACAGAGTCACAGGTACAGAGTCACAGGGACACGGGTTCAGAGACACAGGGACAGAGACACAGGGACAGAGACACAGGGACAGAGACACAGGGACAGAGACACAGGGACAGAGACACAGGGACAGAGTCACAGGGACACGGGTACAGAGACACGGGTACAGAGACACGGGTACAGAGACACGGGTACAGAGACACGGGTACAGAGACACGGGTACAGAGACACGGGTACAGAGACACGGGTACAGAGACACGGGTACAGAGACACGGGTACAGAGACACGGGTACAGAGTCACGGGTACAGAGACACGGGTACAGAGACACGGGTACAGAGACACGGGTACAGAGACACGGGTACAGAGACACGGGTACAGAGACACGGGTACAGAGACACGGGTACAGAGACACGGGTACAGAGACACGGGTACAGAGACACGGGTACAGAGACACGGGTACAGAGACACGGGTACAGAGACACGGGTACAGAGACACGGGTACAGAGACACGGGTACAGAGACACGGGTACAGAGACACGGGTACAGAGACACGGGTACAGAGACACGGGTACAGAGACACGGGTACAGAGACACGGGTACAGAGTCACAGGGACACGGGTTCAGAGACACGGGTTCAGAGACACGGGTTCAGAGACACGGGTTCAGAGACACAGGGACACAGGTACAGAGACACAGGTACAGAGACACAGGTACACGGGTTCAGAGACACAGGGACAGAGACACAGGGACAGAGTCACAGGGACACGGGTACAGAGACACGGGTACAGAGACACGGGTACAGAGACACGGGTACAGAGACACGGGTACAGAGACACGGGTACAGAGACACGGGTACAGAGACACGGGTACAGAGACACGGGTACAGAGACACGGGTACAGAGACACGGGTACAGAGACACGGGTACAGAGACACGGGTACAGAGTCACAGGGACACGGGTTCAGAGACACGGGTTCAGAGACACGGGTTCAGAGACACGGGTTCAGAGACACGGGTTCAGAGACACAGGGACACAGGTACAGAGACACAGGTACACGGGTTCAGAGACACAGGGACAGAGACACAGGGACAGAGTCACAGGGACACGGGTTCAGAGACACAGGGACAGAGACACAGGTACAGAGACACAGGTACAGAGTCACAGGGACACGGGTACAGAGTCACAGGGACACGGGTACAGAGTCACAGGGACACGGGTACAGAGACACAGGTACAGAGACACAGGGACACAGGTACAGAGACACAGGTACAGAGACATAGGTACAGAGACACAGGTACAGAGACACAGGTACAGAGACACAGGTACAGAGACACAGGGACAGAGTCACAGGGACACGGGTTCAGAGACACAGGTACAGAGACATAGGTACAGAGACATAGGTACAGAGACATAGGTACAGAGACACAGGTACAGAGACACAGGTACAGAGACACAGGGACAGAGACACAGGTACAGAGACACAGGGACAGAGTCACAGGTACAGAGTCACAGGGACACAGGTTCAGAGACACAGGGACAGAGACACAGGGACAGAGACACAGGGACAGAGACACAGGGACAGAGTCACAGGGACACGGGTACAGAGACACGGGTACAGAGACACGGGTACAGAGACACGGGTACAGAGACACGGGTACAGAGACACGGGTACAGAGACACGGGTACAGAGACACGGGTACAGAGACACGGGTACAGAGACACGGGTACAGAGACACGGGTACAGAGACACGGGTACAGAGACACGGGTACAGAGACACGGGTACAGAGACACGGGTACAGAGACACGGGTACAGAGACACGGGTACAGAGACACGGGTACAGAGACACGGGTACAGAGACACGGGTACAGAGACACGGGTACAGAGACACGGGTACAGAGACACGGACACAGGGACAGAGACACAGGGACACAGGTACAGAGACACAGGTACAGAGACACAGGTACACGGGTTCAGAGACACAGGTACACGGGTTCAGAGACACAGGGACAGAGTCACAGGGACAGAGTCACAGAGACTACAAGAGAAGGAGAGAGACCTACAGGGCCAAGAACGTCCACATCACCAAGAAGTCCTACTCACAGGTACACAGGGACAGGGACAGGACATAGATACAGAGGACACAGGTACAGACATAGATACAGAGGACACAGGTACAGACATAGGTACAGAGGACACAGGTGCAGACACAGGACATAGATACAGAGGACACAGGTACAGAGGACACAGGTACAGACATAGGTACAGAGGACACAGGTACAGACATAGGTACAGAGGACACAGGTACATACACAGGACATAGGTACAGAGGACACAGGTACAGACATAGATACAGAGGACACAGGTACAGACATAGGTACAGATTACACAGGTACAGACACAGGACATAGATACAGAGGACACAGGTACAGACATAGGTACAGAGGACACAGGTACAGACACAGGACACAGGTACAGACATAGGTACAGAGGACACAGGTACAGACACCCAGGACATAGGTACAGAGGACACAGGTACAGACATAGATACAGAGGACACAGGTACAGACACAGGACATAGGTACAGAGGACACAGGTACAGACAGAGAGACAGAGGCAGAGGCAGAGGCAGAGGCAGAAGACCAGAGAGCAGAGGACAGAGGCGAAGACCGAGACAGAGGCAGAGACAGAGGCAGAGACAGAGGGCAGAGGCAGATGCAGTAGACGAGAGGCGAGAGACCGGACACAGAGACACAGACAGAACAGAGACTAGCAGAGCGACAGAACAGAGACAGAGACAGAGGACAGAGACAGAGACAGAGGCAGAGGCAGAGACAGAGACAGAGGACAGAGACAGAGACAGAGACAGAGGACAGAGACAGAGACAGAGGCAGAGACAGAGACAGAGGCAGAGACAGAGGACAGAGACAGAGGCAGAGACAGAGACAGAGACAGAGACAGAGACAGAGGCAGAGACAGAGACAGAGACAGAGACAGAGACAGAGACAGAGACAGAGACAGAGGACAGAGACAGAGGCAGAGACAGAGACAGAGACAGAGACAGAGGCAGAGACAGAGACAGAGGCAGAGACAGAGACAGAGACAGAGACAGAGACAGAGACAGAGACAGAGGCAGAGACAGAGACAGAGACAGAGGCAGAGACAGAGACAGAGACAGAGACAGAGACAGAGGCAGAGACAGAGACAGAGACAGAGGCAGAGACAGAGACAGAGACAGAGGCAGAGACAGAGACAGAGACAGAGACAGAGACAGAGGCAGAGGCAGAGACAGAGACAGAGACAGAGGCAGAGACAGAGACAGAGACAGAGGCAGAGACAGAGACAGAGACAGAGGCAGAGACAGAGACAGAGACAGAGGCAGAGACAGAGACAGAGACAGAGACAGAGACAGAGGCAGAGACAGAGACAGAGACAGAGGCAGAGACAGAGACAGAGGACAGAGACAGAGACAGAGGCAGAGGCAGAGACAGAGACAGAGACAGAGGCAGAGACAGAGGCAGAGACAGAGACAGAGCAGAGACAGAGACAGAGACAGAGGCAGAGACAGAGGCAGAGACAGAGACAGAGACAGAGGCAGAGACAGAGACAGAGACAGAGGACAGAGACAGAGACAGAGGCAGAGACAGAGACAGAGACAGAGACAGAGGCAGAGGCAGAGACAGAGACAGAGACAGAGGCAGAGACAGAGACAGAGACAGAGGCAGAGACAGAGACAGAGACAGAGGCAGAGACAGAGGCAGAGGCAGAGACAGAGGCAGAGACAGAGACAGAGACAGAGACAGAGACAGAGACAGAGACAGAGGCAGAGGCAGAGACAGAGACAGAGACAGAGACAGAGACAGAGACAGAGGCAGAGACAGAGACAGAGACAGAGACAGAGACAGAGACAGAGACAGAGACAGAGACAGAGACAGAGACAGAGACAGAGACAGAGGCAGAGACAGAGACAGAGACAGAGGCAGAGACAGAGACAGAGACAGAGGCAGAGACAGAGACAGAGACAGAGGCAGAGACAGAGACAGAGGCAGAGACAGAGACAGAGGACAGAGACAGAGACAGAGACAGAGACAGAGACAGAGGCAGAGACAGAGACAGAGACAGAGACAGAGACAGAGACAGAGACAGAGACAGAGACAGAGACAGAGACAGAGACAGAGACAGAGACAGAGACAGAGACAGAGACAGAGACAGAGACAGAGACAGAGACAGAGACAGAGACAGAGACAGAGACAGAGACAGAGGCAGAGACAGAGACAGAGGCAGAGACAGAGACAGAGACAGAGACAGAGACAGAGACAGAGACAGAGACAGAGACAGAGACAGAGACAGAGACAGAGGCAGAGACAGAGACAGAGACAGAGGCAGAGACAGAGACAGAGACAGAGACAGAGACAGAGACAGAGGCAGAGACAGAGGCAGAGACAGAGACAGAGACAGAGGCAGAGGCAGAGACAGAGACAGAGACAGAGACAGAGACAGAGGCAGAGACAGAGACAGAGACAGAGGCAGAGACAGAGACAGAGACAGAGACAGAGACAGAGGCAGAGACAGAGACAGAGGCAGAGACAGAGACAGAGACAGAGACAGAGGCAGAGACAGAGACAGAGACAGAGGCAGAGGCAGAGGCAGAGACAGAGGCAGAGACAGAGACAGAGACAGAGACAGAGACAGAGACAGAGGCAGAGACAGAGACAGAGACAGAGGCAGAGACAGAGACAGAGACAGAGACAGAGACAGAGACAGAGGCAGAGACAGAGACAGAGACAGAGACAGAGACAGAGACAGAGGCAGAGACAGAGACAGAGACAGAGGCAGAGACAGAGACAGAGACAGAGACAGAGACAGAGGCAGAGACAGAGACAGAGGCAGAGACAGAGACAGAGACAGAGACAGAGGCAGAGACAGAGACAGAGGCAGAGACAGAGACAGAGACAGAGACAGAGACAGAGACAGAGACAGAGACAGAGACAGAGGCAGAGACAGAGACAGAGACAGAGACAGAGGCAGAGACAGAGACAGAGACAGAGGCAGAGACAGAGGCAGAGACAGAGACAGAGGCAGAGACAGAGACAGAGACAGAGACAGAGGCAGAGACAGAGACAGAGGCAGAGACAGAGACAGAGACAGAGACAGAGTCAGAGACAGAGACAGAGACAGAGACAGAGACAGAGACAGAGACAGAGACAGAGGCAGAGACAGAGACAGAGACAGAGACAGAGACAGAGACAGAGGCAGAGACAGAGACAGAGGCAGAGACAGAGACAGAGACAGAGACAGAGACAGAGACAGAGACAGAGGCAGAGACAGAGACAGAGGCAGAGACAGAGACAGAGGCAGAGACAGAGACAGAGACAGAGGCAGAGACAGAGACAGAGGCAGAGACAGAGACAGAGACAGAGGCAGAGACAGAGACAGAGGACAGAGACAGAGACAGAGACAGAGGCAGAGACAGAGACAGAGACAGAGACAGAGGCAGAGACAGAGACAGAGACAGAGGCAGAGACAGAGACAGAGACAGAGACAGAGACAGAGACAGAGACAGAGACAGAGGCAGAGACAGAGACAGAGGCAGAGACAGAGGCAGAGACAGAGACAGAGACAGAGGCAGAGACAGAGACAGAGACAGAGACAGAGACAGAGACAGAGGCAGAGACAGAGACAGAGGCAGAGACAGAGACAGAGGCAGAGACAGAGACAGAGACAGAGACAGAGGACAGAGACAGAGACAGAGGCAGAGACAGAGACAGAGACAGAGGCAGAGACAGAGACAGAGACAGAGACAGAGGCAGAGACAGAGACAGAGACAGAGACAGAGGCAGAGACAGAGACAGAGACAGAGGCAGAGACAGAGACAGAGACAGAGACAGAGACAGAGACAGAGACAGAGACAGAGACAGAGACAGAGGACAGAGACAGAGACAGAGACAGAGACAGAGGCAGAGACAGAGGCAGAGACAGAGACAGAGACAGAGACAGAGGACAGAGACAGAGACAGAGGCAGAGACAGAGACAGAGACAGAGACAGAGACAGAGACAGAGGCAGAGACAGAGACAGAGACAGAGACAGAGACAGAGACAGAGACAGAGACAGAGACAGAGACAGAGACAGAGACAGAGGCAGAGACAGAGACAGAGGCAGAGACAGAGGCAGAGACAGAGACAGAGACAGAGACAGAGGACAGAGACAGAGACAGAGACAGAGACAGAGACAGAGACAGAGGCAGAGACAGAGACAGAGACAGAGACAGAGGCAGAGACAGAGACAGAGACAGAGACAGAGACAGAGACAGAGACAGAGACAGAGACAGAGGCAGAGACAGAGACAGAGACAGAGACAGAGACAGAGGCAGAGACAGAGACAGAGGCAGAGACAGAGACAGAGACAGAGACAGAGACAGAGACAGAGGCAGAGACAGAGACAGAGACAGAGGCAGAGACAGAGACAGAGACAGAGACAGAGACAGAGGCAGAGACAGAGACAGAGGACAGAGACAGAGACAGAGACAGAGACAGAGACAGAGACAGAGGCAGAGACAGAGACAGAGACAGAGGCAGAGACAGAGACAGAGGCAGAGACAGAGACAGAGACAGAGACAGAGACAGAGACAGAGACAGAGACAGAGACAGAGGCAGAGACAGAGACAGAGGCAGAGACAGAGGCAGAGACAGAGACAGAGACAGAGACAGAGACAGAGACAGAGGCAGAGACAGAGACAGAGACAGAGACAGAGGCAGAGACAGAGACAGAGACAGAGACAGAGGCAGAGACAGAGACAGAGACAGAGACAGAGACAGAGGCAGAGACAGAGACAGAGACAGAGGCAGAGACAGAGACAGAGACAGAGGCAGAGACAGAGACAGAGACAGAGACAGAGGCAGAGACAGAGACAGAGACAGAGACAGAGGCAGAGACAGAGACAGAGACAGAGGCAGAGACAGAGACAGAGACAGAGACAGAGGCAGAGACAGAGACAGAGGCAGAGACAGAGACAGAGACAGAGACAGAGACAGAGGCAGAGACAGAGACAGAGGACAGAGACAGAGACAGAGACAGAGGCAGAGACAGAGACAGAGACAGAGACAGAGACAGAGGCAGAGACAGAGACAGAGACAGAGGCAGAGACAGAGACAGAGACAGAGACAGAGACAGAGGCAGAGACAGAGACAGAGGCAGAGACAGAGACAGAGACAGAGACAGAGACAGAGACAGAGACAGAGGCAGAGACAGAGACAGAGACAGAGACAGAGACAGAGACAGAGACAGAGACAGAGACAGAGGCAGAGACAGAGACAGAGACAGAGGCAGAGACAGAGACAGAGACAGAGACAGAGGCAGAGGCAGAGACAGAGACAGAGGCAGAGACAGAGACAGAGGCAGAGACAGAGACAGAGGCAGAGACAGAGACAGAGACAGAGACAGAGACAGAGACAGAGACAGAGACAGAGACAGAGACAGAGACAGAGACAGAGGCAGAGGCAGAGACAGAGACAGAGACAGAGACAGAGACAGAGACAGAGGACAGAGACAGAGACAGAGACAGAGGCAGAGACAGAGACAGAGACAGAGACAGAGACAGAGGCAGAGACAGAGACAGAGGACAGAGACAGAGACAGAGGCAGAGACAGAGACAGAGACAGAGGCAGAGACAGAGACAGAGACAGAGACAGAGACAGAGGCAGAGACAGAGACAGAGGCAGAGACAGAGACAGAGGCAGAGACAGAGACAGAGACAGAGACAGAGACAGAGACAGAGACAGAGGCAGAGACAGAGACAGAGACAGAGGCAGAGACAGAGACAGAGGCAGAGCAGACAGAGACAGAGACAGAGACAGAGACAGAGACAGAGGCAGAGACAGAGACAGAGGCAGAGACAGAGAAACACAGGGACAGAGAGACAGAGACAGAGGCAGAGGCAGAGACAGAGACAGAGGCAGAGACAGAGACACAGGGACAGAGAAGACAGAGACAGAGACAGAGACAGAGACAGAGACAGAGGACAGAGACAGAGACAGAGACACAGAGGACAGAGACAGAGACAGAGGCAGAGACAGAGGCAGAGACAGAGGCAGAGACAGAGACAGAGACAGAGGACAGAGACAGAGACAGAGACAGAGGACAGAGACAGAGACAGAGGACAGAGACAGAGGACAGAGACAGAGGCAGAGACAGAGACAGAGACAGAGACACAGGGACAGAGACAGAGACAGAGGCAGAGACAGAGACACAGGGACAGACACAGAGACAGAGGCAGAGGCAGAGACAGAGACAGAGAGGCAGAGACAGAGACAGAGACAGAGGCAGAGACAGAGACAGAGACAGAGACACAGGGACAGAGACAGATACAGAGACACAGGGACAGAGACAGAGACAGGGACAGAGACAGAGAGACAGAGGCAGAGACAGAGACAGAGACAGAGACAGAGGCAGAGACAGAGACAGAGACAGAGACAGAGGCAGAGGCAGAGACAGAGACACAGGGACAGAGACAGAGACACAGGGACAGAGGCAGAGACAGAGGCAGAGACAGAGACAGAGACAGAGACAGAGACACAGGGACAGAGACAGAGACAGAGGCAGAGACAGAGACACAGGGACAGACACAGAGACAGAGGCAGAGGCAGAGACAGAGACAGAGGCAGAGGCAGAGACAGTACAGAGACAGAGACACAGGGACAGAGACAGAGACAGAGACAGAGACAGAGACAGAGACAGAGACAGAGACAGAGACAGAGGCAGAGACAGAGACAGAGACAGAGGCAGAGACAGAGACAGAGGCAGAGACAGAGACACAGGGACAGAGACAGAGACACAGGGACAGAGGCGGAGACAGAGGCAGAGACAGAGACAGAGGCAGAGACAGAGGCAGAGACAGAGACAGAGACAGAGACAGAGACAGAGACAGAGGCAGAGAGACAGAGGCAGAGACAGAGACACAGGGACAGAGACAGAGACACAGGGACAGAGGCGGAGACAGAGGCAGAGACAGAGACAGAGGAGGCAGAGGCAGAGGCAGAGACAGAGACAGAGACAGAGACAGAGACAGAGACAGAGACAGAGGCAGAGGCAGAGACAGAGGCAGAGGCAGAGGCAGAGGCAGAGACAGAGACAGAGACAGAGGCAGAGGCAGAGACAGAGACAGAGGCAGAGACAGAAACAGAGACAGAGGCAGAGGCAGACACAGAGACAGAGGCAGAGACAGAGACACAGAGACAGAGACAGAGACAGAGGCAGAGACAGAGACACAGGGACAGAGACAGAGACAGAGGCAGAGGCAGAGACAGAGACAGAGACAGAGACACAGGGACAGAGACACAGGGACAGAGACAGAGACAGAGACAGAGACACATGGACAGAGACAGAGACAGAGACACAGGGACAGAGACAGAGACAGAGGCAGAGACAGAGACAGAGACAGAGACAGAGACAGAGACAGAGACAGAGACAGAGACAGAGACAGAGACAGAGACAGAGACAGAGACAGAGACAGAGGCAGAGACAGAGGCAGAGACAGAGGCAGAGACAGAGACAGAGACAGAGACAGAGACAGAGACAGAGGCAGAGACAGAGACAGAGACAGAGACAGAGACAGAGGCAGAGACAGAGACAGAGGCAGAGACAGAGACAGAGGACAGAGACAGAGACAGAGGCAGAGACAGAGACAGAGACAGAGACAGAGACAGAGGCAGAGGCAGAGACAGAGACAGAGGCAGAGGCAGAGACAGAGACACAGGGACAGAGACAGAGACACAGGGACAGAGGCAGAGACAGAGGCAGAGACAGAGACAGAGACAGAGGCAGAGACAGAGACAGAGGCAGAGACAGAGGCAGAGGCAGAGACAGAGACAGAGACAGAGGCAGAGACAGAGACAGAGACAGAGACAGAGACAGAGGCAGAGACAGAGACAGAGGCAGAGACAGAGACAGAGACAGAGGCAGAGACAGAGGCAGAGACAGAGACAGAGGCAGAGACAGAGACAGAGGCAGAGACAGAGACAGAGACAGAGGCAGAGACAGAGACAGAGACAGAGACAGAGACAGAGACAGAGGCAGAGGCAGAGACAGAGACAGAGACAGAGACAGAGACAGAGACAGAGACAGAGGCAGAGACAGAGACAGAGGCAGAGACAGAGACAGAGACAGAGGCAGAGACAGAGACAGAGACAGAGGCAGAGACAGAGACAGAGACAGAGGCAGAGACAGAGACAGAGACAGAGACAGAGACAGAGACAGAGGCAGAGACAGAGACAGAGACAGAGGCAGAGACAGAGACAGAGACAGAGGCAGAGACAGAGACAGAGACAGAGACAGAGGACAGAGACAGAGACAGAGACAGAGACAGAGACAGAGACAGAGACAGAGGCAGAGACAGAGACAGAGACAGAGGACAGAGACAGAGACAGAGACAGAGGCAGAGACAGAGACAGAGGACAGAGACAGAGACAGAGGCAGAGACAGAGACAGAGACAGAGGCAGAGACAGAGACAGAGGCAGAGACAGAGACAGAGGCAGAGACAGAGACAGAGACAGAGACAGAGACAGAGGCAGAGACAGAGACAGAGACAGAGACAGAGACAGAGACAGAGGCAGAGACAGAGACAGAGACAGAGACAGAGACAGAGACAGAGACAGAGGACAGAGACAGAGACAGAGACAGAGACAGAGACAGAGGCAGAGACAGAGACAGAGACAGAGACAGAGACAGAGACAGAGACAGAGGCAGAGACAGAGGCAGAGACAGAGACAGAGACAGAGACAGAGACAGAGGACAGAGACAGAGACAGAGACAGAGACAGAGGCAGAGACAGAGACAGAGACAGAGGCAGAGACAGAGACAGAGGCAGAGACAGAGACAGAGACAGAGGCAGAGGCAGAGACAGAGACAGAGACACAGGGACAGAGACAGAGACAGAGGACAGAG